>VXBU01016903.1:1392781-1446326 GCA_013400315.1 Bombycilla garrulus
TGTGTATATATATATATATTCCCTACAAATATAAATCTTCACGTAAAAGGTGATTAATCTATATGGTGTTGTGCTTCGAAAACAAATTATTCTAATTTTGCAGAAGGTTGCATTTAAGGTTGGATAACTTTAGCACTTCAATATTAGTTACCGACTGTTCAGGGCCATCCCCACTGATGGGCTGGTAAATGATCCTGTATCTCTGCACTCGGCCACTGGCAGGATCCCATTTGACTGTCAAACTGTGTGAAGTTGCATTGTATACCTGAAGGTTTCGTGGGCCACTCTTTGGGGCTGAGAAGCATAATAAAGAAAGCAATAAATATGTAGCTCACCAAAGAGCAGAGACAAACACTTCATTCTTATTTTTAGGGTTGCATGAACGCCTGATCAAGAGCAGAATGTATTTAGTACAGGGGAACATAAACTGTAATGTTTGTAAAATAATAAACATGTGGTAATCTAGTGTTTAGTATTCTTCCAAATACACAATAATATTTATTAAATGATCTCAGCTTTTTAATGTCAACATTCTTCACAGTTTAGAAAAAGAGAGCTATGAGTTTTCTTCAATAAAATGGTACCTGGAAATTCAGATTCTTACCTTGTGTAGTGATAGGTACCAAGGGTACTAGGAAAAAAGTAGAAAGAATTTTCAGAATTCTTGTATGTGTATGCCTTCTGTTTCAATAACTATGAATAACAATATGCAGAATTCCTTTGGTTTACTTACATGTTCGTTCACTGCCAATGAGCACATCACTTTCTGATTCGTCAGGATAGATGGCAGTAACTGAGACGTCATATAATGTATCTGGATTCAAATTTTCAAAGACCAAACTATTCTCATCCCCATTTAAGATAGTCTTGTGAAGAAATTAAAAAAAAAAAAGGGAAAAAGAAATAAACAAAATCAAAACATACAAATCAAAACAGGCAAACAGAGAATGGGATACAACTGAGTAAGTTTTTACTCAATAACATCACTGAACGTGGCTGTATGTGTCCTACACCTTCTCATTGAATTTCCAAACTATAGGCCATTTATCAGTAACATTTCTGAGTTTAAAAATACACCCCCTGAGAGACTGTCCACAAAAGCATAAGGTGTCTGACTATTCTTACCTCCTGTTTTTCCCCTCTTCCATAGGGCCCCCATGTTATTCTATATAGAGAGACATCTGGAGCTCCGTGATCCCAAGTACCTCTGAAACTATTTGTGGTTATATCTGTGATTCTGAGATTGACTGGTGCGGGCACAGGCTCTATTAAGAGAAAAGGAAAAATAATCCACAAAATGTAACTAGAAAATAAATACAGCTATACAAATTAATTACATAGGAATTGCTAAAATAATTTAGAAGATTATGTAGAAGTTCCATTTCTCAATTACCATGATTCTAATGACTACAATCAAACACTGTAGTATGAACCCACTCCACTTACACTAAGCAAATCATCCTTCATAAGTCACATCATTAGGTCATCATCTCATAAAACAGACCTCAGCAGAGGTCATAACATGCCTACTAAAAGCAACTGAAGCCCTGGCTGTTACATTTTGGAGTTATATAGAGGAAATATGAACTCACATAGACACAGCTCAAGTGCATGAGTTTCTTGCAAATCTTAAAATTCTTTATATAAGCCAAATAAGTCACCACTTATTTAGAAAGAATTCATAGAGGTTAACTGTAGGTTAAGGAGGGAAAATATTATAGCCACTGGGAAGAAATATGTAAATAGGTAGAACCAGAGAACTAAACTAGAAACAATTTCTTTGGCAGACCTTTCTGCTTCTTTCCTTACACACACATTCACACAAAACCACAGGTACAGAGCAAAGACTAGCACAACAGCCAGCAGGAAAACTAGCAAATGAAAAAATAAGAATAAAAAAATGAGAGAATATTCATGTTTTTTTTCTTCTTTTTCACACCAGATGGAGGAGAAGTGAAAAGGTTAAATTACTCTTTTCTATTGTAGCTTTTCTGGTTAACTATATTCTGAACTCCTAAGCCTTGATCAGGATGAGAACTTCCTTGATAGCTGCTTTCTCCTTTCATTCTGTCATACTCTCTTGTATGGAGGTCTCTCTTATGGCTCATGCAGCTCCATTACCTTGCCTTTATTGTAGAGGTTATTCAAATGCTGCCTTTATGATCCTCTAAAAATAAAGACCTCTTTAGCATTCCATGGTGCAAAAACTCTGTTAGATCAGAGGAAGGATGATGTATCTCTAATTCTCTACTATATGGCCCAGCTTCTTTCTCATTTGCCTAGATTTTTGCATAGAATTGCTAAAACCTTTCCTCTCTCCTCATATTTTCTTACCAATGCTATACCTACACTTCTCCTTCAGTCTTTCACTACAAATAGTTTTGCTTCAATGGCTCTTCACCTCTCTGCAATGTCAGCGTTCACTGCAATAAGACACAACTCATCTAAGATTCCTGTGGTTTATTATATTGCAAATAATGCAACAAGTGTATTATATTTATATTATATTGCTGCAAATAAAGTATTTCTCAGATTAAATTAGACCTCCACCTAAACTCAATAACATATTGCAACACAAACCACTCAAATCAAGCATAAGGCAAAAACAACCACAAGAATGATTATTAGTAAAACTTACGAGTGACAGCTTCTGCGTTTGTTGGTATGGATTCCCCTTCATCATATACAGCAACAACTTTTATATTGTACAGTGTTTGGGAGGAAAGGTCAGAGAGAGTAATGCTGGTTTTCAGTCTGTCAAGTTCCACCTAAGAATAAAAATAGTGACTTAAAGGACTATAAATTGCTCTCTTTCTTATTCTGCATTTGGTCTAACAGTAGAAATTCCTGCACTGAAAAACAAAGAAGTATTCTGCACTAAGTTTTGACATTAACCCTTAAATTAACACCTGAATATTGAGCATTCTCTACTAATTCCTTTGCAAAACACATTATATCAGATACATGTAGTACTTGTGGATCAGTCACTGCTTTATTTCTTTGGAAACAAGGATTCAGACTGAACCTTAGGAAAATTCTGGTTCCTTTAAAAAACAAATTTAATTCTCCAAGAGTGGGTTTATGCCTAGCAGCACAATTAAGGAAAACTTGTACATAATTAAAAGTCACCTCTAACAATGCTCCCACATGTTCTGTCAGCAGGCAAAGGGGCTAACATACCTTTATTCCACTATCCTGTCCTTTTAATTGTAAGCTGTTCTTAGACCTTGGCAGTATGATATTTAAGCAGAGCATAGAAATGGCTGTTTACCAAAACATATGGAAATTCTCTAGTCAGTTTAAGGATTTTTCCTCTCGAGGAGGAGGAAGAATGAAGTATCCAAGAAATCTATCTTCTGCTTATTCAGCTTCCAAGAAATCAATACCCTTTCCTGACTGCAATCACTATGAACTGATGTTCTTTACTCTCACTAGTGGGTTATAATACTACCTTTACTATTCTTTTAGCAATCTAGCTTCTCAAAATAAAACTTTTTCCTAGCTAGTACATTAAAAATTTTACCTCCTTTACATCAACATCATCAGTTATTTTGTATCTTAGGATGTATTTTCGAACTTTTCCTGGGGCAGGATCCCAAACGACATTCATGGTGCTGTGAGTAACATCCTGAATTTTCAAACCTCTGGGTCCAGGCAAAGGTACTGTAAAAATGATGATAGTAGTAAGTGAATGCTATTCACAGCAGAGGTATAGGTCTCTCACAGATGGAAGTGAATTCTCTTCATGTCTTTCAGTAAAAGTCTTTTCAGTGAATGGAGGCAATCACTTTCTGACAAGTTCATTGTCCTGGGCATTAGATGAGTGAGTTCAGAAGCTTATTTTCCCAGCAATGAGCAAAATAGCTATAAGCTACGGTAGTTTCATCTTTGTAACTTATGAGCACAATACTTCCAGAAGTATCAGGGATTAAGACCATAACTTTTGGTGACAATAGCCACTTTTCATCTACGGTTAATGGTTTAAAATTTTTAAGGACATAAAAGTAGCCATTCTGCATGCATCTAGACCAGAAGCATGCCTCAGCCAATAGGAAATGTTTAAGGAAAGGTATAAAAAGGGAGCCATTTTTAGATCTATTTTTTTTCTTGATATACATATTTCTTTAGTATTTTCTGTGCCTAAGAGGATGTCTGAATTCAGGAACAAGGTTTCCAAATTAACACAAGCAAAACTGAAACCTTTTAACAACACTGTGATCTCAAGAAGTCAAAAATTATATTACTCCCCTTCTGATAGCTGGACCTTTCTCATTGAAATTGCCTTTGAGGTCTTTGGAAAATACATGAGTGTTAGTGCATGTAACCATGCATAAAACATGGTTAAGATGGTCTTCTAACTGAAACAGATGATATAAAAACAGTTGCATGAAATATAATTAAAATTAGATGTTGCTGAAGCAACAGCAATGCAAAAATCAAGATGTCCATACACGTCACTTCCTGTGTGGTGAGTGGGTCACTCTTCATATCACCAAACAATACGTAAGCTGTTAGAGTGTACTCAGTGTTGGGGATGAGATCTACCAGCTGCACCTCATTCACTGCTGGTCCCACACGCATCTGCACATGAAAAATAACACACCATGTTTAAAAACTGAAGAAAGCAACAGCAGAAAAGCAAGCAATGATTTAACTTCAAGGGAATTTTGTTTGTGGGATTCACAGTATATTTACAGTTTCCTGACTGATGTCATTGTATATAATATCCCAGTAAGTTCACTGCACTTCAAGAAGTACATGCCAGTCTTTTGAGTATTATGATAGCCTAACAATTTTTCTTAATTTATTTTTGGTAGAGTACAGGTAGCAAAGACAAACTCCCTTACCTCTTTCTCAGTGGCTGGGACTGTAGCATTCACAGGTTCATAGGTTAACAAATAACCAGTAGCTCCATTGAGAGGTTCCCATCTCACTCGCATGTAAGTTGATCCAATGTCATAAACATTTAAGTTTCTAACTGAAGAGATTGGCACTGTCCAATAAAAAATATGTATTAATTTATTTCTTTCAGCTTCTCAATATTTTATATCACAGGTCATACTGCTGAGAATATTGCACATGGATATTAGGGCATGTTGTGGGTAGTAGAGAGGTGATCTGCAAACAGTGGTATTTAAATTCTTAGCTTAAGAATTAAGTAATAGTCATACTGTTTTGAATGTGGCCTCAGATTTTCTATATACACAGCTAAAACTCTTACAAGTCTGCACCAGAACATTTTAATCTTGTAAAAAACCAACATTAATTCACTTGAAAATTCTAATATGAAACAATATTATTTGCTTGGGATCTGTACAAAGAGGATTTTTGTCCTTTCTTTTTGTTTTCTATATTTCTTAAATTATTAAAGAAATTAAAAGTTTCCATGAAAACATACAAAAAATAACACAGACTTCATAAAAATTATACACACATTTTAAGGATTTTTGACAAGCCTAATACAAAATAAAGAGGTGAAATGAACAGTAAGCATTCAACATTATTAAAGAGGCAGAAGAGTCACCCTATGTTGCATACACCATAAATATACCAGAAGCCAATCATGTAGACAGATCATAGGAGAAAGAGAGCTGAGTTATAACTCATAGAAGTGACATAATTGTGATTAATTAGCTTTTGCTAATTAGAAATAATTCTGTCTAGAGGAATTAATTACCTAGCATAAAAATGAAGGAGTACACATTTGTTCATGATCAGATTTCAGGAATTTATAAACTCTCTTTTATTTCATGTCTGTTGCTCTAGTTTTGTACAGCCATGCCTTATGAGCCTAGAAAGAAGCTGGGACGAATATTTGCTACCACACTGCAGTTTCACTTTGCTGAAGTCTTCCAGACACAAGGTCTGAACAACCAGAGTAACACAATAGAGTCTGGTAATTAAAATTAAATATTTTACTTCTGCTAAGAAGAAAATCCATACTGCTAAAAGTTCTGTTGGACAGTTCCCAAGGTGCCAAACTGGCTGTTAACATGTTATTCCAGACCCATTTCCAACTTACAAGTTGTTTCCCTGCCAATCAGAGGTTCACTGCTTTCATCTTCTACCACAGAAAACACATTAACCACATATTCTGTTTCAGGCTGCAGATCTTTCAGAACTGTTGTTCTTTCCATCCTACTTACATAAAACTGCAAGAGAAACGAGATTAATCACTGTAAAACAAATATGATTGTAATCTTATCTCTAGGAAAAGCAATCATTCCTTGTGAAACTGCAGAAATCAATGACAAGGAGATAAGTCTGGTCCTAATTGTGTATACATTTTGTCTGACAATATAGCATCATTTTTGCAAAGCAAGCTGTAGGGAAATCTCAGACAGAAACTTGTTTCAAATTGAGCTGGATCTGCTTAGCATCACTTACAGTGTATTCTGATTTCATATATGGTTTACACTTCTATATCACTAAAGAACATAAAGAAAGGACCAGGGAAAAAAGGACTTCGGGAAAAATTTCAAAATCCATGATAATCCAGATGGTTACAGCACAAGGCATTAGCAACATCTGGCAGTACAGAAATGCCAGGAAATAGTCAAACTGTAAAGTCAGTGTGCACTGGAATGACAGCTCAAACTTTAATCAAAGGCCAAATCTTGAACTCTCCATAAGCCAAATATGAGTTAAGATTTAAAACCCAAAATTGGAGATGGGAAGTTCAGAGCTAGGTACACAGAGGCACCTAACTACAGTCTTCTGAAAACTTCATTTTCCTAAATACTATTCTATTTGGTTAAAGAGAGTAATGAGCAACTCATATTTCCTAGAACCAAGAGTTGCCAGCCACTGGCTCTCTATGTAGAGAAATAATAACCACAAAAGTTATGTAATAAAAAAAAATTATGTAATAACCACATAAGTTTGATCCTGTGCAATAAACAGTTTGGAGTCATATAGGGTTAATCTAAGCACTTCTTACAACCTGTATCCCCCATTGTCTTGTTTTCTACAAAGAAGAAAATGCATTGAAAGGACAGGGGAGCTACTCAATGGGTATGGTTAGAAAATTTCTGGTATAGACATATTTCAACTAATATATGACAGTAGAATATGAAAATAAAGAAGCTACTAGAAATAGAAGAAAACACTTTAGAGGAAATATATTTTACTTCTGGATTCATGATATTAAAACAACCAAAGTAATATATATATAAATGCTCCTATGTTTTGTAATTTTGTGCATCATTTACCAAAGCATTATATTCTTGACCTTAGGAGCAGTTTTAAGTTACTGTTGTATCCTACTTAGCAGAAATTCAGAATGATATTACCACAATGTGGAAGTCCAAGGTTGTACCAGACAATGTCAAAGATGAACATCATACAGTACTAACCTGTTTAGGGCTACCTCCAGAGGTAGGATAATATTCAACTCTGTATCTATCAACACTCTCAGGAGGTGGGCTCCATCTCAGTCTGAAAGAACGAGGTGTCACTTCCGAAATAACTAAATTTGAAGGAGGTGGTAAATCACCTGCATGAGCAAAGCAAATTCAAAAGATATTAATTTATCTTTTCAGAAGAGAAAAAAAAAACAAAACACTTCACGTAGTTGCTTATATTCCTTTTTCCTCAGGAATTCTTAAAACAACTGCATGAAGAGATAGCTCACCTTAACATACTCAAGACTAAACAAGTTCCCTGTAATTCCTATTCCACCTTCACCACCAGTGTTTCACTGAAGAACCATCAGCTAATGTTACTGTTTTTCCATGCTCAGCTTTGGTTTTGGGCTGTCAGATATTAATGCTTGAAAAGAGCAGGGCTGCTAAAATTTTCCTTATTGGATGAGAATCATCAAAAAACAGGCCATAATGAATAAAAAGCTGACACATTAAGAAAGATACTTCATGATTCTGGGGAGTAAAAGAATGCACATCCAGCAAGATCATGCTGCGTTAGCTATAACACAGTCAATGTTGGAAGGAAAGGAAGAACCCCTGCAGGGTAGTCCAGGTGGTCTGCACAACTTCCTCACACCAACAGCTGAAAAAACAGCCCGTGGCTAACACAGTGTTCCCAATAAGTAATAGAAAGGAATTAGCAGCGCAAGCATGCAAAATGGAAAAATAATGAAATAGACTAAAAATGTGATGTACCTGGACCCTTCACACTGTTACACAGATTCGTGGTTACATTATCAACAATGGTAGCCAGGTAGGAGAAATCTGCAACATTGTAAGCATGGATGTCATCTGGATCTGTTGCAATCTGCCGCAATTCATTTTCATCTGCATTTTTAATACCTTACAAGAGAAGAAGAAAGCAAAACTGTTAGAAATTATGGCTATGAAGCACAATAACATGCAATTAAGTCCCTAAACACATTCTTTGTATAACATTTTATGTACTTATGTATGTGGCCACTTCTCTGCACATATAGCAGATGAGCAGGAGGGGGTCGCTGCAGGCCATCCCTTCATAGAGTACTTACCAATTGCATACAGTTCCACTCCCTCATCTCTGAGTTTTCTTGAAGGGGTGACTACATCATCTTGTGATTTGCCATCAGTGATGAGAACACCAATTTTGCGAGCTCTGGGCCTTAAGCCGGCAACTGGTTTGAAGTTGTTTTTTAAGATGAAATCCAAGGCCATTCCTAGCATGACACAAAGAAAGTAACCATCACTGTAAACTATTTTCATATAGTAGTCATGGTAAAAGAAATTACTGCATCCTACTAACTCCACTCTGACAACACATTTCCACAGTCTATTTCCTTCTAGAAGTATTTTGAATCTAGTTGAAATACATCATCTAGACATTTCAGCAACTGATAGATACTATTCAGTGTTCTCTTCTGTTGTGCATCACACCCTCCTGACTTCCACTACCTTTCCATTTGGTTCCTGGTTGTCTTCATCCCAGCCCTGACATGGAAGTGACCTGTCTTCTTCTCATAGGCTCAACAGCAACACAAGCTCTTTATCACCTAAAGTCTCTTCTAACACATTTCTCCTGAGTTTATAAGCCTGTCCTGGACCTGTTCTTTTCCAGCCATACTGAGCTGAACTGTTAAGTCCCTTTCATCATGGACACGTTTGAGTTCACTGAAAAATATCAGGGTCAGCTACTAGAATAATTTTCACTGGAGCTTAAGCAAAATCCTGGCACTGCAGCATACCTGTTAGAGTATTGCCTCCTTTGTATGGTAAGTTGGCTACAGCCTCTAACAAAGACTGTTTGGTTCGGTAAGAATTGAGATTCCATTCTGTCCTGGGATCACCGCTATACTGTGCAAGACCTGGGAAAAAAGCCATCATTTACTCAGTTATTATGTGTCTCTCTAGCAGTTATGCTCCATTATCCCTCCAACATATGAGAACTTACCAATCTGCACTTTGTCAGGACCAATATCAAAAACTTCAACAATACGGGCAATGAAGTTCCTGATGGTTTTAAAATTTGGCCGCCCGATACTCCATGAGCCATCCACCAGCAGTACAATATCAGCTTCTGCTCTGGTTCTGCATTCTAAACCTGCCGTGTCAACCAGAAAAATATAGCCTTAGCATGATGGCTTTCTTTCCCCATCCTTTTAGATGACATATGTCATGAGTTAGCTTCCAAAATAGCTCTAGTTTTATTCACTGGCACTCCGTCAAGTATGACCTATTTGAGAGCATTATTCACACTAGTCAGTGGTTCCATGGCAAAAGCTGTCTAAATTCCTTCATGTATGTTTCCTTTTAAAAATAAGCCTTTGCAAATGTCAAGACCAGTGTTCTCTATTGTCATGTCATTGTCTGTTTTGGTCTTTAAAGATGGCGGATAACTTGATTGCAAAGTTCTGTACAAGACTACTAAAAGAACCACTGATATTGTTAGATTATACAATTTTACGCTATTTTAGTCTGTCACATATAGCCAAACTACTGATTAATTTTCAATTACTGGTGGGATTAAGAGCATATATTACAATCATTTTCAAATAAATAGCATTCCTCAATTTTCAGGGGAAAAAGACATAATAATACACGTGGTATAGGAGTTTGCATGTACAGAAAAGAAAGAGCATAATCCAGAGAAGACATACAAGCATAAACACAGGTCAAGAGATACAGAGGGAACAAGAACAAACATTCATATAAAGCTGCAATGTTCTGAAAAGGTAGGAAGTTATTTCGGATATCATCAGTTTACAAATTACAAAATAAAATATGCATCATACTGTTTTCATCACAAGAAAAATCACAAAATATTTATACAAAACAGAAAGATACAATAATTTTATCCACAGCCATTTGAAAAAAAAAAACAAAAAACAAAAAAACCAAAAACCAAAATCCTTTCTTTCTTTTTTTTCTTTTTTTTCCTGTAGATTTTGTTACCAGCTGCAAATTTTCTGGCTTCCTGCCATCAGAGCTTCTGGTCTTTATATGGAAGAAATCCCATTGAGAAAAATCATCCACACTCATCACAGTTGAAAGATATTGTGATTTCATATATGTTCCACAGAAATGATCCAACACTGTAGACTCATGAATATAACTATTCCATGTACCTGGGGGTTAAAAGCATGATCCTCTTCTGCACAGAAAATATAGATCTGGTCTTTAATCAGGACAATAAAATCACTTGGGAATAGGGTTTAAGTCAAACCACATTAGTTCAAAAAATTGCATGCATAACTTTAATATGGAAGTTAAGGTCAGCTTTATGTACAATATAGAAGTTAATCTATTTTGACTTTTATGTTTCTTCCAACATACTATAGTCCCCCACATGGAAAATTCAAGTAAATGTGCCAGATCTAGGGTGAATTTTCCCCCCATTAATAAATAATTTACTATTACATTTACAGTCCAAGATATAAATTCATTTTTCACATTAACCATGACTCAAATCCATGCATTAATAAAACTAATTAGCTTAAAGAGTGTAACACTGAAGACAGAAATGAGAGCTGCTATAAAGAAAAATAACAGCCCACTCTCGGTGCAATTTTTTGTAGCCAAACTCATTAAAGCTTTAGTCTAATGTCACTGATGCCTGTTTTAGGGTTGGTTTTTTTCAGTTTTACCCTCTAGTATTAGATAGAGGGGGACACCAATTAATTTTAGAAGTTTCTAAAAATGTTTCCAATAAAGTTATATACCAGATGAGTATTTTTCACACAGCCCAATGTGGCCTAAGCAGAAACAATATAGTCAGTTGTCAGAAACCATTTTTTAATTTATTTAACTTTGAAGGGACTTAGCAGTTAGGTTCTTTCTCCTCACCAAATTCTCTCTGATGGTTATGCAAGCACTGAAATGGCAGAGGAGAAAAGGTTTTACCTATCCATGTATACTTGACAATTCAGAAGCAGACCTGCTTTTTTATGCTTTCCATGAAGGACTGAGCCCTGAAACTTTCTTCAGGTGCTATAATTGAGAGTATGGTGAGCACAAATATTAATATGCAGAGACCTGTTAACCACACCAAAGGGAGATAATATCATAGCATTCCCAGAAACCTTGAAAGAAAGTTTCACTATCTACACATTAAGAAACTCCCAAAGACATACTGGAGAGAACTTTGCAATTGCCTTTGTGGAAAAGTCTCCTATTATAGCAAAAAAAACCAAAAGACTAAAGAGTGACTATGTTGAGTATAAACTTAAATAATATACATTAACACTAGGGCATTCCCAACTATCAGATCTTTGTCCATTATATCATCTCAGTCTTAAAAGGAAGAGTCACCATATAAGGATAAGCAAAGGGCCAACAATCTACTTAAAATTCCTTGTTCTACTCCTGTGAAGACCCCTGTAGATGAGCCATGATCTCTGTTCAAGAATTTGACCTTATGTAATTTAACACAGATGTCGACAGCTTAAAAATGCAATACAGATGGCTTTGAATAATCAGCAAAACACAGGTTGCCTGTGTTATCATCTTTGTAAGATCATCTGAAGGGTGCAGAGGATAGAACTGTGAACTGGGACATGCTTTTTAGTCATTTCAGACCATGGTTTATGTCATCAGGGAAGGGAATATAATGAATCCTGTAAACAAGTATGTATGTGCATTAGAAAAATGAAAAGGAAATGTAGTAAACTTGTGATCTTTTTTTTTTTTTTAATCCAAGATACAAGACTGCCTTTTCTTCAATTCAGTCATGTTTACCTCTAGATAAAAATGGCTCCGTAGTAGTATCTGAAAGGGTGGTCATCTCTTGTCCAACCAGAGGGTTGCTCTCTCCTCCTTCAAACATCCCAAAAACATTTACCTTATAGGTAGTTCCTGCCCTGAAACAATCAAAGAGGTGTACTTTAACTAAAGTAATTTGGCTGGTTAAATGCTAAACACTTCACTTATTAAATTCTCACAGGGAAAAAATACCTCATGGAAAAGAAGGTGCTAAAGCATGAAGCCCAAATACTGGCTCTTCCACAAGACCTTAACATTTCAACAATTTAAAAGTGGTATTTACACTTTATACTTAAGCTTATAGCCTTCCTCATTGAAGTTATTTAATTCTGTGAAGAGAAATTGTCCAGGCAGCCAGAAATCAGGTTAGGAAAGGTAAAGCCCTGATAGAATTAAATCAGGCCAGGGACAAAATCAGGTCAGGAATATCAAGGGCAACAAGAAAAATTTCTATGGTACATCAATTATAAAAGGAAAGCTAGGGAAAAAATGGACCCCCTCCAGAAGAAAACAGGAGACCTGGTTACCCAGGATATGGAGAACGCTGAGGTGCTGAGGTATTGAGTTATATTTTTGCCTCAGTTTTCACTGAAAAGTGCTCTAGCCACACTGTTGTTAGGTCACTGAGGGCAAAGGCAGGGACTGGGAATGATGCCTGGGCTGCATCACAAGTGACAAGCAGGTCAAGGGAGGTGATTCTCACCCTCTATTCTGCTCATGTGAGACCCCACCTGCAGTACAGTGTCCAGCTGTGGAGCCACCAATATAAGAAGGGCTTGGACCTCTTGTGATGGGTCAAAAGGAAGAACAAAAAGATGATCAGAGGGATGGAGTCCTTATCGTGTGAAGACGGGCTGAGAGTTGGGAGTATTCAGTCTAGAGAAGAGAATGGTCTGGGAAGACCTTGTGGAAGGCTTCCAGCACCTAAAGAGAGCCTAAAGAAAGCTGGAGAGGCATTTCTGACAGGGGCGTGTAGTGATAGGACACAGAATAATGGCTGTAAACTGAGAGTAGATTTAGATCAGATATTAGGAAGAAGCTCTTTACTGTGAGGGTGGTGTGACACTTGAACAGGCTGCCCAGAGAAGTTGTGGGTGTCCTATCCCAGGGCATCAAGGCCAGGCTGGTGGGGCTTTAAACAACCTGATCTACTGGAAGGGACCCACAGCAATGAGGTTGGAACTAGATGATCTTTAAGGTCCCTGTCAACCCAAACCATTCTTTGACTTAATGATCCTATATTAATGATATTTAGCATTCTTGCCTAACAGATTTTGACTTGGTGTGAAGCTTGCTTTAAAAATCCAAGCCTCTGAGAAAATGAATCAAGAGCTAAACTAAGCACCTTTTGAGCAACATGAGACAAGAAACTATTGAGGGGAAACTTGAGAAATCCCAAATATCCTTCAGTATTCCATTACCTTTCTCATTTTTGAAATACAGAATACAGTACCAGCCTATATCTTTGCCTCCCAGTACCTATGAGAACACCACAAGTGACATAAATGGATAATCTTAGAAATAAACCTGCCAGGTAGCTTTCAGAGATGGCATTACAAGATTTTCATAGCTAATTGACAAAATTACTTGCTTAACTTTCAGTAGATTTTGCCAGGCATTTCAATACCAGATCATGATTAAACAAAACCCTAGGCTAAAGTTATTTAAAAGAAAACCAACATGAGGGAATATCCATACCTAAGCTCCTCCAATACCACTGTGCTGTCGTATGGTCCCACTATTAATTCTCCAAGACTCCCATCATCTTCAGTAGGATGGAAAGTTACTTTGTACCCCTTCACTCGCCCTGGGGCTGGCTCCCAGGTTACTCGGAAACTTGACATAGTTGAATCAGAAGTTCTCAGATTTCGAGGTGGCTTAAAGGGAGAGGCTGAAAGGGTGGGAAACAAAAAGATCAGGTCTGCACATGGCAAAAAAATCAACAAGTATGCTTTTAAGTATATATATATATATGTATGCAAATCTAGTATTACTGATAGTACTAAACTCTTTCTTCCTTTCTTTTGACACAAAGACAAGTATTAAGAGATGAAAGATGAGATTCCTGACACTTAGTTTTAGCTATCTAATCAATAGACACATGGGCTAAGTCTGTTGTTGAGGCTCCCTCTGCAGTCAATGGACTGAGGGATAAATTGCCTAGCAGCTAAAGCAATTTCACGAACCACAAGTGTGGCTGTGTGTCAAAAAACAATTCTTGTGAGGAGTGCCAGCCAAACAACTTGAGGTTTTCAGGTCAAGAGCAACTCAGAAGACTATCAGCTGTTCACTGCAGGGCAGTACTCAACACACAGAGCGGTTAATGAGCTGTTGCTAGCTTCTGCATTTTGTGCAACTTCTGTTTGTGTGCAACTCTAAAGTGCAGTCATGGAAAATAATACAGCAGTGTCACCTCAAAGTTCCAAAAAAATTGGAATTAGAGTAAACAAAGAGTTACCACCATAGCTTTGGCATGAATGACAGAGGGGAAAAAGAAAGAGCTTGCCTTGTCCCTGTGCCTATGCAATTGTCTAGCTATAGCTGAAAGATCATAAATGTCCTCAAATTGTGAATTCTGCTGAGAAACAGATACACTCCCACTCACAAGGAAAAGTACAGATTCTCTGTCTCATCTCTCATCATACTCCCTGAATTATCATGACAGCTTAAACTAAAATGATGATTCAGGCCTTGCTTGTTTCCAAAGAGTGTTTACCACCGCAGTTATTTAGACTGAAAGCAGAGGCATATCTGTATCAAGATGAAGAGTTCAAAAATCAAAAGCAGATAGTTTTTTAGTACCTAAAAAACTAGGTATTGGTCAAGAGCAGATCAAGTTTTTGTGACTCCTTTATATGAACCACATTTTAGGTTAAGAAGAAACCTTTATTCAGTAACTACGGTGCTGATATCTCCACTGTTAGGATACCTTCATCATACTTCCTCTCATTCAATAGACCATATATTCAGAAAATAGAGAATGGCCTGAACTATTTACAGAGCACCTCAGTGAATGGCCCTAGTGTCACACAGGCAGAAACATCTTGAAAAAGATTCTCTTTTGGTAACAGCTTTCCATTTAAGGAAGCAGAAAACTGACACTAAATCTAATTAAACTAAACATCTAGAGAATATTTCCTCACAAAATGGAAGACTAGCATCACATTCATACTAAAGGTAGAGTAGAAAATGAGTTTTGCTTTTATGACGAAAATGCTTTCACTGAGACTTATCAAATGTTTTAGAGTTACAGTTTCTAAAGGGAGAAGACAACCTGTCCAAAAGACATGAAGTCAGGCTTCCACAGCTGAATCTTCAAAATCATCTACTCCGCCTTTTTACTACCTTGGGTTTTCCACAGAAAACATGGTGCCCAGAGAAGACAAACCTAAATAACAGGATGTTGGGTAGCTATTTAATCAATACCCACAAGCAAAAGGCAAATTATGCAACAGCTGACAACACGTGATTAAGTAGTCTGTCTTCCTCACTATAACACCTTGTTTGAGCTTCTGATAACAGTATTTCAAAACGATTCTAGTATTTGCAAACAGATTTTACACCATATTTACACCTTTTAATATTAACAGCAAAAAGCTGTGCTCAGGCTATGCCACAGTGAAATTTCAAACAAATCAAACTCTTTTCCTAACTTCTAACATTTTCTTCAATTTGCCTGTCAATTCATGATCTTGGCAAAGTCCACCAATGCTTTTCTGTGTTTCCTGATTACTAATTTTAAGCAAAAAACTTGCATTATGAAATCCTGCAAACCTTGTGATACATACCTGTTGTTCCTTCTCCTTTTCTTGATTTCCCATGTCCAAAATCATAAATTGGAACAACTGTTATGTCATATGTAGTTCGGGGCTTAAGTCTCTTTAACACTGTGCTGGTAGCAGGAGCATTTACTCTTCCAGACATTTGTCTTCCTCCGCTGCGGGGTCTGTAGTTCACACGGTAAGACAAGACTCTCCCAGGCGAAGGCTGCCATGAAACCCTCATTGTATTTTCTGTCTCGTTGTCTACTGTCACAGTCCTGGCATTTGGTGACACTTTTCAGTGTAAAAATATGGTTAAATTTTTACTTTATCATATATAGATATATTCAAATGCATGCCTACAAAATCAGTTCTGCTGTATTTAAAAAGAACACTGGCCCTTTTTAAAATGCCAGTATTTGATTGCAGGGAAGACACAGGGGAATCTCACAGACCATTGTTAACTCTTTTTTAATTGTAATGGACTAAGCAAACAGAAGTGTGGTTTTCACTACTGAGACAAAAAAGGGGGAAGTATAAATCACATGATGACACCACATAATTGGGAGTTTTGTTTAGTCATTCTATTCAGTAATCCATTAAATAATGGATTTATCACTCTCAAATGAAAGTGATAAATTATGAAGACATTGATTTTCATGAGCACAATGTCATATAGAGTTCAGATTTTCTAAGTTTTGACTTTACAGGTCTGATAAGGTACTGGTGAATACATAAACAGCTGTTGAACCCTATGCAAACTGTCATTCAAATAGAGGTGAATGACTTTCCAAATGCTTGGAAAATCACTCATCACAACATAGCATATGTGCTGAAATAAGCCCATGAACTAATAAAGCATTTTCTCGACAAATTGCGGCATTCAGCTTCGAAGAGATATTTTCCAGACTGTACAAATGGTATAAATAATCCCAAGTGAACTGACAGGTATGCAATGCTGGCTGTCTGCCAAAATAAGCCATCTAGGTTTTGGCAAAGATGGAGCTTCTTGGCATGGTGGAATCGGTCAGTATTTCATCACATAGTAAGGTAGCCTTTGTAGTTCCTAGGAACCAACAATTTCTAATTGTGTGTATACCAGAAAGATACAACATTAGTTTCAGGCTATTAGCCCCAGGACTGGGGCTATTGATAGGCCTAACAGCAAGTTCCCTCAGTCAGCACACAGAGGGTCAGCACAAATGCTATGGCTAGGCTGCCTACCTAACCTGGAAAAGGTAGAACAGCTAGTGCTACTGAGCTTGAACAAAGAAGGAAGCTGGGGGACAGCAGTGTGCTTTGACTCTGGGGAGTCAGCTCTTACTAACAGCAGCAATCACTACTCTTGCAAAACCTTGAGAACAACTGCACTGGGTCAAGGACAAAGGTTAATATAGTTCAGCAGCCTGTCTCCAACAGTAGTCAAAACAGATGCTTAGGACAGAGCACAAGAACATGTAAACACACATGATGCCTCTCCAGAGCCCTCCCTCAGGCTTTGTCTTCACATGGCCCCTTTAGGCAAACAACAGAAATGTCAAGCCTTATCCAGGACACCCCTTCATTCATTCTGACTCCTTTACTTGCCAGTTCTTACTATAAAGAAAGATGCCATCCCTGGTCTCTGTGTGTTTTCACTTTGCCTACACTGCATGAGAGGCTCAAGCCTGCTTTAACAAATACAATATAATGTTTGGCAAATAAGAAAAAGAAGAGCTCCAGAAAGGTAAATAACAAACACCAAAATCACCCAGTGAGCCTCAGTTTGAGGACTGTAAAGATCGGAAGGGCAATAACTTGGAAAGGAAACTCATCGATTCTGTAGGAATTTACCCCATCTTTCCTCCTTGCTCTTATCCATATTTCCTTCACCTGAGTTTTAGCAGCCACATCAAACCTATAAAAGGCTGAATTCAGAATAATATGCAGAAAAAATCATATCTTAACTTGGATTTAATTCTTGCTGAATCCAAACCTATATGTCATAGAAGATATTTTATGGTTTTTTTAATGGTCCAACAAAATTTTGGAAATGGCTGAGCTGAGGTGGCATTTTGTTCTGGGAAAACTTTTCATTAAAAAAAATGTTAAGAAAAATAAGGTCCGTTTTCTTTAAAAAATTATAATTTCATCAAAAACAGAATCTTACAAATGGTAATGTACTATACTTACCATCAGTAAAAGCCTCTCCTTCTACTGGGTCTCCTTCTCCTGTGCTGTAGGCTGCATATACTGAAAACCTGTATTTAGTCTCTGGCTCCAAGCCCTCTATCACAGCATCCACTGTATTTCCAGGGACTCTCTTCTCTCCCATGGTGTCATCATAAAGTGATTTCCATACTATCCTGTAATGGTTAACTGTTCCTGGAGCTGGTGTCCATGATAACCCAACTGTAGTGTCAGTTATGTCTGTGGTAACCAAATTACGTGGTGAACCGTGTTCTGCAAGAAAGGAAACAGCATATTCTCTCTTAAACACAAATAGCAAAAGTTAGCAAATACAAATGAAAAAGTCAAATGATCTTAAGAGCTAAAACAAACTTTTCCCATCAATCTTATTTTCAAGAACACAGGGTCCCAATAGAAAACAGATGAAGGTTTCAACAAAATGCTTAAAGCTGACTTTAGGCTATGAATGATTCTATCCTTACCATGTAAGATACTTAACAGTCATGCTTTAGAATCTACAAAATAAAAATGGCACTATTCAAAAACCTGGAATGAAGCCAGTGCTTAAGTGTGGTGCACCTAACGTAGGTAAATTTTAACTCTCAAAAAATGAGATTTTATTTCATTCATTCATTTTCACTGTTATGTGCGTAAATTTTTTCCAAGGGTTAAATAATGGAAACTTTTCACAGAATCACAGAATTACAGAATCTGTTGGGTTGGAAGGGACCCAGAAGGATCACCAGCTACCAGCCTTGCACAGCACCACCCCCAGGAGCCACATCACGTTCCTGAGATTATCGTCCACACACTTCTCTAACTCAGTCAGGCTGGTGCTGTGACCACTGCCCTAGGGCGCCTGTTCCAGTGCCCAGCCACCCTCAGGGTGAAGAACTTTTCTCTAATATCCAACCTAAACCTCCCCTGACACAACTTCAGGCCATTCCCTTGATCCTTTCACTGGTCACCACAGAAAAGATATCAGTATCTGCTCCTGTCTTCCCTCTCATATTCAACTTTCCATCAAACAGGACCCTCAGTGGGTCCCTTTCCATGACACTGCTTTCCAGCATCTCATTCCCTGCTCAGACCATACATCCAGGGCTGCCTATCCCAGGTGCAGAATCCGACACGTTCCCTTATTGAGCCTCATGTGGCTGGTGATTGCCCAGGCCTCTAATCAGTCAGAACCCTTTCTCTGACAACTTTATTTTGTTATTTATTATGTCTAGTATCTTCCAGAGTCCCACTTACCAGATCAGCTATTTCATTTTATGTTCACAACTAATTTGCAATGTGTTTACATCATCCCACACTTACTGTAGAAAACAATATCCATCTTTCCATTCATAAGACCTGTACCTGTTTCCTCCCTATAGTTTGTTTCAGCCAGCTTGGAACAAAGGAAGCAGTTCATTAGCCTGTGAAATCCAGTTGTCAGACAGATATGTGAGTCTCACCTAACACTCCAGAGTAATTCCTCTGCTTAAAAGTGAAGCTCACTGGTCTAAAGTGGTGCAGCGAAAGGAGTGCCTCTGTTTAATGTTTAATATACATTTATAACACATGTTCAATTTTCCTGTTGCAATGGCTTGCCTTTGATGGCAGGAAAGGAGCATTGACTGGTGGATTTAGTGCAACAGCCACACCGTAGCAAAATCTGCAGAAGGGCTCTATGAAACCAGATACACATAGACAAAGAAATACTCAGTTCTTTGGTGTGTATTCTCCATGGGATTTCTCACTGTACAGGACATGCCTGAGAGACTCTTGCTTAGCAAGAGGACTTAAACACTTGGGGGGGCCTCATGGCACCATGGTTAAGTTTTACTCTCCCTGATAAAAATATATCCTTACACTAATCCATAGCAGCCACAGGACCAGAATCAAACTTCTTTGAACACAGAGGAATTCAATACTTCCCCAATTTCCACTACTTAGTCTCATTGCAAGAACAGACCTCACTACATTCAGAAGCCTGAAGCAGTTTCAGGCTGAGCAACAAGCTGCCCAAAGTCATATACAGAGTTTTCACTTTTCATATTCATTTTTCTTTTACTTCCACCACAATCTGCAACATTTCCAAACACAATCCCACTGGAGCAGAAAATATTATCTGTAGAAAGTTTTGTTTTAGAAACATCTCATTGCCAGCGAAACTTCATTAAAAGTGAGCCAACTAATCCCATCTGACTTAATGATGAATAGAAATTAATGTCAACCTATCAAAGATTCACCAGCTACACAGAATACAGAATCAGACATTAGCATAGCAACCACGATGACTCTCAACAGAACATGTGTCGTGGAAGGGAGGGTTCTGATTTTAATTCAGTCTTAGGGACATTCCATTCTGTTTTACTGGAGACATTTCTTTTTCTATTCTAATTCTGCATCCTTCAAACTGATTTTTAGCTTCAAAATATAAATTACCACAATTTATGGCATCTTCTTTTCAAAAAAAAGGTTAAGATACAGAGGGTTTGGTAAAGTTCTCTTATCATTTCACAACAGTGATTGCATATACTGAAAAAGTTATAGTGAAAAGGCCCAATTCAGCTCATGCCTCATGAAGTCTCACCAAATTTGGTGACTGCCTTAAATGAAAGCCAGGGCAGAATCTTAGCTCCAAATAACAATTTTCCTGGAAGCCTGAAAAACAGATTTGCCTTCAAAAGTAAATTACAACAATTTTTCTGTCTGCTCTTAAGCTCCTACTCTCAAATCTTGGCTTTTTCATACAATAAAAAAAAAAATTAAGGCTGTCCAAATGGAAAAAATATGGAAAACCTAACTTGATAGAATGCACAGATGTCTCACAATAAAAACCTTTCTTTCCATATTTTAATGTAATATAAATATACAAGTCACTTTACTTTGGCTACTTTAAAACACGGCTCTGCCACAATATGATTTCAGTATTCAAGTATCTGCTACCACAGCACAATTTTTTGCAAGTCTACTCTTGGATAGTACAGCTAATGATAAATGTTGGAAATACTGCAAAAATAACTTCTTATTTAAAACCCTTATTGATTAAGTCATTATTGAGGTCATTAAATAACAGAGGAAAATAATTTGTTTGGAATGGATTATAATGAACTGCAGTTACTGTAATATGTTGGTTCTGAAAGAAATAGTCTTTGGAACTAAAAGTCTTTTTTATAAGGCAAGGTAAAAGAGGGAAAAGAAACTGGGATTTCTACCAAACCACTAGAACTAAATGGAAAATTTTTATTTCAAATAGTTGGAAACTGCTGACAAGACAACTTACCTACTAAGGGAAATTAGACTTTTTATATGTTACACTGCAACTGAGAACATTTCTTTAACATAACACGCTAACTTGATTTGCACCTCACGTGTGAAGTGGAAGTTCACTCACAGCTTTTTTCTGCTTCTCCTGATCTCCCACAGTGTTTTGTTTTGGTTTTCTTTTTTTTTTCATTATTATTATTAGGAGAACAGCTATGTTTAAGATGCAGTCCAACTGTAACTTAGGATTCCATAAAATATTATCAAAACTGCTACACTCAGGGACAAAAAACATTTATGCTCCACAATAACGCTGGTATAACATGGCCATTAACAAACCTACAATGAGACCTATGAAATATTCTTCCCTTGGATTAAAACAAAATACCTGGGTAACTTGCTTATATTTCATGTACACACAAAAATCTACAACTGTAACACCAAAGCACTCATATTTTTTCCTTCGGTCAATGTGTTCAGAAATGCTTGTTGAACATCCACTTCTTGCCTGCTTGTTTAAACAGGATGGTTAAGGAGCATGGAGAGACATGCACATCATAAGAAAGAAAAGTGCTGGCTGGCTAGCAACAGACTCCTGCTTTTTCTTGACTGGAAATAGAAGCTAATGTATGTTCATCACTTCATACAGCCTCCAAGACATCAGCTAACAAGGATGGAGTTGTTTTTTTAAAATTATTCTCTAACAGCCATGAGGTCCTATGATACCACCTGGTAAAAGCACAGCTGTAAGCTGTGGTGAGTACATACACAGGAAAACAAAGTGCTCGTATGGACAGGTCAAACCCTTGCCTGGGAGAGCAAGCCAGGCACCAGCTTCAGGCTGTCAGATTCACTTTCGCAGTTTTTAGCTCAGAGCACTTTTCTCTGACTGTAGTCCCTTGTACATCTCTACCCTCGCCTAGAGCAGACACACTTTCAAAAATTCACTTGGTAACTTTCAGTCAGGTGCTTTTCTACCCTGCTCTGGACTTCTGAAATGTCCAGTTTCCATATTCAGTTTTTCCACTGTAGTGTGCCAGAGACACAATATGATATTAAAGCAGTTTCCCTTTGTCCATTTGGCTTACTTCCCGTAGCTCTCCAGCAATTACTGTTGTTATTGAACACAAGACTGAATCAGCTAAAATTAAAATGTTGACATTCATAAAAATCAAATGTCCTTATTCAAATGGCCTTTCCCCTCAGAGACATTTACACAACTCCAGCTGATCTCAGTGGGATTTTTACATGCAATTTGGGCCCAAATTTTAAACTGCTTTCTGTATGCGTTTTCTAAAACCAGGCTTCAAAATCAATTTGCAGTGGTAAATTTTGTACAGAGACATGTTTCATTTACATTAAACACAGGATTTTTGTAAACCGTCTTCCTAAAATGTCAGAAAAAAGTAAATAAACCTTCACTTACAGAGGCATAGACCAAAATGTTCTGGCCTGAGTCTTGCCTTGTTTACAATGGGCAAAAGTCAGGAGTATCCCATTGTGTCAGCAGGCTAGATTGGCACAGCCAAGGACCCAAGTGCATGCATCCGATGAGATGATAGCAGCATCACTTCAGTGTTACTCTAATGGTCAAACTCTCCTCAGCACTGGAAGAAGCAGTCACTTGGGTGGGCTGATATCCCTCTCTCCAAGACATAAAATGGTCAGCAACCAGCCCTCAGGCAAGTAGAGAGGGGATGTAGCCATGATGCAGGGGGAAGACGAAGACTTACTACACAGAGGCATCCTCACACTACCCCATTCAAGCAGATCTCTTCTGCAGAAAGGCAAGAAGATGCCACCCAGGAGAGTTCCAACCCAAAACAGAGGAACTTTAGCCAGAGCACTCCTGAGTCCCTCACCTAGGATAATGCCAACGGGTGCTTACATTCAGTCCCTTTAATATTCTATCTGTCTTTTCCAAAAGTTATTCAGTTGACACTGCATAGAAATATCTTGTTATTCACTCAACGTTCCTCTGTTGGGTGGTTTTTTTGATATATATTTCATTTCCTAGATAAAACTAAGATAATTTTCCTCATATTATCAAGTCAGTTTTAAAGGTCACTCTCAAAAATCTTGGAATGTATAATTTTAAAAATGCATGATACAGCATTAAAATCTTCTGAGGACACTGAGTCCTTGTTTCTGTCAGGACGGAAGCAGCCACTACACTGTCTGACCATTACGTAAAGTCCCTGTGATATGCTAAAAACCTCATTGTAAGAAAATGTCACTTGAATTTGTACTATTCTGCCTGTAGGAGGTCATTCAATTCTAAAGCATTCTTATGTTACACAGAAACAGCAAAAAAGAATAATTTATTTACCAAAGAACTGCTATCCATTTTCTGACCAAAAAAGAGCCCACCTCCAAAATACTCAAACCTAAGCCATAAGAAACATATACAACAGAAAATCACTTCAGACTGAAAATGACCAAGTCATGACAACTTTTTTTCATATATTGTTCTAGTACAGCCTAATTGTAACAAACACAAATAGCTACTCCTCAAACAGGATGGAATGTTTGGGCCCTATATCACAGAATAAAGACTCTCTTTCTAAAGCAGAAGACACAATGACATAATTATCTCTCAAATTTATTTATACCTTCCTGAATATAATATATTATGCCTCTTTTTGCTTATTCTACAAAGCAAAAAGATAAGAAACAAAACTGGCTGACGCCTCTGGTAATGGAGACCAGCAACCTCACGTATGCCAAAGAACTTTGTCCTTTTTTTTTTTAGCAACAGTATGTCTAGCCTAGGATCTTCACTGATATCAGTGGAAATACTTGGAAATTTCTCAGTGCAAGCAAGATGGAAATCTGATCACTGAATATTTTTCTGGAAAAAAAAACAGCCTTTTTTCTAAACTTCTCTGAAATTTGTATTTAAAAACATAATGACTTCCCTTATTACAGTCAGACACTCAAATATTCTTAAAACTTTTCTGAAAACCATACAGCTGCCAGCAAAAGGACACATAAACCAGATCTTCAGCTTTCAAGCTTTTCACACATTTATTAGGATTAAGCATTTCTGTATTGATTGCTTAATCTAGCAATGAATTTGTTACTCTTTAAAACAACTGCAAATTATTAAAGTTAATCTGTTTAGCAGCTAATGTACAGTATGTTCTTTTCATCTGACAGCATGCATTTGGGCAGAAAATCAAATTCTTGCCAGACTTGAAACCACTTCTCTTATTAAAAAACAGATTGGAAAAACAGTAGCTCTCGCAAACTGCTCGCTCTCTGCTGCATTTAGGCTCACCACCTTCACCATGCTTCTCATTGTATTTTATTTTTGGTGTATGAAGACTTTGGTAAAGATCATAGAACCCCAAGAAATACTGAAAGCCAAATGGTTTGTTAGGAGCATTTGTAGATAAGAGAAAGACTTTTCCCTAAGACATTCCATGGGTGTTTCTCACTTGTTCTTCAATCTGTATTACATAACATCAAATATAACCATCAGTGCAAATTTGTTTAGTTCCCCTAGCTGTCACAAGCCCAGTTCCACCTCAAGGCAAATGGCAGCCTTCACTGATTTAATTAACTTTAGCAGTTTCAAGAACTTTGTGTGAGCTAAGGGGAATCATAGCCAAAAAAGTATGTCTGAGGAAAATTTTTCCGTGGTACCTTTATAGAAGTGCTCCAACCAAAGCTGCCCTGTGATGGATTGCCATGCACTTTTGAAAGTGAGAGAATAAAAGCAGAGTTTTCTACGGCACATATTTTGCACATGCAGTTATGTTTAAAGCAGTATGAAATATAAAGCTCCAGAATTTTCACCTCTGGATGGTACTTCATAACTGTAGACAAAATCATCCAATGACTGGAAGAGGTCATATAAAAGATGTGAATGCTATAAGTTTCCTAAAATCTGGATTACTGAAGAAGGAAAGCATACTTCTTCAACAAAGGGGCCAATACGTTGTTTCCTTTTTCCTGCTCCAAAAACACCAAAAAAAGGGAAATAAATCCATTCTCTCTGAATAAAAATTACCTGGTAATGGAACAGCACTCTCAGAAATGAGTCATTTTCTGATTACTCATTTGCTAAACTCTCTACACTATGCTGTCTCTGAACAGTTCATAAAAATGCTGATCCTCTGGCATGTGTTTATCTTTGGGCTGGACCAGAGAGCTATGCAAACAGTTTATAAAAGAGATTATCTACAGTTACTTGGGGGAATATTTGCCCTCTCTGTTTTATGCAGAGAAGCAATAAGGGCAAGCATATGCTTAGCAAAAAGAAAAACACAAGGAGAAACTGAGATTACCCAGATGGTAAATTATATCAAGTACACAGAATTGTATATGGTTTCTGGGTTTCTGTGGATTGATTTTCTTGTGAATCCTGAAACTAATAAGCCACTTCAAAACACTGCAAAATTACCATTCAGAGCAAAGCAGAGGAACAGGGGGCAAATTGTAACTGCTCCAAAATATTTTGGAGATAGCAAACATAACTGAAGGACCTTCAATGAATGCCTGGACAGACAAGTCCATGCAGATCAGGTTAGAGCAGTCTAAAAACTTCTCCATTTTTTTTCCTCTCTGCTGAAAGATACTCTTGTCTGAGAGTAACTGCCTGTGTGAGCTCTACTACTACACTCAGAACAAAATAAATCATTACTGAAAGCCGGAAGAATGTTTGCCTACATCCTTCATCACAGGAGACCATTTAGTGATTCAGTATAATTCCATAAACATCTGAGAGTTTGGATTTTTCATTTCCTGCCACTTGACTACAAGATAGTTGGAGAAGGTACTGTATCCAGCTCCTCTTTTCTCACTTTCCTATTAGTGCTGAAATGTTTTCTACACCCAAACTGATTCCTCTTAGGCTACATATCAATTCCATGAACTAGCAACAATCCCAGTTTGAAAGGCAATCTCAAGCCTAGCTCCTGATATGATGAGCAACTATGGCACCACTGACTGAATAGGTCTGGTGAGAATTCATATGGTGAAGACATCAAGTAAGCCCCATAGGGATTCCTGATACAGAAAAATGCTTAAGTGCTCAGTCTTTCTGGGTTGTTGGCAATGAAAAACACACACCACACTATTTTGTTTCTCAGACACCATGGCTCATGGAAAAACTAACTGAAATACTAAACACTTTTTTATGCTTCCTTTCACAGCTTTTTTGTCATTACTGTTGATAAGTTTATTTCTCCAGAAGTTAAGACTTGTCCTATTTCCAGCCTCAGTCAGACAAGTTATTTCAGCTACTCATTAGTCAAGTATTCACTTCACTGACCTGTGTAACTTTTCATCCTGGTCCAACCATATTTATTTTAGCTTTACAGCCAGTATGACATCTCTTTTCATGTAAACTTCTATACTGAGCTTTGACATTTGAATGTTACCTTTCAGTTCCAAAATTGCAACACTTTTATTCGTAATTCTTTAAAGGTTTTGTTATTTTATCCTTCACTGTGGTAAGATAGGGGCATACAGTGAAATACTGTCTTATATATTGCAACAAATACTCTGACAACCTTTCATACTATTAGTCAGAGAGTATTTTAAAATATCTACAACTATGTTCAAAGTGTCTTGGCCTAATTCAAGTAGTTTTATTGCCCCATGAAACTGCAGATATGCTGATTACTGGAATACATGCTAGATATTCCATAAAGAAGTATCATTAATTAAGTCTTTGCTGTCATGCAAAAATAAATTTTTATTCTGTTCTTTCCCTTTGATCACTCAGTAAGGACTGACATCTCTACAGCATTCTTACTAACATTTTTATTCAACCAAGAAAATTTAAGAGACAGTTTTAACATGAAGAGTAATATTTTCTGAAGAGCACCCTGATAGGATTTTCAAATCCAGCTGAATCTTCAAAGAAGCTACACTGGAGTCATATAGCTATACATGTCAAAACGGTAAGTAATTTTTAATTTGATTTCTTCCCAGCTGAAGAACTGAATAAAAAGTCATTCAGTTGAGTGATAGGATGCTCCTTTATTCATATTTA
Organism: Bombycilla garrulus; assembly: GCA_013400315.1. NCBI lineage: Eukaryota > Metazoa > Chordata > Aves > Passeriformes > Bombycillidae > Bombycilla > Bombycilla garrulus. Next base: position 1,420,129 of record VXBU01016903.1, read on the forward strand.
TCCCAAGACAAAATCTGTCACTGAATTTTTAATTTAATATTTTAATTCAGTTGCTTAAAGTAAAATTTCTTATAGAAATGCTGACCTTTTAAGTCCAACACCCATTTTAAACTTCATCTGGTTGCCTATAAGCCCATTCCTAAGATAAAGGCAAATATTTTTTTAATTATTTGGCTCTTTAACCAATGTTGAGAATGCTTTTCTTATTAACAATTTAGCAATGCAGAAAGTCCAAATAAGAATCAGAGCCCTTGAGGGGGACACAGGGCAGGGAGCACTGAAAGGACAAGACAGTCTATACGTGAGACTGAATTCTGTTTTTCTGATGATTTTCTCTTTTCGATTCTACTGTATTTCATTCACTGTTCTCTCTAGGATGTGTTTTAACTGAAGCTCTAGGCAGTGCCCTAGAAGACTTTTCTTTTGCTCAAGTTTTATGATAGGATAAAAAGCTAAGCTTACTTTATGAATTTGAAATACATTTGATGTCTCCATGACTCCATGTTAATAAAGGAGCTCTCCTAAGTTTACTGCAAATATACTCAATGAAAATGTTTCCACCAAATGTAAACAGCTAACTTGGTCAAACCTTTACTAAATTTTGAGGTATGTCCCTAAGGAGGTGAGCCATTCAGTCTGGTTAACAGTGAGACAGAGCCCTCTCAAGATTTGCAAAGGAAGACTGAGGCATTCCTCTCTGCACTGATAGCACAGAGGAGAATGCAGGGCTGTCAGCTTCCTATGTCTACTTGGTATCCAGTCTGTTTTTGTTCTGAGGGTGAAATTTGTATTCTTGGACGAACAGTGGCTCATGTTCAGTGGAAAGAATAAAGGAGACTCTCACCCAATATATTCTGCAGTATTGTGAACCTGCTGGGGTATGGGGATGAATTCAAACTCTCCCACACAGCACAAAATCTACATTTTCACCCTCCCTCTTCCCTCCAAAAAATCTAGACCCAGGAAGTGGCAGCACCACTACCAACAGGGAAGTTCATTATGTCTTTTCTGGAGGGTATGGGCAGAACGCTGATACCTGACCTCATTTACCTGCATCTCAGTAATGTTCTGGGCAGGAGACAGGCTCTTTTCTCCTACAAAAGGAGCCTTTTGGACCTTGCATGTTTAGTGAAAGCAAGGGAGTTAGGAAACTTTCAGCATAAATTTCAAGGTGCCTGATTCTCTGACAGCTGCATCCATCAGAGTGAGCAGGTCTCAGGCAGTGGGACAGGCAGGCAGTTGGTGTCCAGAGCTCTCACTCCTTCTATAATCAATGAACAGAGAAATGCTCTTTTGAAGGAAAAATGAGATCTCAGATGGACTATGTGCCTACTGGAGGTATTTGCCTTTCTTCATCAGTCACAGAAGAATCCTAGAGAGCCCATGTTGCAAATGGTAGTGTTCAAGTGCCTAGATTTTAGTAGGAAGAATTCAGTATATTGGTGAATATTTGACACTGATTTTTAAAATTATTTTATTTTACATTTTCCCATTTAAAACAGGTTTTCTGGGTAGTTTCCTAACCTATGTCATAAACAAACAGTTGAGCTGGTGGAGAAACTGAGAATCAAGGATATTCCTACTCTGACTTGATTAGCATCAATGGACAAGCCTAAATTCCACATAAGTCATCCATAAGATGTTTTCAAGTGTGGTGCCTACACAGCTGCAGTGCCAGATTTCAGTAGCACATCCCTGGCCAGCACAGAGCAGAGTCACACTTTCTTTCAAGGCTTATGAGGCAGCTTTCAATCCTCTGACAATCTACAGATCACATTGAGAATGCTCAGAGAGAATTAGTCTGGGAAATTATCAGCTCAATATCAGAGAAAGAACAGCCATTCCTCCTTATAAGAAAGCCTTTGGGTCTGACTTACGCTTTTGCCAGCACTCTGTTTGTGGTCAGCTCCAGGTTCTTTTTTTAGGAGCAGGATTTGATTCTGTATGCCTAAGACTACATGTTGTTTCTCTGATGCAAAATAATGGCCCCTGAACATCTTTCAATCACAGTACTGTAGAAATACCACAAATGGATGAGATACTTTAACCCCATTAATTAATCCTGTTACATTGAAAAAAATTGCCACTAAAACTGCTTGGAAGATGATACTCATAAGGCAAAATATTTGATGGAGGCTGGTGTGGAAGTACAGTCAGTTGTGGTTGGTGCTTCTGTAAAAGGTAAACCTTTTACAAAAGACACAGAGTCCCCTCCACAACCCATGATTTAAACCACTTTTTTTTCTTTGAGGACAGAAGGTTTGGAAAGTTCATGTAAAGTAGGAGAACGTCTTTATGTCTATTTTTCATTTAGATATTTACTTCTACAGAAAACTTGGGAAGACACTTTAGGACACCATAAACATTAGTCAGATAATGAATAAATAATAACAGAAACAATAAATAATTAAATTACCTTCAAGTGTTTGTCCTTCTCCAGAAAGGGCGTCTCCTGCTCCAGAGGCATACAAGGCAGACACAGTCAGTGCATATCTAGTGGCTTGGTCCAAGCCTTTCAGCACTTTAGAGGTAGTGTCACCTTTCACAGTCACTTCCTTAGTTTCACCTCCTGCGACTGGAGTGTAGGTTATAAAGTACTGCTGCACTTTGCCAGGAGCAGCACTCCAAGACAGCCTCATTGTTGATGTTGTAGCATCAGAAACTCTCAAATCCCTTGGATTTCCTCGGACTGCATGTTAAAAGATGTTGAAAACAAGTTGAAGCAAGGTTAATTTCTTGGTTTATCTCTTAGATATCTCTTACCACTACATAAGATTTCGTGCTAAAAAATAATTCCCTAATAGGCTGGAGCAACACTACTACAGTGTACCTTTACTGTAATCAGGGCTCTACAATCCCATCCCCACCCTCCTTAGCCAAAAGTACACAATAAAGTCTATGTATTTTTTTTCCTGAGCAGACTCAGTCCTGGAGTACTTATACACATGAGCACCTCTAGATATGCTCAGTTTCCACAAACATCCATGTTGAAGTGACTGTCCTCAGAATCAAGTCAAAGATGACAAATGAAATGTGAAATCAACAAGTTTTTGTTTCCTGAAGAGGTCTTTCTGATGATAACTTTCATGGATCAATGAAACAATGATCAGGACAGTCATACTGTCTGTACTCTCTGGATTTTGTTTAATAAGACGTGATACATGTTAGAGGATCATGCATTTTCACATACATTAAATCTACAGTGATAACTTGAGAAAATTAAGTGTTTCATTAATTTCTTGCTAAACATTCAGCACAAAGTGCAGAGTCTGAATTTGCTCAAAAGATATATAAGGTTTATAATTTATATCATTGAAATATGAAGAATCCTGGGGACAATTGATTAAACATATAAGTAGATTCTTTGCCCAAGTTACCTTGCCATATCAGGTTCAAGATACTGTATTTTAAAACTAAGTATTGCAATTTTGATGAATTCTATTGTCTTCAGTTATCTCTCAGCTAGGCTTGGGCAATGTTATAACTCTCTGTTCATCTAGGATAATACATATGGTCTATATGGTTTATTCTCCTTTCAGTACAAATATGTCAACATGCAGTGGGTTTTTCTCATGCTTACAATGTTCACAGCACTGATCATGTACCTTCATCAGTTTTTGCATATCCAATCAATGAATTCCCAGGCCCAGACTGATATTCAGGAACAACAGACACTTCATATCTTGTATCTTGGATCAAATTCTGCAGAGTAGTTGACCTATCACTTGCTGAGACAGTCACTTGTCTCCCTTCTCCTCCAGTAAGTGGTCTATAAACAAGCCTGTACCGTAGGACATTTCCTGGAGCTGGAGTCCAGCCAACTACAAAGCTATCAGTAGTTTCATCTGTTATCCTTAAGTTACGAGGAGCACCTTTAACTACAGAAAATATACACATGTAAGTTGTAAATATTTGCCTTTAGTGAAGCAGTACCTGAAGCAAAACCATGCCAACCATTCTGTTAGCTCATCCAGTTTACCAAAGCTGCTTATATTGCCCTCCCCTTGTTTTAGGGTACACACACCTTTAGTAGTTTCTGAAAATTTAGGGTCATAGTTACATTCAGCAGCGGAACAGAGTTGCCCTCAAAAGCACATTCATCCCAGTTTATACAGCTGCTTCTGAAACTTAACACAGTCTGACTGTGCTTAGTGGTACCAGTAAAACTGAACTGCGTAAGGGGCATTTGGGCGTAGCGAGGAAACTTCTTAACACAACAAATGGTATAAGTTTCCTTGCTGCAGCCATGGAAAATGGTGGAAAACAGCAGTTGTCAGATACACCTGACTATACCCAGGAAGCTATCCTATTTGCAAAAACAAACAAGGAACAAACAGCAGAAAAACCCCACCAAACCAATTCTATTTCTTTGAATTTTTCAAACAAAAAAAAAAATATACACTGCAAAATGAGTTGCATCTAATGTTTTAAAAAAAGTTTCTGAATTTAGTCCTTAACTCAAAAAAATAATTTGTTATCCTAGAAACTACAGAAAAATTGTGGTGAATTTTTTAATCTAGCCAACTCCTTGATAAAAGATACATTAGTTCAGATGAACTCTTGGCGCGCCAAACAAGACTTGACTCTTCCAACAGCCACAAAGATCTACTGTACTGCACACGGCCTAGCAGTACATAGCATTGTCACTTAGGGAAAAAAGTTCTGGTTTTTTGTTGTTTGCTATCTATATTTCATAAGTATTGTTCTTCAAAGTTATAGAGCGGAGTAATTAATAATCTCAGTTTAAGAAAAGAAACTTGTTTTCTATTAATCAGAAACACAATACTCAACTTCTAATCCTTTAAAAGCCTGAAACCAAAGTTAGTTGCCAAGAAAGCCATCTGGCTCAAACTGTTAGCTAGATCTGCATGGAGAGCTGCTGATGTTTACGTGGCTGTAGAAGAACTCTGTCTTCTGAGACGTGCTGGGATATCATCAGATCACAATGTTAATAATTATTTAAGGTAGTATCATTTACAAATGGGAAGACAGATTATTTTTATTAAAGCTTTTCCTTCTCCTCTCCCTTACGCACACAAGGTACATATTCTATCAGCCAAGAGCCTGTCTGTTTTCCTAAGGGAAAATTATGTGTGGCCAAAATATTCTGACTGGTACAGTCATGGAAATGTGCACACTGACAGTGAAACTTGTATCTTCCATACTTAACATCCAAACTAAGCTATTTTAAAAGTGTTTATTTCTACCAGTCTTAAGAGGAAAGAGCAATTAACAAATCTTCATGCTGTTTATTTTGCTCCCTTGGAACCATTTATGTCACCAAAGGTCACAAATGACAGCATGGAATAATGAAAAAAGTAGATCAATATTTTTAAAAGCATGATTTAGAGTAGACTAAGTGTTCAACTACTGGATTAGAAAATCAAATCTACTGTCATGCTGCTGTTTTCAATCAGGAGAAATGCATCATGGCAACTCTATCAAGAAAAAGCAAAGCTACCATGCTTAAATTTACAGCCATTGATCACATAAAACACATACTGACAACAATGGAAGTATCAGTTATTGGATAAGACCAATGACTTTTTGATTAAAAAGGAAACAATTAACCAAAACTCAAGCCCTTTTAAGCCTATGGTATATAAAACAAGATTTCTACTAGTGTTATATTAGATGTAGACATAGCAAATTGCACAGGCATAAGTTTGTCTTTAAATGTATTGAAGTCAACATGCATTCATGCATCGTCTCATAATTACTAAATAGAGTAGAATAGAACCAAATAGTTCAGTTGGAAAGGATCTACAATGTTCATCTAGTCCAACTTGAGCCTATACTGACAATAATTCATGCCACAGAATTTAAAATTGAGAGCACACTGCTTTATTTGAAAGGAGGCCACTGCAGAAGAACACAGCATCCATCCAGCCTTCAGGAAAACTAAGTCCAGTCTTAGCAACTTAATGCTTGTGTATTATTGGAATTTTAAATCTTTACTGAATGCACTGAGACACAATAATGTTTATTCTCATCCTGCATGGCAGTAGAGCTTCTCAGCCTTAGTTGGCTGTTCTTCATTTACCCATTCTCCAGCAAAGCAACATACGAATCCCATGTGTCTGAGAATAATGGAAATCCTACCTTCTAAGGTGGTTTCCTCTCCATCCAAGGGAGGGCCATCACCATCTTCATATTCAGAAATCACACTGACTGTGTAAGTAGTTTCAGGTAGTAAGTTGGTGAGAACTGAGCTAGTACTTGAAGCTGGTACTGAAACAATGAATTCTTCTCCACCGACTGCTACTTTATACTTAATGAGATAGGACAAAACCTCAGATCCAGCTGGAGACCAGCTCACTTTGAAACTCTCTGATGTTATGTCAGAAAACACCATGTTCTTTGCAGGAACATAAGCTGTATGGAAATAAAAATATGCATGTGAGGCATACTTGCCAGAAGATTTTAAATACAACATTTCTAAATTAAATAATAAATTTTTCTCAATAATTTGATTGATTCCAATTGAACAGATATTTTGATGCATGTGCACAGTATCTATTTTCTATACTTGCTTATATCTATCACATCACAAGAAGGCCATTTCTAGGCTACCTAAAATCATTCAACAGTAAGTAGAAGCATCGACTCAGTGATTTCTAGATCAAATGAAAACAGTCCATCTAAAAAATACATATTTATGAAAACTTCATTTAGAATCTGATGATCAGGTTGGGTTCCCTATTTAATATGTCCAAAGAACAGTAATAACATTATGTCCTCAATGGGGTTTTTTTTTCAGAAATTAGAAATAAGACAAAATAAAAACCAGTATTTTTTCAAGAATGAAGTCAAAGGGGGAATAAGGAATTTGTCATGAGGCACAAACACAAATCTGACATCCTGGGCTTGTTTTGCTTGGCCTAGTCAGCCTAACAGTGGGGATCTTAAAACTGTCCAAGCCCTCTAAAACAAAGGCTGCTTTGCTGATTTGTTTCTCAAAGCTATTCTGAAACAAAAGGCTTATTTTTAAAGAAAGTGGGGCTTTCAACACTGGGGACTCTTCAATGTTAGTGTCCTACTAAGCATAGGTAGGGACACTGTGGGAGCAACTAATCATAAGTAACTTTATCTGACCAAAGGTTAGTCATTTAGAAAACTTTTGAATGTTAAGCGTTATCCATGCTGGCCTAATTTGGATGCATATGAAGACTTTCATATGCTATTTCATTTCAGTCTCTACAGTGAGATTGCAATCAGTAGCACCTAGCATCTGCTGTCTCAAGTTGTCTTGTCTAAGCCCCTTTCAGAGGGTCATTAATTTTACCCTAAAATTAATCAAATTGCCCTCTAGATTTGTTGGCATTACTTCATCGCCTTTGAACATCTAAAAGAAAAGCTTGGACTTGCTACCTCATTCTGTAGATCTAAAAAAAAAAAATGCTCTGGTAACTGTTTTACTCAAGACATTGAGTGCAAAAGCAGAGCATATACACTAAGGTCATTTCAATAGACACACATTTTATTAGCTTTTTAGATAACTAGCCGGGGTGGGGGAAAAAAATTCTCAAATGTTTTTTCATTTACATTTATCCATTAATTTCATGTGTTCCTTTTAATATGTTTGAACATGAGAAGGAAATCCCAAGTTATTCAAATTATCATTTGCATATGGACAATTTCATCAATACAAATTCTGAAGGTAACTATAAGCACAAAACATTGTTTTAGATCTTTTTTTAACTTCATTTTCTACATTCCTCTAAGTAATAGTGGTTACTTACATTTTCTCCTTATAGCAGCCAGTTCCTGCTCGATTCGTAGGCAGACAGACTGTGTCAGTTCAAATGATATCCTTTGAAAAGCATCAAAATCTTCCACTGTGTAAACATGGGTGTCTGCAGGAGGTGATGCTATTGCTTCCAACTCTGTACGCACTGCATCCTTCACACCAACTGCAAATATTTCTACATCTGCATCCCTCAGCTTAATTGCAGGTTCTTTAAAAGCATCTGACGATTTTCCATCAGTGATAAGAATCATGACTCTTGGCACGTTTGGTCTTGATCCTTTGCTGGTAACAAATACTTTCTCCCTCACATATGTCATTGCTTTGCCTGTGTTGGTAGATCCACCTCTGTAGGGGAAGGTGTTAATAGCCTGAATTATGTCTTCCACTCTGTTGTATCTGTTCAAAGAAAACTCCATATGGGGATCTCTGCTGTACTGGACAAGACTTATCTGCACTTTTCGAGGTGATATCTCAAAGCTTTTAACTAACACTTCCAAAAAGGCTCTTACTTTTACAAAATTGGCAATACCAATGCTGTAGGAACCATCCACTAAAAACACAACATCAGCTTTTACATCCACACCACGTGAGCATTCTGCAAAGAAAAAGAATAACCACTATAAACAGATTTTCAATAACCACATATCTGTAGTTCATGTATTGCACACAATTGCTTATAAACAAGTAAACTATGTTAAGCAAAGCTGTTTCTCAAAAATAATAAAGGTGTGATATTAAAACGAGCATCAGAGCTTTCATCAATGAAGAGCTACAATTTGAAAATAAGGTGGCTCCAAACTCACCTACTTGAACTTTTACTTGTTGTGTTTTTTCCATTATCGTTATCGGTTCACTGGGGGTCAGTCCCTTCATTGCATAAACATTAATTTGATACTCTGTGTCTGGAGAGAGATCTTTAACATTCAGAGCAGTAGTCTGAGGACCCACACTCAGTACATGTTGTTTTCCCCCAGCTATCATTGGAATGAACTGCAGACGATAGCCAGTTATTTGGCTTGTGGATGGATCCCAAGTGATTCTAACAGACTTTGAGGAGATTTGAGTGGCCACCAGGTTTGAAGGAGGCTCCACCACTGAAAGAAATCAAAAGCAAATCCAAAATAGTAGTTACAATTATAAACATATTTTCTTAACAGTTTCTATTTCTGGAATAAGTTTAGTTATCTTTGCTTGATCTTTATTAAAAATCTCTTGGGGCTTTTTTAGCATAAACAGATAGAAATTATTTCCAGGACAGTCCAAATAAGACACCAGTGAGAGGGCAATATGAACAATGCATTTTGTGGTCCCCCAAGTATAGCAGAGGTTCCAGAAGTGCTGCCCAGCTCTAAAACTGCTTCAACCAAAAGTGAAAGCTGCACTCACAGGAACACAGTAGAAAGCGTGAACAAATGCAGACTTGAGCAGAGTACTACAACTGCAGTGTTATCTCTACTTTTGTCAAATAACTAGTTACTTAAAACTTTACAGGGTGAGAAAGCTGCAGTGATACAGCTTCATGTCTTTGTTTTCTCGGTTTTCTCCAGTTTTCATGCTTTGGTTCTTAATCTGTTACATATTCTGATCCTTCACCAAACAGGGTTTTTTCCCCTTTAATACATTTTTCCATGGAAGTGATGCCTGTGTCCAAACTGACTCTGATAACTGCACATCACTATGTTGCTTTTGAAACTATGGAAAAATGGAGCTATTCCAAATCTGCTACATCACATGTTCTGGTATCCTGAATTTAAAGACAAAAAACTAAGACCAGTTTTCCACTCTTGCTAAATGAGGCAACAGATGAAACTCTAGAAATAAAGCAAAGGAAGTAAGGATCGCCTCTTCAATAGACATTGGAATAACAGAAGCTATAAATATTTTTTTATAAAGTGTCTCACCTTCTTCCCCACTAACCAGTTCACCTAGCTGTTCATCAACACCAGAGCACACTTGCAAGATAATTTCATTCTGTATATCCACAATTCCATCAAAATTAGCCACATTGAACACATGCTTCAGTGATGGCTGAGATGCAATTAGCTTGAGTTCCTTTGCATCTGCTGCTTTGATACCTAGAAATCACAATAGACAGGACTATGTTAAGTAGCCGTGAAATACAGACACCTGTGAATGTATTCGTGAAGTATCAAAACATCCTGTGGTAAAGCCGAGTTTAAATTAGCTCTGCCTTCCGTCATGATCAATAATCAAAATACAAAATTATGATTAATGGAATGAGGTGGTAGACTCAATTTTCAACCAGGGAAAATACGGTGGTGTAAGTGAAGTATGAGGCCATGATTGAAACTATGCTAATCAGTCATATTAATCTCCCTGTAGGAGCTACACAATTACCATCAAATTAACACAAGTGGTGTGTTCCACTCTGGAGGGCACAAATGAAGAATTTCAAGGCATACACATGAAAAAAAGGGGCAAAATGAAATTCCTCAACCACACAGTCTTCAAAACTAATAAATTCTTTATATTTTAACTTTCATAAACTTTTTATGAAAGGGAATCTCTCAATCATTAGAAAAACTCAACATACCCAAGGAAAAAACTTCAACTCCTATGTTGCGAAGCTCTCTTGCAGGAGTTTCTACATCATCTTGAGCTTTTCCATCCGTAATGACAATTGCTACTTTGGGAAAGCCTTTTCTTGCTCCAGCAGACTCAGTGAAGGTGTTTTGAACAAGGTAATCAATAGCTTCACCTAAAACCAACATCACAAGTTGTGTCTTTTCAGACTATGAACTAGGATTTAAAGCAAATTGAACTATGAAATGAAATGCTGAATAAACATATATGTGGGAAATCCGTACCTGTCATTGTGTTGCCACCTTTGTAAGGTATCCTTTTAATTGCATCAATAAGATCACTTCTTCTGAAATACTGATTTAAATTGAACTCTGTTCTTGTGTCTGAACTGTACTGAACAACTCCAACTCTCGTCTTTTCTTCCCCAATGTCAAAAGCTGATACAAGGGCAACCATGAAGTCCAGAATATATCCGAAGTTATTTCTTCCTACACTCCATGAACCATCTACCAGGAAAACTAAATCTGTCATTGCACTTATGGAGCATCCTGGAACACAACAGGGAAAAAAGGAAAACCAACTCTATTAGCAAATGAGGAATTGCTTTCTTAAAAATCAGTAAGAAATGTCTACTGGAAATGTAGTAGGTAAAAGCCAAAGGAAATAGATACTTAAGAGATTGATCTTATCTGGGATATCTTGCTTAGGGAAGCATTACTCACTTTACTGTTATTTTCTAACAGCCATTATCAAAAGGGAATTGCTTTGAGACACCTCTCACTAATCCACAAGATGTTATGTCACAACAGATGAAAACACCCGTACAAAATTTTTGCAATGATTTCATGCTACAGAAAAAGTTTATTTTGTTACCGCTTGTGCCTTGCATCTTTATTTCCCCATTGCAACTGCACAGGTTCTTCTGCAAAGCCTTTTATCCACAGCACAAGGCCTTTCGTTAATAGCACCAAGACACCCACGGACTTGCTCAGGTTAGTGGCATGAAATCCCTAGTTTCAGTACCAGCTTTGCACCTTAATCTTTCAGTGTAGCTTATAAATTCCTTCTATCCCAGTCCCTTCACAAGTTTTCTTAACTCTGCAAAACTTCACAACTTCTTTGGTAGGTAACACAGAAACACAGTTTAACATTGTGAGGTAGACCTCAGATAAGAGGTCAGATAAGTTGAAAAGCAAAGCACCTTACTTTGTAATTGAGCCTCAATCTTCTTTTCGTCTGGTATCCCTGGGCCACCTGTCTGAACTACACAAAGCACAGCATAGACAGAATGAATGGGGGAAATAGAATTAAATTTTTAAACATCAAAAAAAAGCATATAAGGAAATAGAGACACTTATCTGACAAGCCTCAGAACATGAAAACATAAATGCAGGTTCTGAATGTACCACCTGTACTTACAGGTTTGACAACACAGTATTCAGGGTGACACAAAATACAGAAAATGTAAATATCTAAGAATCCTCTGTATTTTTACATCTTGTACAGTCATTTCCTGAAAATTAACTGCAAGATGCCTGGAAGAAATACCAGTATTACCCCTCTCTAACACCTAGGGGAATTGATAATTAGCAATTTTCCCACAGTTCTTTGTGAAGCCTGAGACATGATACCGCATGAAAAGAGTGTGCTGTGCATTTCTATTTAATTAATTTATTTTATGCTTTTTAAATTATTACATGAATTATTAAAGCTTAAATTCCATATTTTAGTATGCATTTAGCTATAATTTGTCATATTTTATTATTGGATGAATATAGTTTGCTTTCTCACACAGGATGCCAGTCCCATTCATTTGTAACTGAGGTCAATGATTGTCTTCCCCTTGAATTCAGTTGATTTCTGTTCAGACATCTCCATCAAAGGAGGGTTTAGGCATTTGGCAATTTTGTTGGAGAACTGGATAAAAGCCAAGTTTTGTGAATGACCGCTCAGTTATCTTAATTGGCTTTCTAACTGTACTGCAGCTACTTACTTGTCAGCTGGCCAAAGACAGGTAGACTCTCCTCTCTGTCGTCATATGAAGTTATTGATACAACATACTCTATATCAGGTATAAGATCTGATATGACAGTTTGGGTAGTGCTAGGTGAAAGAGTAAATTCTTTAGTAGGTCCATCTGCAATAAATATATAAAACACTCAATGCAGCCTTAAAAACCAACAATATTGATAAGCTGATTGTAAAACAAAATGCAACAGGCAATAATCTATCTCAAACCAAATTATAATTTTGGAATTATAAGTTTTCTGTTATCATTAAGTGTAAATATTGAAACATGAAACTTTAGGCTAATGTGCTTTTTTTTTTAAAGCTAATAAAATTGATGAAGTGTTTAATAAATTCCAGGAAATTAGAAACTTGAAATCCACATATCATCTACCAAATCATGTCCTGTTCTAATTCCATATCACTTTTACACTGATTATTTCTCAAAGTGAAATAGAATAATGGCTGTCTTACACAGCATGATACAATTCTTGAACTTTAAGGTGACAGCATAGAAGAGGAGCAGAGTGATGATTCTACCTTCTTTTTGCTCCTTGCAAAGCAAAGAACTTGATCCAAAACTTGTTACTTGCAGTCCCAAAATGGTAAACGCTATGGCAAGAATAGCTCTAACTTGGAAGAATCACTGTTTTTCCTCTATGCCCTTTGCTGCTACACTAACTTCCAATAGATTTTAACAGCTACTCTCATACCTAAGTTAGATATAGGTGAAAATAAACTCAATGTTTCAAAACATGTAATCACATTAAAAATTTTGACAGAACTCACCATTTGTTGGAACCACAGTTATTTTGTAACCCACTATTGCATCTGGTGGCCTTTTCCATGACATTTGAACATTATGTTCATCTATAATTGTAAAATTCAAGTCTGATGGTGGGTTAACTGCAAAAGATTTATACCAGGTAGATGTTTAAAAGCTTGAACAAGTTTTGGCAAATGAATAAATAAAACAATGTTGAGCAAAGCTTACTAAAAATTGTCTTTGCATAAATTTGTTTCCAACAAATATAAAAATATATTGTTGGAAAAAGAGTAAAATAAAAGCTGACAAAATATGACAAAACATCAAAGAGTATATGCATTACAGAGGACAGCACAGAACATATGTTTCTTGAGTTGCCAAGACATTCAAGAATGGCCAGCAAAATCAAGCACAATAGAAAACACATTTGGATACATGTACAATGAGTTCACAGATAATCACCACATATGCAAACATTTCACATAACAATTAAAGGGAATTTTTTTACATGCTGGGTGCAATCCGTACAAGCATGCCAAATCACAACCTGCTTACAATACCATTAGATCATTTAGGATGTGGAGAACACAGTACTCTTCTTAATTAGACATCAAAGAATTTTTCTGCTTTTTTAGTATAGTCTCTGCATATGGTATTTCTTACCAATTTCATTGAATCTAGAATCTTGGCAGAGAAAAGAAACAATTTAAAGAATACAGGAAAAGATTGGGCATTTAAAACAATTTCTGCAAAATGCATATCAGCAATAATGATACACTGATGTATCATTATATTACAAAATATGGAGAACTCCACCCCTTTGTTCCTAGAAGCCACTAAAGTGACATACTTTGCATATAGCAACAAAGGATTCAGGAACTAAAGGAATAATAAATGGCATTAGTAATGGTTGCAATTTCCCAAAATAGTCAAGCTGATGTGAAGTTCTCAAAAATAAAATTCTACCTGTTTACACCAGATTTCTGTACAGTTTCAAAGGTGTAAACTATTGTTTTCATGTTCCCTTTGCAGCAGGTGTACCCATACTAATAGTGGCATTTTAGCATAAAATGCCAGTATGGTTCCAAACAACACAGTGGTTAATTATGAAAAGACAACATCAAAATATATTTATGGACATTTATTTTACAGAACTTATAGAAAACGGCAAAGAGGGCACCAGTGAACTGAACAAATGACTGCAAATAAAACTTGTAGGAGCTGATGACAGAAGTAACTGAACAGTACAGAAAGAAATAGTTTACATACGCTAATTTGCAGCATCATGCATACGTAAATGAAATGTTGATTATTGGTTTTTTAGCTTCCCACAATGGACAAAGCCTCCATGTACAAGGTTCATTACACAAAGACGTTTCATAAATATTTTATAATGATATTCTCTTTGTAAAATTGTCATGCTTATTCATGCGGTATTTTACTGACTCACTGTCAGTGCATGGTAGGTGTATTACATATTATTGTTTAAATAGGTCTACAAAGTAAGATTAGATCCAGCCATACTTTCCTTAACTGCAAGTGAGAGAGTTTTGCAGGCATTTTTAAAAGACAGATCTTCTGTTTCATAGAAGATCTCCATCATATGTCAGATTTTAATCAGATTTGAGTATCATTTTAAAAGCAGATAAAGTAGTAAATGCTAGAGTGTTTAATTATGAAAAGACACTGTCCAATTATAAAAAAGTAAAATTTAGCTGAAAAAAAAATGCATTTTTTCTTTCTAATTTTCTGTAATTTTCGACCATAGGATAATATGGCTTTATAATTTGATACAATAGATAACGCTAGTACTGAAATAAATGTTATTTTCCTGTTTCCCATACACAGGCAGTGAGATTAGACCATTAACCTGCATGCACAGTTTATTCATCTTTCAGTTTATGAGTATCAAAATGCTAGAGATGGCAGGGTAGTTACTTAGTATCGAAATCATGCAACGTGTTAATAGTAAAACACATTTAGATGATAGGAATATCATTATAAAATATTGTTTCAGTAGCAATGGCTCAGGACAAATTTAATGCAAAGGCAGAGACAACTGACCTGAGCATGCTTTTAAAAAAAATTCAGTACATGGAAAAAGTAGCACACCAACCTTGCAAGTAAATTGGCATGTTGCAGCAGAGGCTTTAGGCTTTAACTGCTGAAGGACAGCAACAGCCCAAGTTGTTGATATCCAAATGACTGGATTCCAGATAAACTGAAAAAGCTGACTGTGAGGAAAAGTCTTCAGCATTTTAAAGGACTTTTTTCTGTTTTGTGAAAATTCAGATGTGGATCTTGGCAGGTAACAAGAATAGTACATTGACAAGAGTGATGTATCCATTCATCCAGGTGATCACAGAACAATGGCATTGCAGGGGAACTTGAAAGTCCCCTTGTCCATCCCAGGGTCAAGACAATGACACAAGGCAACCCTGTGTCGTTCCTGACATGTTTTCTCTGATCATTCTTAAAGACCTCCACTACTGTCAAGACTGACAGCTTTCCACAGAAATTACTCCAAAACCTGACATTATCATCACAGTTATTTCTGAGACCAAATCGCCGTCTTCTTTGCTGTTCTTTAAATTCATTCATTCTCAGCCTATGGCTGGCTTATCAAACTCAAGCACTGAATATTTCTCCCATAGAAATCCAAAAAGGAATCTTGCTTGAGTGAAAAAAAAAGCCGTTTGGATCCAATGTCATCAAAATGTCTTCCAGATGGCCTGTGAGCTTTTGATACTCAAATACAATCTCCAAAACATCCATGGACCTTCACGGGGGTCAGATTTCACCCAAGTGAAACCAGCTGTCGGGTGAAGACCAAATCATGGTCATATGACTGAGAGTAGTAAGCTGATCTGAACTACAGAAAAATGCTTAGATGATAAAAACCTTATTGTGATTAAAAAATAGGGCAACTGTTACTCCATCTCATTAAAATTCTTCTTCCAGAAGGGAATTCACCAGTGGAAAAACAATACATCTGCAATACTGAATCAAACCAGAATTCTAGGAAAAAAAATGCTCCTTGTAGTAGGAGTTTGCCCCTTTACAGGGAGAAAACCCTAAAACCACTCAACAAAACCTTACGTGCGAGTGCAGCTTAACTCCAGCAAGCAGTCTTGATGTCAGCCTACTTGCAGCAGTGAAGTTGCACCTGTTTTTAGTGTAGTGGCACTGCTGATCCTGTATCCACCAAAATCCATGCCAGACCTCTCACTGACTTGTCAAGATACAGGATCATGGTCATAATGTGTCACGGTGTTGTAGTATTCCCTTCATACAGTGATCCAACTCTTGATGTACAGAAATGCATGGCTCCCCTATGGCTTTCCAGAGTAGTAAAAATATATCCTGCTGTACAGCAATCATGTTTCCACAGCATTCATCATTTTGACCACTCTTAGAACTGTGTTATGATAATTTCCTTAACTGGATCTTTTATATTATGTACCACAAAAGAAAAAAAAGTAGACATAATAACATAATATGCTTGAAATATTGCTAGTTCTTGCATTATATTCACATGTAATAAGGGTATGATATCTGAAACAAACAAAAAAAAAAAAAAAAAAGAAAAAAGAGAGCAAAGCACCTTTCTCATGCCAAGCAGGTCTTATTTGTCTTATATTAACTTGTATTACTTCATAGGTAATATCAAAATGTGACTGTCAGAGAATCCCAGTGAATACCTTAACAAGACAGAAATATAATATAACTGATATGTCAGGTAATTTATATCTAAAACCAGATTTAAAAGTTATATAACTTGGAAGTGGATGCCATCCACAATCCCTATGTGAAACATATTTTGTGATTCCATCACTGGAAAGGACACACTAATTAGCATGTAAAATAACATGTTAGCCCTATTTAAAATAACATGCATTCTACAGAAGCTGAAGAGTAAGCTCAGCCTTACCATCCCAGCAATAAGGCCTGCTGAAGCTGGAAGGTGCCAAAACTCTTCATTTACTATTTTTTTCAGAAAATGCATTAATTTGGCACAGCTAACTAGAACATGACCCAAGTTAAGCCCCAGTCAATGTGACTGAAAGAAAGAATGACCTACAGCCTAGAAATGTAGTAAAGAGCAGCTTCTCAAAAGATCAGCTTCTCAGACTTGTTAGATATTCATTGCCAATCACAACAACAGAAATATTGTCATCTGTATCTTTGCATTTTTTAAACTTTATATATGTATATGAAATTTCTTCAAAATAGAAGATGCATAGCTCATAAATGTACTTTGAAAAAGTCATTTAAATCTATATACCTATACAAATAAAGTCAAATGTATCTTCACATAATGCATATATATACACACTCTGTATGTATGAATATTTGCCAAATTTTACATGTTTGTGCATATATGTGTATGTGCATGTGTATATACACTTACACATGCATGTATATTTTGCTTCTAATTAGCAGCAGGAAAAACAGGGATGTATAGTCACCCTCATGCATATAAAAATTTAAATTCTATGGGCCAATCTACATGGCTCTCTATTCAGGAACTTTAAAATCAACAGCTTCACTCTTAAAAGATATTGCCATCAAAATATACTAAAATAATGATCCTACCAACCAGTTTCAAAACTTCAAAAGTTTCAGCTATCCCAGATCACCTCTAAATCATTCAGTTAATGAAAATCAATGTACTCAACATAGCTTTATTACAAGCCAAAAATTCTAATTCTCTGCAACTGCTGTGCTGCAATTATTGTCACTTACTATACTGGGTGTCCTGATAACAGATTTTTTTTATGAAAAACGCAAAGGTTCCACACTTGGATCAGTGATGCTCTCCTTCCCTACCTCCAGCCTAGAAAACAGACTTTTGTAGTTCTGAACCAATTCCTGAAAAACTGAAAAGTCAGAACCTTCAGAAGCTCAATAAGGTTACACAAAACCAATGATTTCCTCATTTCTTTCCCATGCCTTTGAAAATCCCTCTGTATTAAGAAACGTGACATGCTACAGAAGCTATGACAACATCACAGCAGTAACTTGAGGTTATAATTAATAGATTCTTCACATGTCAATATACTTGACTTTACTATTGCTAAAATAAGAGCCCTTGGCTCTTTGTGATCACAGATGAAAAAAATACTGTAACAGAAAGAAATTGTGGCATGTGGACATACATGGAATGCACTGGAGTATTGCTGTGCTGGACTAAAAAGGCAGAAACCAACTTAAAGTATAAAATATAGGATCACACACAAGGAGTTTAAGCTGAAACAGAGATATCAGAATGATTGCAAAATAAAACAAGAAAAATTTCACTGTAAAAGAAAGGAAAAAATGTTGAGCATGAAAATGGATTTGCTTCCTTGACCACCATAAACAAACAACTTCCCCAGTGAAATGGCACGAATGCACTTAGACTATATGTGGCTTTTACCCCCTCTGCTCCTACAGTGACTGCACAGCTAGAAACTGCTGTTCTGCTGTACCTCTGCAGAAAAGCCCTAACACCATTTCTGTAGCTCACTGCATTGCCAAGAGCAGCAGAGCACAGCTCTCACAAAGGACTCCAGAGCAGCTGTGATGCTGATGAAAAATCAGTTTCATATGGGAAAATTCAGGAATCTATGGACAGCAGCATTGGATAAACACCAGATCTGCTCCCAGGGGAGACAAAAAAGAAAGTTGAAGGAGAGCATAAAATAAAATTAAGCTTTTTATTTCCTCTGCTCTCACCCCTTCTTTCCACCTCATATCAAGAATCTTCATCATATTAAATGGCCCTCTCCTTTATTCTCCCCTCACTTTTTCATCCCATCAAGTATCTACCTACACCTTTGGGAAAGAAATTTCAAAATGCATATCCTGTGAATGGTATATGGAGAGTCAAAAAGAACCAAGAAAAGAAACATAGGACTGACTGACTGACTGACTGACTGGTGGGGGAGGATAGCTTTGCCACTAAGTGCTCTGAAATTTGGAAAAATAAGACCAAGGGACCAAATGTTCACAGGAGAAAGTCAGTTCAGCAGACAGGATTTAAGTTGCAATGACACCAGAATAAAGTAAATAAGTAAGTAAATAATTTGCTAAAATAAATTAGATGAAATTTACAAAATTATGCAAACTTGCAGAACAAAATTAAAACAGTGCAGAAGAATGACAAGTATAGTCAAACAAGCAAAAACCACATTGTAAAAATCTCTACAAAAGCCGTTCCCACCACAGCAAATCCTAAGGTATTCCTAGTTTTGAACATTCATTTTCAGCACCACTATTTCACACGCCATTTTCAGCACCACAATTTTTCACCCCACACTTCTCTGCTCTTACTTCAAAACCCTGGAGCTAGAAGAATTTTCTCATAGAAATATGATGACTGCAAATTAGGTATTTTATTTATCGAACATTTCTGAATGCAAAGTAATGTAAGTTCTGTCCAAGAGCCCTCTACAACTCTCAAGATCAGGCTTTATCCACTCTTTTGCTTGGCAATAAAACATCTTCCAATATCTAATAAAGGTCATCCTGCTATGTGTTAAGATTTGTTGTTATAATTGTGCTGCTCCAAATAAATCTTTGTGGCTTGCTTTAACAGTACTGAAGCTATGACTGGTTTAGTCAACACTACAGCTAAACAAAACACCTTTACTTACGCTCTGAAATAACATACTCCATACGTGTAATTTGCAGTGCGGGACAACAGCAATATTACTCCAGCTGCAAGTGAGCTCCCTTCTAAGATGGGGAAGAATGCACAAATCCATTCCCTTCCTCCATCAAAACTGTACACTTTCTCTGTTTTCTCTGGCACGGCAGTCCTGCGTTTCAAATGCAACTCTGAAATGACTTCAAATGACCTTTTTCGGTTCCTTTGCCAACAGCAACGCAGCACAAGAGGAAGGCAGTGGACTGATTCTTTCCTAGGGTGACCAGATGTTGCGCTACTGGCAAAAATGCCATGTTTTTCCAGAAAGCCAGTGTACTTTACATCTACTTGCCCCAAGAAAGCACTACTGCCTGGGGGGGGAAAACAATGCAAAGGCATCTCTGACACCCCATGCTTTTAGAAGAGATGAGCCAAGGTGACCAGGTCCAGACAAGGGAGCTTGTGGCAGGCCATGATCAGGGAATTTGTTTCAGTTAAAGACAGAAAGAGAAGGAAGGCAAAAAAAAAAAAAAAAAGATCAGTTGCTGGCTTCTGTTTTTTTCCAGTAAATCCAGGGGAGTTCACACCTACGAAGGAATCAGGTCCCGGAGGTCAGATCAAGTCATTTCAGTGCAGGACGTTCAGCCTTCTCATTTCCCCTGGCAGCCACTGCTGCCAGAAATGCCATGACTATGACCAAAAAGCCAAGCAGCTCACACTGAGGCCACAGGACACAGTTGCTGTTAATCCACTGGGGAGCAAATGCCATTTTGAGGCCATTTTGAGCCGTGGTGTGGTAAGTGTGGCAGTGAAGATGGGTCTCCCCAAGTCTTCAGCTGGAAGCAGGATGCTGCCAGGGCTGCCAGGAAACTCAGTCTCCAGAGAGACTGTGCCGAGGGCTGAGGAGAAGGAGGAAAAGGAAAGCCTTTTTGGAGGTGACAGTACCACATGCATGCCAGAGCCTTGGAGCCCTGGCTGCTACAGCAAGGCCTGGCCCAGGCTTCCCTTCAGCGGTGCCCATACACAAGTCACAGCACTGGCAGCACCTCCAGTTACCGGGGCCAGACCCACCACAGAAGTTGAGGTGTCCCTGAGGGAGGGTGTGGCCACCCCGAGGCTCAGCCGGGGGTCGCCCCGCTGAGCAGGGGAGGCCAATGCACCGGCAGGCCGGNCCAGACGTGTTACCGGGGCCAGACCCACCACAGAAGTTGAGGTGTCCCTGAGGGAGGGTGTGGCCACCCCGAGGCTCAGCCGGGGGTCGCCCCGCTGAGCAGGGGAGGCCAATGCACCGGCAGGCCGGTGGGGCAGGGACGAGGCGCCCGGCTGGACAAAACACACAGGCGCGGAGAGACGGACTCTATTGGAGCATTTTATTTCACAGTTGTGGGGTTGTTGAGTAGCAGGTTTTCCGTTTCCTCTCCCAACATTGCTAAAATAGGCCAGAGACCAGCCCTTCTTGGTCCATCCTGGGGACAGGGCCACGGCCCCGACCACGCCGGGCTGCCCACCAGTGGCAACAGGCTCCTCAGGGCGCTGCGCCCGGGTGGCCACACCGGCTGGCCGCATCCTGTCTGTGGGGTGGTGTGGACAGCACACCAGAGGGACAGAGAGAGGGAGCTACGGTCCGGCTCTCTAGCCGGGAGAAACAGAACACAGAAGGAGCTGGGCAAGGAAGGAGAGGCGTTTCTCTGAAGGAGAGAAAGAAAGAAGGTGAAGTATTCACACTCAAAAACAGAGAGGGAGAGAGCCAGTAGCTCAAGGCTGATTGGGAGATTTGCTGGTCAGCGGGGCACCGGGGCAAGAGGGCAGGGAGGAGAAGGTTACCTTCAGCCTCGATGGAGGAGAGGAGGGCGGCTGCACACAGAGCAGCGACTGCCGAGCACAGCGCTGTCTTCATTTCTGCCCTTTCAGATCACAACAACATGAATGAATCTGCAATGATGGGGAAGGGAGGAAGGGGGAGAAACGAGAAGGAAATGATACATGTGGATTAAAGGATTGCGTGGGTGTATTCATGAAACATAAAAAAGACAAACCATGGATTTCACTTTGTTCCCTTATCCCCAACCCCCCACCCACGGGACCAGGTTGAAACCTCTAGGCTTGAAAGCTGTCCAAGACGACGACGAAATATCTGTATGACTAACTGGAGAGTCTCGTCTCGCAATAATGTGCCTTTTGTTGCTGAACCCTTTCCAATCACAGTAAGCACATGAAGCTTTAACCTAGTTAGGGTTAATTTGGTCAGGGAAGCGCAGTGAAGATCTGTGCCTCCACAGGAGCCAGAAGGGAGCTCCATGACTTCATCGCTGAATGTGATGATAGCTAATTCAGAGGTCATTCCTGCCTTGGATCAACTAAATGTTTCTTTCAGCTGGGGATTTTAATCAGCTCCTTTTTCATAACTGTTGAACCACTTAGTTAGCTTTGTTTTACTGGTCTCAAGGCAGTTTGGAAACTGTAATAAAACTTTTTTGAGGGGTTCTGCCTACAAATGCACTATTCTTCATTTCTTGAAACTCTGAAATAGGTTATACAGAAGTGTGTGTAACATATCTGAAATTTGACACGTCTGTCTAGCCATGATGTTTCAACATCTGATAATTCATTTACATGTCCTGAGAGAAAATAGATTTCAAATACACTATATAAAACTGACAGGCATAAGAGTCTCAAAACCGCTGCAGGTCGTCTAGCAAAATGAGTGGGTTTAGGCCAAGCTAGTGGACCTTAATTGCAAGCAGCCATACCATCATAACTATATGCTCTAGGTCATGTAAAATTACTGCCAATTACTCCAGGAAAACTTCCAAATTATTTCCTTGTCTAAGTACAGTCTGATATGAACCTACACATGAATGTAAGTGTTGCTATAGTTTCAGATTTTCTATCTCAAGAAATAGAGGAGTCGCAATTTGTATGAATAAAGTGATACATGCATCATATATATCATAATTAGGCTGGAGGAAAGAAAATTCCAAAAGCAAATAGGCAACAGATTTTATCAGGAAGGTTCCAAGAGCAAAACAAAAGAAAAATGCACTAATCCTTAGTCCACAGAAACAACTGAAGGGGAAAACAATATTCTTCTACCATCTAAAGAACTACCCAGCAAGGAGCGTTTGGTGAGAAGACGCTATGGAGACCCAGGAATTTCCCAGTTACTGACACTGAGCTTAACAAGCTCCATTTGAGCAGCTGTATATACTTGCCTTAGCCAAACACCTTTACTGCACATGAAAATACCAAAAGCTCAACAAAAATCTAAGCAAAGATTTCAGTCCAACAGCAGTTCCAGAGGCTAAGCAGAAGAGTAATATTGACTATAATGACACTAACACAAGAAAGGCCAAGGTTAGTATTAAAATGCTCTGAAATCTCCAAAATCTTACTACTGCTCTGCGTGGGAAACGGCTGCCCCTGGGCAGATCTACAGAGTCCTGCAGCGAGTTTAAGGATCGCCTGAATTCAACGCAAAAGGAAGTTTTGTCCTTTTAACCTCGTGCGAGCTTTGACTGCCATCTTTTGATCGTTTTGAAAAGCAACAGAAATTAATCATCTCACAAAGGCATCTAGGAATTCTCCACTGCTGCAGGTCTACCATTCCTGATACACGCTTTTGCTCCATGAAATACACCACCTCAGCCAAAGCGTTCATTTGATAACCTAGAAACATTGTTTCCTTCTCGCCAATTTAGATGGGTGAAAAAAAACCTGGAGGCGACAGAGGATACCTCCTGGCTCAGCAGGGCCGCAACAGACTTCTTGTCAGGACTAAAGGTTTCCTCATTGATCTTTAGAGACCACTTAGAAAACGTCAAACCCGAGCTTTTACAGTGCCAGTCCTATCTCACGCTAGTTCAACCTCCAAAAGCTTAGCCAAAGCATTTCTAAACTACACAGTGCACGACATTCACCATTTGCAAGAAAAAAAAAAAAAAACGTAAACGGGGAAAAAAAAAACCGCAGGAAAAGCTTACTAGCTATCAAAGATATAAAAAAACTGGAAGCAGGAGAAAGCATCACCGGCAGCTGCACACACAAGGGAGGGAAGCGAGAGCTCCTGCCAAAGCCGCAGCGGTAGCGTGCCTGCAGGCGCTCTGGGCGCTGACAGCGGGCTCCGCCTGGAGCCTCCGGCCGCCGGGAGCCTCCGCCTCCGGGATACCACCGCCCCTGCCCGCATTTCTGCCCAGGCACCCGTCCGCCGGCAGCGCTCGGGGCCGGCATCCCGCCGGGCTCCGCCGTGCCTTTCCCCGGGCTGACAGCCAGCAGCCCCGGGGCGCTCTGCCCCGCACCTCTCTGCCCGCCCGGCCGCGCGCCTGCAGCCGGCTCTGACATGCCCAACGCGCGCACACACGCTCCTTGCTAATCCCGTGTCAGCTTCCAGCCCGGCGCTGCTACCCCGGCCTGAGGTGCTTTGGAAGGGGCTGCGTGCGCGCTGCGTGCGGACAGAGCGGGACACGGGGGTCGGCGGCGGGGCGGGCAGGACCCCCGCTCCTGCGCGGACACGCACAGACCTTCCGGGGTGGCCGCAGGGTGCCGGGGTCGGTGGCGGGACAGTTCCTCCGGCGATGACTCCGGCGGTGCCCGCAGCGGCGGGAGCCGCAGCCGTCGGACCTGGCTAAAGGGAGGAGGATAAAGGATGAAGCTCCGGGAGCACCTTGTGGAGGGAGCAGCAAGCAGCAGCAGCGGCGGAGGAGCAGCAGCAGCGGCAACAGTGAGCGCAGAGGAGGCGTCTCGATTACTGTAGCTCCCGATGCGAGGGGTCTGTCTGGGAAGACTTGCCTTCTCCAAGTGGGAAGAGCCTCTTCTCAATCTGCTACTTAATAGAGGGCTGTTCCCAACTCTCAATTTACCCTCGTAAGCGGTTACGAAACTTCAGGGAAGGTGGACTGCTGCCACCGGGTGATATATGCGCTGCTGTGCTCCAGCAAGGAAGGGGATCCACTTCTGGAAACTGGCGCATACCTCCGCGCATTCCTNGGGGAGGACACGGGAGGGCAGTGGAAAAACTGAGTCTCCGGGCAGGCTTCGAGGGACGGCGGCGCGGAGGGTGTCCCCGGGCGGGGGATTCCACGCAGCCCTCGTCGCCCCCGCGGAGGACCCGAGGCTGGGCTAATCCCCGGCACAGTCTAGAAGGAAAGCGCGGGCATTCCGGGTGGCGCGGCCGGGAGGCTCGAGGGCAAAGGTGGATATAATCATTGTGACACGGTTCAGGTGTGTCTGGCCTTAAAGCTATGCAGCCATACATACATTAAACATACATTAAATACACACTCGCCCCGACAGCCCTCGGCCACACGGGTGTTTTAAGCGCCGCGGGCGCCGGGAGCAGCCTGCGGCGTGGACGGGTACGGCTGCCCGGACCGAGGGACGCACCGACCCTCCCTCTCCCTCGGACCCCCGCGGAAAATCCGCGCCTGTAGCCCATGTTTGAAATTCTGTGCCTTCAAGAACTTCACCTTCCAAAATCGGATAATCCTCTGGGGGACCGGCTCCGCGAGGGTCTCCCATCACTCGCTCTCGGGAGCCTGCCAGGGTCACCGGACGTGTCCCGGCCTCTGCAGAGCGCCGTGCCAGAGAATGACACTGGGAAATACCCTGTGCCCGAGGGCCTACACAGAGCATCCCAGGGGCCCCGCACCAGAAGCGGGGCTGCTCCCCCACCCATGAGGAACGGCATCCCCGATAACGCTCGCGGACGAGACTCCTCCGGGACCCCTCTGGCTAGAATACGGGAAGTCACCGTCCCCTCGGAGCGGGTGCGCAAACTCGGGATGCGGAACAGAGATGGGCGAGGAGCAGGGGTGAACAGGGAGGGGCAGAAGCTGCGGGTGTCTGGCAGCCGCAGTCCCGCTCGTCCCGGAGCACCAACGCCGCGGCCGCGCCGCACCGGGGCCATCCGTGGTGCTGGAGCGCCCCCCGGTGGCGGCGCCGGGCAGGAGCGGCGAGCGACAGAGCGACCGTCCGTCTGTCCGCCTGCCCAGGCTGCCGCTGGGCCCCCGGGGCCACCGCTGTGGGGACGAGATGGAAAACAGGGCCAGGAAGGGCGGAGAGAGGGAGGCATGAGGCCATGCCCCAGCGCAGAGCTTGGGACCCCCTCTTGGAGCGGCCGAGGAGATTCCGGGGCCACACTGGGTCCCTCTCGGCTCTGTGCACGACGTGACTGGCAGAGTCAGAAGGGGTTCCAGCCGGCGTGGCAGTGACCGATAGCAGAGATTAATATTTTATCAGAGGACCGCTCCTGGGCACTTTTCCGCAGGCCTGGGAGATCAAGGACCTGTCGGCAGGAGGACTTGTGTCTCCTGAGCTTCATTTCTTCAACAGACCTGTCATCTACACAAGAACCCAAATGCTGAAAAGTNCTGTGCTCCAGCAAGGAAGGGGATCCACTTCTGGAAACTGGCGCATACCTCCGCGCATTCCTGCGGCATGAGACGGGAGCCGCGGCGGCAGCGCGCCCGGAGGCAGGGGCCCGGCCCGCCACCCCCTCCCTACCG
>VXBU01016903.1:1446924-1511109 GCA_013400315.1 Bombycilla garrulus
GAACAGGGAGGGGCAGAAGCTGCGGGTGTCTGGCAGCCGCAGTCCCGCTCGTCCCGGAGCACCAACGCCGCGGCCGCGCCGCACCGGGGCCATCCGTGGTGCTGGAGCGCCCCCCGGTGGCGGCGCCGGGCAGGAGCGGCGAGCGACAGAGCGACCGTCCGTCTGTCCGCCTGCCCAGGCTGCCGCTGGGCCCCCGGGGCCACCGCTGTGGGGACGAGATGGAAAACAGGGCCAGGAAGGGCGGAGAGAGGGAGGCATGAGGCCATGTCCCAGCGCATAGCTTGGGACCCCCTCTTGGAGCGGCCGAGGAGATTCCGGGGCCACACTGGGTCCCTCTCGGCTCTGTGCACGACGTGACTGGCAGAGTCAGAAGGGGTTCCAGCCGGCGTGGCAGTGACCGATAGCAGAGATTAATATTTTATCAGAGGACCGCTCCTGGGCACTTTTCCGCAGGCCTGGGAGATCAAGGACCTGTCGGCAGGAGGACTTGTGTCTCCTGAGCTTCATTTCTTCAACAGACCTGTCATCTACACAAGAACCCAAATGCTGAAAAGTGATAACCAGAAGACATGCGCTGACATTTCCAGACACTTTGGAAGTGAGTCAGCTCCTCTTTGGGACACAGCACAGTTTCAGCTGTCTGGTATTGATAGAATGCACTTTCCAAAAGCAACATCTCTTCTACTGATAAAACTCTTGACCTATTAAACCCCCTTGCCCAGCTGTTGAGTTGGATTTTCTCTTTTGGCATAATTTTGGCATGGGGAACTGGATTTCTTCTTGTCCAGATCTGATATGGAAAAGCAATAATTCTGAGAAATAATAATTTTTTAAAAATTTACTTCCCTGAATGAACACACCAAGAACATGAGTATAAATGCGCTGTGAAAAATAGCTTCAGAAGAATGGATAACAGGGATTACAATGAAATATCCTTCCGCTAGAAGTGAATTAATGTAATTGGGGTATTTTTATCACTTGTGCACTACAGCAGTATTTTTTTACAATATACTGTGGATTTTTTTTCATTATAGGATAATCAAGATTTTAAGTTAATAGCTAAAAGCAATTAATGCAAAAAATTAGGCTGGAAGAAAAGATGCATTATTCTATGTAAAAGTAAAATCACTCAGAAATATTGTTTTTAAATGTTTAAATAATTTGGTGTAAAGATACAAGTGGATTTACATTAGTGGAGACTTTGAAAGCAAGGTGTCTCTTAGGTGTGCAAGAACCTCTCCCTCACAGACCTAGATGCTCCCAAGGGGAGTATCTCCCCTTCCTCTCAGCTGAACAGCTTTGCTTAATTTCTTTGTGTGAAATAAGATTCAGAGCTGCCAAGAGCAAACAATTAATTGACTCCAAGGGCAGCAGCATTTTGTTCATATCCTTAACTCCTTATTCTAACTCTTCTAACCATGATTCTCCTAAGATCATTTATGTGCAAAATACACCAACAAATTACATTTAGAGTGTGTGCTTCCATATATCACAGTAATTAAATGGGTTGTTTTTAATCAGCACTGTTGCTATGTACATTCATAGTCTGAGTACACAGTATGTGATGCAGAAGGCATTTCTGAAATGCATAAACATTTACTAACACTCTCCTGTCTGCTTGTTTCTTAGGCAAGTGTTAAACACATTAAGACCATTGCACTCCAACTCCACAATTTTCTTTGCTATCTAATCTGAACACATTGAAACAGTGACAGATTTAAATAAAAAATTTAACATTTAAATTCATATTTATACTTTTAATAATATTGTCCATTGCTGGTGTAGGTGTGTGATAGTATTATTGCAGGTAACCAGGAATTTCTTAGAAATTTTGAAATGGTTTTGGATCCAGAGTAATTCAGGCAACTTTGTCTTTCTGACACCTCTTTTTTTTTTATTACTGAAACTACATTGCCAGGGCAGAATAAAACAGGACATTCTGCATTTCAGCACTCTAAACCTCAAATATCATTTCCATGTGGCTATCACACTAGATTTGGCCTCTGTGTTGTCCTGACAGTTAGTTGCATCTGCTTTACATATGAATATGGTAAATGTGTTATTCATGTGTATATATGCATTTGAGTATATATTTTGCACCAAGAAAAAAATTTTTAAAAAGTGTCATCTCTTTGAACATCAAAGAATATATAGATTAAGCATTAAGTGTTATACAAGCAAAATTGTGCTGCTGCCAGAGACTTGCAGTCAGTACAGTACATCTGCCCAGGAAGTACTTTCCTGGTCAGTCTATCACTGCATCTATCACTACAGTGCATCTAAATTAAACACTGTCTTAGTACAGTCATTTAAGAGGCCCATTCAGTCCTGACTGCACAGTATATTTTTTTATTCCCTATTAAATCAGTCATAAGACTAATATTGCACAGGATTATATCTGCACTCATAAAATGCAGGACAAAGCACATTAAACTGCTTCCACCAAGCTCTTCCTTCTGTGAGAGATTTCCAGTCAATGGCAGGAGAAAAACTCAGTCTGGTGTTTGTTTATTTGGATAAGTCCATTTTAGAGCTGGTATTCAGAGAGGAGAACTAGTCCAACCTCTCATAATGAGGACTGACTTCTTATGTTAGCAGTGTTCAGAGAGGACTGGTGCTATCTGAAATCTCATTCAGCAGAGCAACTACAGAAGCAGCATCCCTGGAAAGTGTGACAGCCACGCAATAATTATCTGCCTTACCAGGTATGTTTTCCTTAGCAACTGTTTATTTCTCTAATTTGTGTAACTGTTTTTTCCCATCATGTGATGTTCTGAAAGTTAATTATTGTGGCTCCAGATAAATAGAACTGGAAAAAATAAATCTTTCAAAAGCAGAGTTATAAATAGAAAGAAGCTGGTATTTAGGGGAGTTTGGGAGTCTGAGAAAGTCCAGTTAATTTGTAGGCAGTATTTTTTTTTTTAATATACATCTTTAATACTAAAATTGGAAGAAATAGATGCAATGGTCTTATAGTCCCATATATATGCACAAACTCAGTTTACATTGTAACATTTCTAAATAAAGTTGCTTTCTTTCAAAGAAGCTGGTTCATCATTTCATGACAGAGTCCTGATCTATTCCTCTATGAAACCAGTACAAATCTTGCTTGATTAAAGAGGACAAGAAAATAAATTAACTGAGGACAGTAACTCTGTTTATTTTTCAGGTATCACTGTATGTTTTAACCTAATTGTTCCTGTCACAGCAATGGACTAGCCACAAAGAATTGTGAATGCAGATCTAAGCATTTCTCTTCATGTAACTGAGGGTTCCTTGGTGAAATGATGATTCACTGAGAAAATCCATAATTTTGAAAAATTAAAATATTTTTTAGAAGTCACTAGCCACTAGCTGCTACTTGCAGAATATTATAGTTCAGTGCTCACTGAGTACCTAGTTGGATTCAAGATGTGCTGAAGGGTTAATAGCCATGGGATTCCCTATATTTGGTAGCAGTTCAACTACTGTAAAGTAATTTCTTCCTGTGGAGAAGCTCTCAATATTAATGGGCAACAAATTCTGAAATGGTGCAGTGCCAAGCTCTGAAAAGGAACATTTTGTTAATTCTTCTTAGTACTTCTATATTTAAAGAATTCAGTATCTATTGGGACAGCAGGGTCTGTGTAGGTGGTAGGTAGTCTTACAGAGAAGATTAGCATGTATCTGAATGGGCAAAGTATTCAAAGCTGTTGAAAGTTCAGGTTGCATCAGCTAATGAGTGACCTGATCCTTTTGTTGCAGACAGTGGAATAATTAATGATGGGGGGAATTTTAAGACTCAATACCTTGTCATCAGGCCAACTGCTGATGCTGGCCTCCTCTCCCCCACTGAGGAGAACTGAGCACTGAGGAGGCACTGAGGATGTGGTGATTCCTCTGACTGAAGAGCAGGTTGGAGGAAAGCTGTCAGGGAATAATCAGCTGCTGCTGCTGCACTCTATCCCAATACATGTCTTTCCAAGAAGGTTTAGAGAATGTAAAGGTCAGCCCCAAAT
Source organism: Bombycilla garrulus (assembly GCA_013400315.1). NCBI lineage: Eukaryota > Metazoa > Chordata > Aves > Passeriformes > Bombycillidae > Bombycilla > Bombycilla garrulus. The sequence goes on from VXBU01016903.1 coordinate 1,450,923, forward strand.
CCTCAGTTCAGCAGGACAAACATTCAGAACTTTAAGTATTCTGACAAGTGAATCTGATGTGAACGCACAGAACCATAGTAAATGAGGCTGGAAAAGATCCACAGAGGCCATCTTAGTTCATGACCTGTTATTTCAAGTACCCCAGGACTTCAAAGAGAAATTCCCCATACCATACTTATTACTAACAGCATACCTTGGGGAACTGTTTTGTAGCAGCTGACAATAGATAATAACTTTTTTTAGGTGGGTTGCAAGTTGTACAGAATATGATTATGAGCGCAGCCATTCGAAGTAAAAAAAAATACAACTACATCAGAGAAGCCTCTATCTTTGGATGAAAGAGTCATAAAATGGTATTGGTCATAAATTGGAAGGGACCTTAAAGACCATCAAGTTCCAACCTTCTTGATTCCACAGAAATAGCCTTGGTTTATTTTGAAAAATTGCTTGCTTAACTGGCATGTCTGCAAACTCATAGAGAGCAAAGAAGCCAGACTGGGAGAACCCTTCTTGTATGTGACTGTAAGAGGTACAAAGTCCACTACTCTGGCTAAAACCCCTTTTGCTGTTACAGTATATCTACATATGATAGTCACATAAATTTTTGTACCATTTCTAAACTTCATGGGAGATGGACTCCATGGTCACCACCATCCCTGCTCCCCACTCCCCCCAGCTTCTCAATCTCAATGCCTTCATATTCAAACTGGCAGGCTGTGGCATTGATCACAGCCTTTTTCTTCTGCAAAAGAAAGAGCGCTAGAGGCAAACCTTGGGCTAGGACACATCTAGGGAATACACCAGGCCCAAGGAGCTGGATAGCCTAAATTAGATATACTTTCCTGGGACCTATCATTTGGGGCCCCCATCTGCATGTTACCTATCACAGATATTGATGGACACTTCAAGACTTTGAGGGTTTGTGGAAAAAAGAGTCAGGCTAGAGTTTAGCTTGCAGGCATTAAAAGCACAGCCTAGGTATCACCTGTCACAACATTTATGAAATCCACATGAGCCAGCTTTGAAAAAGAAACCTGTTTCTTTTGCAAGAGTCATCATTGGCAAGTGACTAAGGAGGAAAATACATGGATCAAAACAATGCAGATCTAAATCAGTATTTCTTAATGCAGCCTTGTGCCTGCTGCTTCCCATTATGTTGAATATGGACAGTTCCAAATACCAGAACACAAGATTATTTGGATTATAAATAGATGTTGCCCTGTGCTTCAGTGTCAGAAGCACTCTTTTGTGTAAACAGAAAAGTATTGGCTTTTGTTTCCAATTTTAAAGGTTGCTTGAAAGCTTCCATGTACTCTTTGCTGACAGACCTTTTCACCTGTTGGAGTTGAGTCTCTCTCTTGGGTATCAACACCTCTACAGCCCGCTGAGAGGCTTCACTTGAAGTTGTTAAAATGTCTCCACTCATATGCCCTTTCCTCCAATCTCTTGGATGCTCTCCAGCTGGCCTCAGTACTCTGTTAGCTTTTAGTCAGCTCAGTTTAATGAATATGTCTTGTGTTTGGCATTGTCTTGATTTCTGCATGTTTGCTACTAGCTCCAATGTCTCTTATTTGTTCAACAAAAAAATAAAAATAAATGAATTAATTCATTTATCTCCTTAGGATTTTTAAACAAATAGGCTTTTGGTAAATCTGACCTGTTGCTCCTTTACCCTCTGCCCAGTGCCCTTTGAAATGTATTTTAGGGGCTTTCCTGTTTAAGGCACATCACAACATGGGGCTTTACTACATCATGATCTTCTTCCCCAGTTAAGAACAGCTGCTGCAAGATGAGATCCCTTTGTACTAGGAGTAGCTTTCAGAACCTTATTTTCTAATAAAAACTCCAGAGTCTGCTTCTCTAACTTCCAGAGCGGTTGAGAAGGCACACAGGGGATGCGTACTCCTTGATACATGCCCCACCATTGCAGCTTTCTTCTCTGGGAACATTGGCTCTGCCCACTCCTCTGTCCTGCACGGTCACCTCAGATGGCAGCTGGCTCTGGGTTACGGTACATTAGGTGCCTGCACATGAGCCCAGCACCTAAACTTCTGCAGTGGCTGACAAAGACCTGAGTTACTGAACTCAGCAATGCCTGAACAGTTTGGCCACCCACCATCCATGGGGTTTGCATCAGTTGCTATCACAGCGAGCTCTAGAGCCATCTGAGTGTTCTGCAGCAGCAGAGATCTTTTGTGGAGCTGCCAGCTACAGACAAGGACCCACATATGCTGGCACATCTCAAACTATTCTGGACCACCCAGGAGGCAGGGGCAAGCCCCCAGTGCTGTTTTGGGTATCACAGGCCTCCTCATAATTCCCCTTTTCTGTAATGCAAGTGTATGAGTCTCCTGCAGATCCTCTGTTGTATTTGCCAGTCCCAAGCAAATGCCTCAAGTATAACCTGAGATGGTGTTGGGCTCCCAAGTTGAGGCACTGGATCAAGCACTTTTACTTTTCATCTCTGGTACTTTAGCTAGTGAAGTCTTCTGCTGGTGCAAAGCTCTGTAGTCTACTCATGTAAATATCTATTCCCCAGGACCCAGAATAAGATCAGTAAATGGGCCTGGAGCTGATCAAAAGATGTGATTTTCAAGTCCTACTCATCTGTTTATCTGCTTTTGGATCTCAGACCCAAACAGAGAGGTACAGATTGAGACAGAGATTCCTACCTAACTCTGTAAAATACATCATAAACAGACCTGCCATAGCGTTGAGGTCTATCCTGCACCACACTCATTTTGTGACTTTCTTTCAGAAACTGCATTTATACCCCACAATTAATTGAGCTGGGGAAACAAAAAATTGTGGTTCCCCTCTTCTTTTCCCAGAAATCTGCTCATAAATTTGAGCACTATTTCCAGAAATAATAACATCTTTTCTTGTTGTTGTAAGACATTTTTCTATTTTATTATTTTAGTAGAAGATAATTTCTCGGTATTGTTTTTCTGAAAAATCAGGCTATTTATGTAAATGTCAGAGTATGGATTTAACAGTCTAAGTTTAAGCACTTCTTTCTGAAAATCTCAGCCAAAGGGAGGTGGGCTAACATCCCGTGCACTGCACTCCAGCTCTGTGGCACAGTGATCCCAGTGCAATGCTCCACATGGAGCACTTATTAGCACACCACACTATATTTAGCAAATTGTGCCCGCTGCTCCTAAGAGATGACTGAATAAACCTTGATAACACAGTTGGCCTGACTCCTGGGACTTGTAACTGCCCACTGAGCAATAGAGATCATTATAATGTTTTAATTATATAATTCCCTTTTGCATAGTGTTATGATAGATAAGATTGAGTGTGTGTCAGCCATTCCATTATAAACTTCAGGGCCCAGAGCATTAGTCATACAGAGTAAGCACTCACGTTGAGATGAAACAATGTAGAACTATTTTTATATTACATAAACATATATAAGTCAATTATTATTATGAACACATTAGTAACTTAAAGGTCCTGATGGAATCACAAGCTTCTCTTTGGAACCCTGTAAGAACAGAAGCTGCTCACAGTTATTCAGAGCAAACTGTCTCAATATCTGCAATAAAGTCTAACAGCACTGAATCTCCCTCTCTCTCTTTTATTCCCAAAAGCATCTCCAAATATCTATGAATCATGTTACAGTCACATTGATGAGGATGATAACATAAGATTTGCATAGAAACTTAGAAGAAACTTGATCTGTAAGAAGGAACAGATTAAGGACAGATCATATACTTTGGATCCTGCACAGCCCAGATTTCTTGGCTAAAAGGGAAAAACTTCCATTGGAAAAATAAGACAGCCATCTAAAAGTATTTCATTTTTTTCAGCTGTTTCAGATACTGTTAAAACTCGACTATGTCTCTTTGGGCCTGAAAAGTCCTCTACAAAACGTTTAACTCAAACATTTTAAGTATCTCCACTGAACATCTTACTGTTCCTTTCAAGGAAGACATTCTTCAGCTGCTCCTGGTGAAATCACAGGGAACTCTATCTCAGTGTATCTCTAGGTGAGCTTCACAGGCAGCCTCGAAAGAGCTATTCCACAATATATCTCTAAGGTAAAGAATACCATTTTATTAGATTGACATATCACAAGACACACTACTTCTCTCTTATTTTACAACTTTGTTAGCAGTCAAACATGCAGTTCACAGAGGAGAGTGCTTATGCTGAAATATGCTTTTAAAACAATACTGTGACCTTGTTCATTTCATACTTAGTTTGCAACAATTTGCTTTAGGAAACCTTAAACCTTAACTTGGGTAACTTTAAAACTCCAAGCCTCCTGTGGTCTTTTTTATTGTAACTCATTCCATGTTCTGGTATACATAAAGCTTAAATATTACTGAATCTTACCTCATCATCACTTTCTAACATATTTCCATGCCCACTAGACAGCACCTTGCCTTTTCTTGCAGACAGCAGAGACCCAACAAGGCAAGGTACATCCATTTCCATGAATGAAAATACTAAAGCGAGTTAACATAATAATAAAAGAATAAAATACCATGGAGGCAGAAGGAAGATTATAAGATTGTACCTGATAAGCCAGACTGAAGAGACAAAAGATCCTTATGTTTCAGAAAGTTCAGACTTGTGGATTGGGAACTCAAAGAAAGAAACACATAAGCAAAGGACAAATTCATCTCTCTTTGACAATTTTCTCTAGGGCTCAGCAGGCTATATGCAATGGGAGTGAATGTTTTGAGAACTCAGTGAGCTGTGTACAGATGCTGGTTTTCTCTGAGGATCTAAACTCAGAACTTCCTGACTGGGGACTCAGTGGCATAACCCCTTCCCTCAAGTACCTCTCCAGCCCCCTGAGAATGAATTTGGCTTGTCACAATATTTTTAAACAAGAATCCCAGCCAATGACTACTTTAGGCGAAGATGCATATTTTTGAGGAAATATGTACAAGTGTGCTTTTAGCTTTAGACGGGGGAGGCTGTGATCAGTTAGTTTTATAGAAAACCTGTGAACAATAACAATTCTTCAAAAATACTGAGGTAATACCAAAACATGAATCACCAAAACATGTATGTGTTGCCCTCTGAGTTTGAAGACTTGGATATAGGCTGAACTTGATGATCTCAAAAGTCTTTTCCAACCCAGTTAATTCTGTGATTCTGTGAATACTTACGTTCAGAAAAACTACAGTCCAGCCAAGAGATTCTCCTCCAATGGTGTTTCTGGACCAGCCATTATTTTTACAGCAGAATTGACTGAGTACTGAAAAAATAAGTGGAAAGGTTCAGGCAAGTTTGATTAGAGAAGGTGGTGTTATTGCTAAAAGGAACTTCTTTAAAAAAATAATTGCACAAGCATGCACATGAAAAGATACATTAGTTCTGACTTACTCATCCCCTAAATACCTTATTTAGGGTCAAGTAAGGTTGAGCAGATTGATTTTGCCTCTGAAAGTCTGATTCACCCTAGCAACTGTGAAGGTTAACCTCCAGCTCTGATATTTAAAATAATTGAAAAAGAATGGGAGAGTAAGGAATGACAGCATAGTGTGAGAAAAGCCAGATTAAAAAAAAAAAAATCATGCTTTCTCATAATTCAGACCACTAATAGCTAAGGTGAGCGACATTAGGAAAGTGATATTTTTACTCTGGGATCTGGAAAAAAAAATTAAGTACAATGAAGACCCTACACTTAGAGAGCTCACTGGAGATTTCTTTTTACTTCTGAGAACTTACTAACTTTTTCACAGTGTTTTATAGGAAGTTAATGCTGTGTTATTGTGGTATTATTAGTACTCAGACTTTTACTGGGGAAATTTTTGTGTGTCAGGCTAATTGGATCTATATATGTATTCAACAGCCAAGAAAATGTAGCCCAGGGCACCATTCTAAGAGTTGATATGCTGAGCTAGATACCTTCCAAATGGAGAAAGTAAAACATCATCTGTACATCTGAAGTCTCTTCTCTCTGGAGAAAGGATTGTGGAATCTGGAACTGCAGTACTGAGGACTTAATTTTCTGATTTATCTGATTATTATTTGAATATTAATTTCTCTTACAGTAGGATAAAGAAGTTTTTTTTTCATTTTGACAAAGGTGTCCCACTTATAAGCTGAGGGTGTTCTCTGCTAGAAGTCCATGACTTCATATTAGTGACCATTTTATTCCTTTATAGTTATAATTATTTTTTTTCACATTAGCAAGGAGTAATGAATGTTGCTTATTTTATTTTTGGCTACTCTTATAATACACAGAGAGATTGAAGTTAAGATCTTCAGATATTTTAGCAGTAGAGAAGATACGGCTCTCTTTTTGTGTTTTCCTCGAGAGAGACAGTACAGGCAATACCGGCACCCAGTTTACCTCTCGCAGTTTGTGATGGGGTTGAGCCTGCAGTGAAATACACGCATAGACTGCACAGCAGATGGGAATTTCCCTGCCGGTGTTGTAACGCAGTCCCATGAAATGGTGCTGAGCAGCTGACCGTGGGTTCTGTTCGGTTTGCAGCTGCAGCAGCAGAGCTCCCGGACCGGGAACAGCCCGCGGAGCGCGGACGCCTCCCAGTGAGTGCCCGGAGCCGCAGAGCGCAGCGCCACCCGCTCCCCCTCCTGCTCCAGCAGCCCGCGCCAGGCACAGAGCTCGGCCTTACTGGACCCAGCTCTGCCAGAACAGGTTCTTGCCATCTGATATTCATTTAAACAACATTTCAAGGCTCTGTCAATAGTGATTGCTCTCTAGGATGAAACTTTTCCCTAGCTTGTATTTTACCCCCCGTGCTCTTCCACCGGCTCTGCTGCCGGCTCCACAGCTCACAGCCTGCTGCGGATCTCGGGACATCGAACTCTGAGACACATCTCACTGCAAAAACAAGAACAGCAGCACATTCTGCTTCGATTGCACACACAGTCGTGTATTTACTGCATAGTGCATCACATGATTTTTATAATTTGGACTGTTTGAACAATTACTCCTTTCAGAATTCTTCATAATCCCTAAAATGGGGGCTTTTTTAAACATGTTTATCTTTCCTTATGCTGCCTTCCAGATGCCCATCACCTGGTCCACATCCTAAGGGTAACTCTGGCATGTGATGCCAGCAGAAGCTTTACCAGCATTGCACAGAGCAGAGCGATTGCTTCAGATTCTGTGTAGTACAGTTCACTGTGCCATGAGGTTTCTCTTCTTTGCAGGCATCAATGTCCATCCCCACTTCCCAAACCTTTTCCAACAAATCCATCCAGGCATTCTTATTCTTTCAGTCATGCAGTTGGGCCAAAGCCACCTGTGCAGAGAAGCACATTGAGGGATATTCTCCCATTCACCTATTTTTTAAGATTTGTGGTTCTATTACAGAGCCCTGAGTATACTTGTCCTTCTCTTCCAGTTTGCCTCAAGTTTAACAAGAATACTCTGGTTCTCCATGATAGCAACAAAATATTGGAAACAAACTTAATCCACAAGAGGCTTAAAATAGCACTGCAGTGGGAGGCTAGATTTTCACTAGATTTTTGAGCTTGTTTACACATTTTGAAGATTCCACTGCTTCCTTGAGAAGAGAAACAAAAGGATTACTTATCTGAAATTGTTTGGGTTTTTTAGAAGTCCTATTTGTTACAGAGTCAATACCAGAATTTGAGTATAATAACCCACAAGTAGCAACCTGACAGGAAAATTAAAAAAGCACAAATTCTGTTAGGAATGTAAAACTCAACTAGGGATGCACAGCTACACTGTGTTGCCATTATGATTATCCCCTGGTAGGAGCCATCACAGTACCTTACAAGTGATGCTTATGCCCTGCTGGGTTGTCCCTCCAACACAGACTGGGGTGAAGTCTCCCATGAGGCCCTGGACTGGTGAATGTGAGGCTGCTCCTGTCTGTCTAAAGACTCATCCACTCAGTCTTCCTGGCTGGGCGGCCAGCAACAGACCCCACCACAATGTCACCTGTCCCTGCCCTCCTGTTAATCCTGACCCATAAGCTCCCCATCAACTCCTCATCCATCCCCAGGTGGAGTTCCATGCACCCTGGTTAGTCATTGACACAGAGGGTAGCACCTCACCTTCCCTACCAACCCTTCCAGCCCAGCACTCCAGCTGTAGGAGCCACCATCCCATCACTTCTCCGTGATGCCACTGAGATCTCAGCCCTGCACACATGAGCACGTCTCTAACTTCTCCTGTTCACTGTCTGTGCTGCCTGCATTCCCACCGAGGCACCGCTGTCCCTGATGAGACAGACCTCCTGGCTGGAATGTCTGTGAGTCCTCTGTGCTGCTCTGCAGGTGCTACAGGATCCCTTTCCTGGCTCTCGGCATCTATGGCTGGCACTGGCATCAAACTGAGATGAGGAGTGGGACGGACTGAGGCTCTCCCCTGCCAGCAATCTTAGCTTAAAGCCCTCTTCACCAGCTTGGCAACCCCATGACCAAAAATGCTCACACGCATGAACAGGTAGTACAGTCCAGACACCCACTGCACCATGTAAAAACTGCTTTATTGATTGCAGTTTACATGTTACAATTAACGTATGATTCCAATCACTAGGCCAGCTGCTTATAACAAGCTGCCACCAGGGTCACACGGGAACTGGACAAAGAGATGTTGGTTGCTGAGACATCCTCAAATGGAATCAGTTCGGCTTCTTGGGCATTGAAGAGACAAGTAGATAATAAAAAGCATACATCGTTCCTAAATTAAGAGACAGAAAAGATATTTTCAGATCAGCACACAGAATTCCTTTCAAGTCAGCTTTCCAGTTTGTTCCAGAAGAAATACTGACAATAAGCAGCTGCAATTCAACAAAACACATTTCCACAGCCATGTCTCAATTTTTTTTGGTGATTCATATTTTAGAGAAAAAAAAGAAACTTAAATACATCTCCACACACTGCACAAAAATAAAGAGACAGGGAAAAAAATAGGGAGAGGCATGTCTGTGGAATCTACACAATTAAGAAGTAATGGTTATTCATTCTTAAAGTAGCTGAATTGAAAATCCGTTCAATCTACATATTCGAGGCTATTGCAAAATTAGGTAACAAACACATACAGGTTAAATACATCAGTATTATGAACACTGCTTATAATTCTGCTAGTTTTAATAGCACATGAAAACTCAGTACATGGATTATCACCTATCACTAAGAAGAGTCAGGCTAGTGTGAAAACTGGTTCATGTATGTACTATAATTACATTTTACTCCTTTGCAGAATAGATGAAGTAGTTCTGTTTTTCTCTAACACCATACATGAAACCTGAAGGAGTATTCAGCCCACAGTATTTAGTCTGGGGAAAACCTATATGAAAATCTAAACCTGGAAAAAGCATAAATGAATACACAGTATATCCAAATGTATTTTTTTCTTCTCTACATAAACTTTACATGTTATAAAGAGTAAACTGAAGACATCGTGTAATTATTTTACAGTGAAAATACCATCCGTGTTGGAGATTGTACCAAAGAAAAATATTTTAATATTAGTGCACTGGAAATTGTACTAAATCATAAAAATTTCAGAATTAGCCTTACCAAATACTGCAAGACCCGCAGTGGTTCTATACAACACAGAATCTTTTGCCCCACCTTTCAGATGCACTGGGAGGCCATTATCCTCCTAATGGAAACAAGGGACAAAAATAAACTATTTATATGCAGTTCTTGCAATATTGTGTTAATATAACCACACTTACCCAGCAGAAGAATTATTGCCCCACAAAAGACACTGTCCCAAAAGACAGTGAACCTTATTTAGATCCCACTCTGTCTTGAGAGCTTTCACTCTGGTACCAGGTGATGACTCACTAGGGGAGTACAATAAATCATGTGCACAGTTCATATCTAAAGCAGTGACTGGCAGTGACTGTTATTTAAATGAATATCAAATGGTAGAAGGTGAACACTTCTGACACCAGCCAGACCCCTCAGGTGCACAGGATGTGATTACCATCCCTAGAAGCCTCCCATCCATCTCCAGTGTAGTCAATCCCTGCTAGAAGGAGCAACAGGGGGAAGAGTCTGTATTGTCATGGTGGCATACAAGAAATTGTTTTGCTCCACCCAAAGTAAACCTCCTAAGCAGCGAATCCACATGATCTTTACCCCGTCAGCAAGATCACACTGCTCCAAGCCAGCCTCCAGTGCTGGTGACCTGCAACCTACCACAGCTTAACTTGCTGTCCCACAAGAAAGGAATGACAGGAGGAAGAGATATGCCTAGAGATCTCTGCTAGCAGAAACTGAACCTCTGACCCCCTCCCATCAGCAACATCACCCTCCCATTTCCTTCCCCTTGGCTCACAATGAACACCATGCTCTTTAGTGTCTCAACAAGACTGGCTTTCTCCTTCAGAGACAGGAAAACAGTAAGACACTAAAACTATTTTAAGATACTTGGTCCCTTTCAGGGAGCTGAAGTCCAGTTTATCCTCAGTATGAAGCTATAGCTCCAGGTTGTAGCTCACAGCTGGGATTACTCTCTTGAGTGTTCTCTGCTTTTACTACTTCACCCAGTGGCCCTATCAGTCAGAAACAGTAATTCAGAAATTATTTTTAAAGATTCAATAATTTTCAAGGAATTAATCCAATCACCTAAGACCTTTACAGTTTTCATAACTGAGAAATATGGTAATACCACATCCTCATTAAAAATTATGGGGCTCATCTATGAGCTACAGGAAGAGATGTAAGATTTCAGGTTTACCTTTTCATTGTATTTCTGTCTTCTCACTCTTTTTCTCTATTTGTTCTTTGGACATACTCCCCCCATATCAACTCATTCCACAGTACTTTATCTTTGTACCATGCCTAATACTTATGAGAAACTCCAGTACAAATAATTTCACGAGATTAAAAAAAAAACTAAAAAGTCAGCAAGTCAAGTATGCACATAAAAATACTCTGCAGAAAATTACTATTAATTGCAAATGCTCTAGTCATACAATTGATTTTGAGAGCTCTCTTCAGATGTAAAGGGGAGCCAGACTAGTTCTTGAGAAAAAAACATGCAGTTATGATGTATTAAAACCTTGCTAATCCACTAACATTATTCAACTCACTCATTACCTGAAAAAGCTTCTGATTCTCAGAAACTCTATTTTCCATCTGCCTGCGTGAAGCAGTGCTTATGGTTCTCTGGGTAATCTGGCGAAGAGCCTGAAATAAAAGATAAACAGTGTTTAATAACAGTGACATTTTACACCTCTGTCCACACTGGGTAGAAACTGCTTCTTTGAAAAGCAATATATAAGTGGGACAGCAAAAGAAGAAAGGCTTTTATAAACAAACATACACACAAAACTTCACCAAAACACGCTAGTTTTGAATTCAGTAAATTTTTCAGCAAACTATATAAAAGACTGCTTGACTCGTTACCTGAAAAGGAGAAACTCGGGAAAGTTACTTTCAGTAAGATACAACAAAATAATGGATCTGCAGCATAACCTTCAGGTTCCATTTCAGAGGGAATCTCATCCTTTGCCCCTTAGACCGCAGTCTTAGGTACCATTTTCAGTGTCTGACCAGCGAAAAGGACAGTAATCCTTTTAACAAACGTGTTTGTGAGGACAACGAACTCCTGTCACTGCTGCAGTTCACCTAGGAGCAGCCAGCATAGGAGACACCCTTCACAGCGTTAAAAGTAGGCACCTCCATCCCGCCACACACACAGCTTAAATTACCCTGCTGTGTCCTGAGCTCGAATGTTTCCACAAAATAATCATACAGGGTAGCCTACCAAAATCAGTGACCTACGTACAATTCTTTAATCTGCCTTCGCTAAAATGTCAAGGCTCAAAGCGCAGTAGCTCTAAGCTGCCAGCGGCCTCCTTCAAGCAACACTGACAACACACCGTTCCCACACAATTACCACCGCTAAAAACGCAGCCACGGGGCGAGCAAACATACAGGAGACGTTGGTTGCAAGGAACAGGACCAGGTATCTCCTCTCCTTACCAACCACAAATAAACACCCTGTAAAATATACCTCCTCAGAGACGAGCTAAGCGTACTCGAGCCCCTCGACTCAAGCTTAGCCTCTCAAGTCCCTGAAGCTCAGCACTACGTGGAGCGAGGGGGCCGCGGAAGACCTTGTCCCGACAGCCGCAGGTCACTCCGCAGCGCCCGGCAGGGAGAGCGGCTACCAGGGCCGAGTCCGGCAGCCGGGCGGGCACTCCGAGCGAGTCCCACACACCGCCAGCGACAGCGGGCAGCTCTCCCCGGGCCTCACCTGCACGTTCCGCCACATCGCGGCTCTTGGTCCTGTCACCTCCCGCCGGCAACAAGGGCAGCGGAAGGGGAAGCGGCTCCCCCCGCCCACGGCGGACACACCACAGAGGCAGAGGCCCGGAGCGCCGCCGCAGAGCCCACAGCGCCCCCCGCCAGTCCGCCCGGCCCAGCTGGGGCAGAGCAGCGCGGCAGGGCCGGGGCCGTGACCCGGGCTGACACCCCAGCACCGGCAGGGAGGAGCGGTGACCTCTCGGAACACGCAGGGCCGGCAGCGGCTGAGGCACACCGGGAGCGTTTGTTTCCTCACGCCGCACAGCCTCGGCGGGGAACCTGCTCCTACGGGATTCTGCGGGTGCTGGCCGCCTCTCCGCGCCTTCAGAGGGCGCTTTGGGAAATCCATGAAACGTCCTCCCGGAACTCCTAGATACAGAACTTTTAATCTCTTTTCGTTTAAAAGTTTAGTATCTGCAGAGGGCGGGATGCAGACTGGGAGAGCAGCAGCCTGGGTTGTGCCTATTCGTATAGACTCGCTGGATATCCCAGGGGCCGCCACTTCAGGCAAACACGCCGAGCGAGGCAGAGCCGAATCAGGCGAGGGAGTCTGGCACCCTGGGTGGAGGTGGCCTCCTTTGTTGAGCCACTACACTCAGAAAACTCCAAACTACCCCAAGTAGCACCTGCCCACTGCCTCAAGTTCCGTTAGTAGCGGGGATACGGAGTACTCTGCATATGGAAAAAGAACCCCCAATTTCAGCTTCGTGTTTCACGATGTGTAATTACATGAAATCATGCCGTAACTGTATGAAATACAAACCTGCTTAATTCTCAAGGAATAATTTGTCCTTCAAGAAAGTGCTCTGAGAAGCCTGTGTTTTTTTTCTGCATTGCAGATCTAGCCCTGCAATTGCATCTTCTCATGCTTCAGCCTTATGCTGGAATACAGTGCTGTCGGGAATGCTCTTTCCTGGCTTTGCTGCAGTTCAAGTGCACTTAGTTCTTGGCATTACAATACTTTTGCACTGGTGCCAAACCTCATGATGAACAACGTGTGTCAAACACGTCAAATTAGTGCTCAATTCAGCATGAAAATAACAAGCATCACATCTCAAAGCACTACACGCCTCAATCTGATGAGCTGTCTCAGAAAGAAACTGAAAATGCAATGAGGAAGAAGTATTTATAGGTATAGCCTTAGCTGTACAGAATATTAAAAATAGCATTTAGAAAGTACAGTCATGGACAAATAGGTGCTTTAACAAAGGAGGAAACTGGATGCATTATTTAACAAATGGGTTTCAAACATTCAAGCAGTGCTATCACAAAATAACAATAAAAATACATTACTACCACTGCAAGACAGATTTCCATTCATTCCCCTTGTAATCTTATGATAGTATATAATATTCTATTCTGATTTTCATACATTCAGTTGTATTGTGATCCTGGTAAAAGGATCATGCCTCACAGAGAAATTATTATTCTTAATTTCTGCTGTGTGGGCTACTTTCTGGTATGTCTGAATCTAAACTTCAGGGATATTTTTCTGTAAAAATACACTTTACAACAGATAGGCCATACTTAATGATTGGCAAGTTACCTATGGATCAAGCTACATAATAACTGCCCAGAGCATGCACAGCTGGTCTCTTCAGTGTTGACTAATTCATGAAGAAATTAAAACTTGAGGGAATGAGAATTGGCAGCTTGCTGCTTTAGGATGAAGACGTTTCATTAAAAAAAAAACCACACTGCTTCTTCATAACTGAATAGAGCTTGCATGTATTATATTGTATAACAAACTTGTTTGTCAAAACTAATTGTTGAACAGTTGTTTAAGCTAGAAAGATAACAGGGCTGTTAATCTAGCCATCTAGCACAAAAAAAGTGCTCCACCTCTTCAGCCAGTAATACAAGGGTACACAAATCCTGCTAAAGAGATGACACATAAATTAGGCCTCCAGTAGGCGACCCTAGAGACAATCATATTTACCTTTCTTCCAAGAATATCACAGTCCAGTCCTCGCATTTTCATAATAGAACTTATGAGGTTATTAACTGCATTCTTGCATGTCTAACACTAAGCATCTCACCATTTTATTTCACAAAATTTGGGCACAGTGCTCAGGTAAAAATACAATTAAATTTGCACATAACTCTGGTATTCCATTTGCTCAAACTGTTTATTTTACACGATCTCTATACAAGGTCCAGTGAGAAAGATCTCCTCATACTTCCTTTCAATTTACACTTTTTTAAAAATTTCTTGAGCTTCCTTAATGATTGACTTACACTTTAATTTCTCTTTATTACATCCCTATCACAAAATGAGAGATAATCTTCCAACTTCAGACTTTGTAGCAGCAGTTGATATAACTCAAGGGGACAGTATCACTTCACTTTCAAGCACAGGATGTACCGAATGGGAGGCTTATGGGGAGATAGTTTCTTACTTGAGACTCAGGTCATGTAAGGACCTGCTAATTCTTATCAGGCCATTTTGTAATGCTCTTCAGTCTTAATTGAAACTGTCAAGTAAGATTAGACTTCACAAGCAGGCACAGAAGGCAATATGGTGATCAAACACTCTGTGAGCTAGAAGTGAGGAATTGTTACATGAAAATACTCCTGGTGCTCTGAGGAAAATTTAATACTACTACCAAACAAACAAACAAAATCCCAAAGCTTTTCACAACTGGGCTTTCTGAAAATAAACCTCAGAGTCTATTTTTACACTGACAGAAGCAGTCTCTTCTATAAACTGGCCACACTGCTAAGAAGAAAGCAAGAGTAAAATTGACAGATTTTCACAGTTTTTTCTTCTCATTTGAAAGAGCATTTTGGGCAGGTTGTTCAATACAGACAAGCCTTTTATATGTGGAACATTTTGAAGTATTGGAGAGGTTTTATGTTGAGTTATTGAATTAAAAAAAAAAAACAAACCAACCAAACCAAACAAAAAACAAACAAACAAAAAAATGACTTGTGTAATACCAAGGGTAGATCAGGAAATATCAGAAGCCATTGTCTTGTCACAGGAACTCTGAAGATCGGATTACTCTGTGTTTATGCAATGTTCTTTTGTCTTCAGCAGTTGCATTCCAGTAAGTAACTTCTTTTTTTAATTTACTAAAGGTACCTGATTTAGACTTAAGTCATTTTTTTCCAATAAGCATGCCCTTTAACTCAGTCTAACTGTTCTTTTGCCACTGCAGTAAGGCATGTGAGAGAAGGGTGGTGCAGTCAGTAACATATCCTGTGAATCCAATCCAACCAGCCATGCTCATTGCTCTACGTGCAGATGTTACCTGACCTACAGTCATGGCCTTTCTGCCCTCAGAGATTTCTATTAAAAAAAAGACAAGACTTGCATCCTTCAAGGCTTCATATTCATAATAAATCCTTGAAAGATCCAAGGATCCTCCAAGGATCTCCACTGTTATCAACATGACACCCAGAGAAATGAGCATACATGAAGGAAGAGTTTACAAATTTGACCAATATTTTAAACTCTTACAAGCATTTTAAGCTCTATGGGCACACTGTCCCATGTATTTACTGCTAAAGGCTCTCAGAGAATAAACTTATAGTTGCAACAAAAAACAGAAAACAATTCTCATCCTGATCACTTCACTGAGATTGTAGACACATTGGCAGCTATAGTCAATAAAAAAAAAAAGGCATTGAAAAATATTACAAGGTGAAGACAGAAAAATACTTCTTTTTTAATTTTAAGCACAGCCCAAAAAGCAGCCTTTCCCACTTGGAAAAAATAGGAATTATGAATGAAGCAGAATAAATTTGCATTTCAAGTGACAAAGACAAAGTTTAAAAATTGAAGTATTTTAATAACCAGTCATTGTGAGACATCCCCTTGCTCGTTTACTCTGTCTTGGACTAGCAGCTACTCTACAGCTGAGAGCCAGTTTAACATGTTCTGCAAGTTTTCAAGGGTACATTATCCTTACTTTGTAACTCCAGTAACATGAATACAATACTGTAAATAAAATCTTAAAAGATACTATTTGAAAGCCCTGTTCTGCCAGGCTGTACTGTGCAAATAAATTATTATATGGAGTTATAGAGAGCTAGCACATTGGAAATGCTGTCTCATTCCAGTTTATCCAGACTTACACATTTAAACTCTTAGGCTACATAAACAATTAAGTAAAACCATTCTCATGTGATTATGTGATAAAATAATAGTTTTGTTTAAAGTCACCTTGTAGATTAAGCTACTGGACCATCCATTTTTATAATAATTATGCAATCCCAGAAATACAGCTCATTTAAAACTGCATTTACATTTAATGATGTCTTTTCATCCAGATAAAAATAAATACATGTTCAAGAACAAAACCAAATCTCTTATTAAATGGTTTGCAGAATTTATTAGGTCTCTTAATATACTCCATACTTTATCAAGCTAGTTGCATATAAAGTGATCTCCACCATATACATTACAATTTCTGTGCATCCTCTAAAAAAAGTCACCAAAAAGTAGTATTTTACAGGTTGCAGTTAACTTTTAATTAACCTAAAGGTGAATCCTTCTGTAATTTAAGACACTAACCTGCACATTGCATCTAACTGCAATATATAAATTATGTTTCACAGCAAGCTAAACTGTCATTTCAAGGAAAAATGTCACTGCCATCTCAACTTCTGAACTTCTATAGTTTACTTCCTTAACACCGCAAAAAATTAATGTGGTGTTCACTCCAAATAAGGAAAAAGTATACAATTCCCTTAAAACAAAGCCTGCTCAGAATAAATATGCTTTTTTAAAAGTAGGAAACTCCTCCAGTAAAAGGAATTCACCCCAATGTATGAATGGAAAAAAACCTTTTAGGTTCTTCTTGATTAATGCCTGGTGATTGCTCATAAAAGCAAAACCAGTAAAAAGTGAACTAGGTACTGGATATGACTTAAAGCAAACAAAATTAGAAAAAGATTATACCTGCAACAAGCATATCCCAATTTAGAACAATCTTTTAAAGGGTCTCACGCAGACAATTAACAAATAGGTTTTCTGGTATTTTCATAGGATGCTCATTTACTGGCCAGGCACATATATTGTAAATATACAAAGAATCCAGAGTGATGAAGTTTACAGAGCACTTAAAGGATTTAATATAACAGAGGTGGGTAGGACACAGGAAAAATATTTAACAACTTGTATAAATATATTAAAATCTCAGCAAGAAATGTAGGAGCCCATGCACACAAGACAGTAAATCGAAGAAAACATTTAAGACTTGACTTCTTCCAACAGCACTGACACCTGAATAGTGGAAAGTCAACAATTTACAGTATCTCATAACCATCTTTCTCCACACAATCTAAATGTACTGAATCATACCGACATTACATAGCACGTGAACAAGCAGTAGATGCATCAAGGGAACAGGAGCTATATGGATCATGTGGCCTGCCCAGTTAGAGGCAAACATCAGAAAAATTGTTTCTGACATAGGCAGAGATACAATCAATAGAGCTAATTGTATACCCGTCATTTTCAAGAGTTAATCCACAGTATGGGAAAGGGGAACTTTAGGTAAAAATTATGCACCCAGTCTCAGAAATGACAGAAGCAGAGATTTGTCTTTCAAAAACTGGGTCCATTCTGGACTGGCCTTGATGCACATGCAGTACATTTATTTTCAGAATGCAAGATTAATTGGGAATGTCTGCACTAGTGTTTCGATTGCCATATTTGTGATGAATGAACAGCAATACCACTCCTAAGAAGAAGCATATGGACCCAACAGTGATGTAAGCAATTCCCAGGAAGGGATTTTTGCCTCCCATCCATGAGATGGTGCTGAGGATCATCCTTTTTCGTCCATCAAAACTGTGTACAGGATAATCTGAAAAACATTTAGGAAAACAAGAAGCAAATTTCCAAACCCAGCCTGAAGTGGGCACATGAAAATTTTGGGTCATTTCACTCAGGTTCCAAATACTAACTGCTGTCTTTGGAACGGGAATTGCAAATATGAAACATTCAGCTGCTCTTCTTGGCTAAAACTAATCTGGGCATTGTTAGCTACTTCAAAACAAAAGCCATGTTAGGAGACACTAACCCTGAAGAGTAAAATGCATGATTTTGTGAGTTTATGGGAGTAGCTTCAGTCAAGTGAGGGAAATATAAATTTTAGTCCTTGTGTCTATTTTACTACATACTTTTTCTTTAAGTTCATTTAGTTTTACATGCACTCCCCACAGTTTTGCAGCAAAGGAAAACACTTCAGTAGCTGTATAAAAAATATCATTAAGTGCTTTTGAATCTTAAGAATTCAGTAGCTATGACAACCCTCCTTCTCTAGTCTCCTGCATTTCTACCTAATATTTAATCTCCCCAAAAAAGAATGACTCCTGATCCACACCTCTGTCATTTTTGTGACCTTCAGAGTCAGTCTGCCTTTCATTAAGTAGCATCATTTCACCTTCAAGTTACAGTTCTTAAATTCCTTAGCTACCAGCTCCCTCTGTTTTTTCCCCTTTTCCTATGCTTTTCTCAATTCCTTCGCAGCACCCAACCAGTCTGATTTCCCTGTCTCTATGAAGCTATTAATGCTATAAAACTAGCACAGAAGTAAAAGATGGTAACAGTCTATCTAGGTCTCAGTGCCAGTTTTCAACCACAGCTCAATACCATCTTTCTTTGGATATGGTAAGAAGAAAGGCTAGTTCAATCTAATAACTTGCCAATATATGCTTGTGTAATCCAGCTAAGGCCTGCTTTGAAAGGATACTGTATGCAATATCCAAAGAATATTTTCCAGCCTGTAAGGTAGGCTGAAAGTTGTTCTTCCTTTCGATGAGACGATAGAGCTTGCGAAAGGTTGGCAGAGCAGCTGTGCGCATCCACACGATGAAGTCCTCGTTGATAAAGCCATTGTTGTCAGGCTCTGTGTCCAGCATATACACTGGCTTGGGCCAGTTCACAGGTTTGGTTGTGCCTAGGATTAAACAAAAATGACAAAGTATTTCAAATACAGGACCGAGTAACACACTGGCACATCAAAATCCATTCTAATATCACAAAAAAACACATTAACTTCTAAACAGTGTGAACAGACAGGCTGACTCAGTCCTATTGCAACATACTGGGCTCTTCAAGAACTTTTTATTTTGCAGTTTAAATAGTTTGAATTCTATAAATAAATAATATAATTCAGAACAGCACTGTCCATTTGTTCAAACAATTCATGTGGGTAGGAAGTCATGTCTCAAAGCACTGCTTGGTGGGTAATTCTCCATTATGACAATAGACCCTCTGCTCACTAGATAGAATTTGAGAACAATTTCCTGAACCATGAGCAAGTAATATTGTAAACATCATTTCAGATTATGTCCAAATGCTTTTCACTAATATTACTGGAAATACAATTCCACATTGTGTAAGGGTAAGGTAGAATGGCCATCACACTGACGACACATCATTTGGCTATGACTAAGCAAGAAACCCACATCAGGTTAAGCCCGAAGTTATAATATACCTTGCATAAACACACATGCTCTTAGAGTCCTAAGAAGACTTTTCAGACATAGTAGCCAAAGGGAATTTGTATTTGCCAAACTGCATTTAACCTAAAAAATGAGACACACCACTCACTTCTAATTAAAAAACAAAAAAAGAAGTCAGTTTTTTTAGAGAACAGCACAATTTAGCCATAGAAACATATAAATTAAAACTTCATATGCAGAGTTTCATTTTACAACTACAGGATTTCTTTCTAAGTTAAATCCAAATACCACAGAATTTGTACTAGTCTTACTGGAATAAAATTAAATTTCTTTACAGTGGCTGGTATGGGACAATATTTTGGATTTGTGCTGGACACAGTGTTGATAAAGAGTGATATTTCTGTTATTGCTAAGCAGTGTTTGCCAGCATGAAGACCTCTTCTACTCCTCACCCCACCTGTGAGGAGACTGGGGGTCTAGGAGAGATTGGGAAGGGACACAGATGGGATAGCTGATCCCAGCTGACCAGAGATATCCCATACCACAGAAAAGGGCAGGTAGAGGTAGGCAGGGCCTACTTTGGCTCAGGGGTTCGGATGATGGTGAGCAATTCTTTTCTTTTGCGTGACTTGTTTTTCTTGGGTTTTGTTCTCCTCTCTCCTTGTCTTTTTTGTTTGATTGATTGTTTTTAAATACTAAACAGTCTTTATCTCAACCTATGTGCCTTCTCACTTTCAGCCTTCCAATTCTTCCATCCACTGAGCAAGGGCATAGTTAGTGAGAAACTGTGTGATGCTTAGCTGCCACGTGGGGTTAAACCCCAGCGGCTTACAATACATATTTTTTAGTATTCAGAGTACAAAAAAACCCCAGAAATTAAAAATTACCAAACTAATGATTACAGTAAAGGTAAAAACCAAACACTTTCATCAGAAACGCACAGCTTTTATTACTTAACGACAACCTTTCAAACAGCAGAGTAATCCTTAGCTTGGATTTCTTCAGAGAACATTTCTTTAGCACATTCAGTAAAATGTCAGTGAAGCAAAACTCTGAAATCAAAATGTGTTTTAAATCCAAACTGAAACCAAAAGGCGTTTGAAGCATTTTGCTGTTTTTAAAATTTTGCTTTTTTTCTTTTTTTTACCTTGAAAAAGCGCAGTTAAGTTGTTTCCATCTCCTGTAGGATTCCTGAACTTTACATTTTTATCTGTCCACCATGCAATGCCTTTTTTGATCAAAGGAATCGGAGTCCTTGTGTCATTATCAATGCGGTATAACTCCAGTGTATCTAAAGACAAAATCAAATTAAAGACCAGCTGCAGATTTAGACAAATGATTGTGATAAGCACTGAAACAATTATCTCCAGAAGAAAACAAAACAAAAATAACCAGGCAAGGCATTTACTGTCCGCCTGACACAATCACAAGCTGTTCTGTAAGAATCAGCGTATATGAGATAGCAGTTTATTATCCATATTTGATATCTATGCCTCTACATCACAGCAGTAGTAGATTCTCACAACCAGCATTTCCATCCTTTGTGTTCTATGAGCTTAAATTAATTCTCCTAGCAATTGTGAAACAAGTACAAGATATTTGTTTTATTCTGAACTATGAAAATGTGTTAATTCAAAACAAAAAAAGAAAAAGCCCATGGTATCTTTATTCAGAATAATGAGCAGCACAACAGAAAACATACACTAGACCACAGACCCATATAAATGATAACTTAAAGTTGTTACCATACCATTAAACATACTGTTGGCAATAGCTCCACAAGGAGCAATGGGTTTGTCCTCATTTGTGCGGTAAGGCTCACATTCCTTACTTGGATTCTGACAGTTAGAAAGAAAAAAGGCAAATGAGTCTGTGCTAGTTTATACAACTAACCTGCTTATTACTACATGATCAACATGAATTTACAGTTATTTTCAATAAACAAAATACCAATTCCTTACGGCTGCCTACTGTTATGCAAAAATTCAAGTACCTCCTTATCACAAAAATCAATACTCTATGTGGTGATTTATGCAATAGTCAGGAATTAGTTGTTCATTCACATCCAAGCATGAATACCTACATGTAGGGAACTGTTGTCTCCATTCAGCTGGCTGTCATCTCGAGATTTCACATAACGACGGTGGTTTTGATAGAAGTTGGAAAGCCCATAATACATGAATACATTGCTCTACAAAAAGCAAGATGGGGAAAGAGGGATTTTCATTCATATAAACCTGCAATTTTAAGCTCTTAAACACCTACATTTATAGCAACATTCGTAAAGTAAGAACCTCAATCCTTTCTTCATACTGAGTACGTAAAAGTACTATCCTAACAAGGCTGAAGTCAAACAATTAAAATGTGCCACCAGCTATCAGAATGACTTTCACCAGCCCTAATCCCATTTCCAATGTAGAACCCATAAGCCTCATTTGCCTCCAGTCTGCCAGAAAGCACTTATCTGGTATTTCCAGTTCCTGTAGAACTGAGATTTTTTTAAAATCATGCAGGAATGGCTCATCTAGTCTCCAGCTGTGTGACAGAGTAACTCTGAATGTGTGAACCACAAGCATTCGTCTTAATGTTGTACATTTCCAGATAAACAGAGGCATTAAGAAACATCTCATCCCTGCTGATGAAAAAGGGAACACAAAAATCAGATCCAAGTTCAAAGGAAAACTAAAAATAATCCTCTAAAATAGAAAAAAAACCTTAAGTGACAAAACTTTCATTTTCAATATGAAATAGATCATATAAACCATTCTGACTTTATCTTGCAAACAGGGCAGCATACCTCAAATGAATGCTCCAGTGTGAAATTGATGGTGCAGGTACAAGGAGGTGTGCTGTCCCAGGACACATTTAAGCATTTGTTGCAGGGACTAGAAGGTTCTGTTCCTGTATAGTCAATCTGTAACAGGAAAAGCAGTCATTAATTTACAATGGGAGAGTAAAGAAAAATTATTAAGTCAGAGAGTTGCTGTGGCATTTATTTCCCAATCATATTTTATCTCAACACCAAGAGCACACTCAGGCCTATCTGACAATCTCAAGAAGTCTCTTTCAACCTTAACCATTTATGATTCTGTAGATGAGTTTTTGATTCTGACTATATGTTTGATTTCGATGCAAACAAATCGAACACTGCAGTGAAATTACTCCTGGAGCAAAACAAAACCAACAAGCTCCCCCCACCTCCAGCCCCAAACCAAACAACCAAAAACCACACCAAAACAAAACCAGCAGACACTCCAGACAATGTGATGTTTCCAAACACACTATGAAAAGCAGATCTCAGTTTTTACATGCTTTCCAGAGAGATTAAGCTTTTAAAAGTCTATTTAAGATATTAAAAGATATTAAATAAAAGAAGATTTGTATTAGAAAACTTGCTTTGTTGGCCATTTTTAGCCACCTAATTAGAAGAAAAAATGCCCAAAAATTGTCCTAAAACAGGAAAGATTAATACACCAATACTGTTTTGTCAGGAATGGTAAAATAATCAGTATATGGACAAGAAAGATCATTGGTATTAATCTGGATTACACAGTATGTTCTCTTTTGAATGTTGTAGCCCATAGAAAGCACTTTTTTAAAAATCTGTACCTTCAGCCTTAGCAGTCAAAAGCTCACCATGCAGTCCAAGCCAACTCAAGTAGCTTGACCACATTAGCTCTCTCAAATGTAGCTCCAGCAAGTGTGGGAGAAGAAAGCTTACGTCTGCCTATAAAAGATGTATTTCTACACTTACCATGAATTACCTATTTTAGAATTTAGACTCAGATTGGTGAAATATATACCTTACTGCAAAAAAAACATGCAGCAGCAGTAGCATTTAAATTACAACATCTATACAGTTATATGAAAGGCTGCTGCAAGTGGTTTGTCCTGATTTGTGAAACACATAAGCAAGAACTAGTAATTTATGACTGGTCCTAACACCCATACAAAGGTTAGCTAAAACAAACACACAAGGTGTGTTCAGGAAAGAAATGAAGCCTGTTTTCCTCAGCATCTTCTTCAGAGTCTCTCTTTGTGTGATTTCTCCAGTATCTATTAAGCTGCAACCAGTTCCATCAGCACGCACTTTTACTGACTGGCACTTGCTCTGCTGCCAGATTTCTGACAGACAAAACCTACATGCCAATGAGCCTAGCTGAAACTAGACAGCTTCAGAAGCCATTAGCTGGCAGAGAGGGAGACTGAGAGAGGATCACAGTAGTTGTTCCTCAGCGGAACAAGATATTAAGTTTATGCAGATCTAGAAATAGCACAGCTGCAGCAGTCATGCCCAGCTCTGTTTAGCTACAGCAGACAGACCCCACTGCTGCTCTCAATGAACAATGCACCTCATTTGCTAAAGGCTAACTCAGCTAAAGTAAGCTGAAGCAAGCATTTCCTTTAGAAAGAACTTGATAGTGTAAGAAGTTTTAGATCAAAAGCACAAGCTAAAGACTAAGGGTGCAAAAGACCTAAAGACTTCACTTTTAAAAATGTAATTGACTAAGTTCTGTGGAGCATGAAATTGATGTATATTGAAGCAGCTTTGATGCACTGTTATCAGCCTGCATGCTATCAAAGAGCTTTACTGTACAGTAGCTAGCTGCTAACACAAGTGGTTCTTTCTGCGTCCACATTTACAGTTTACATTCATTAGTGAGCTTATCTAAAAGGGTGAAGGCATCCATCTTCAACTCTTGACAAAGTAACATTTTGACTTGGAGTCCATGGCAAGAACCTGCCTGACCCCACTGTTCTGTCCCCTGGGATCAGCCAGAGTTTGACAGTCTGACACAGGGAGCCCTTCCCAAAACTCCAGATTTAAGGACATCGGGTATATCCAAGTTATTCCACACCAATGGCCTTTCAGGCTGTTGATGTCTGTCAGCTGACATACTCCTAAAGAAATAACTACTGCATACACATATTCTCCAAACTATTTGTGATTTTGCAGACTTCATACTTTATGACATATTTATCCTACTCTGCTTGATCATTTCTTGTATAAAAGGCAATCCAGAAATCTGGTCCTCTTTGGTGTTCGTCTTTGTAGGTTTTATTAATTTTTTATCATTTCTGACATGGGTCTACAGGAACTGCACACAAGGCTGAAGATGTAGGCAACAGTAATGTATTTCCTTTCAATTCTCCATCCCTAGCCATGCCTTAAGTCAATCTGGCTTTTTATTTACCATTGTGCATTTCACAGCAGCAGTCACAACACAAAGATCTCTTTCCTACACATTAAATATTTTGTATATTCCTCACATTTTATCATACATCAATATGCTCTGTCAATGCTTCTTATTCACTCTGTATATACTAACAAAAAAAAAAAACCAAAAAAAACCAAAAAAAAATAAAAACAACACCCCCAGGAAATACAGAATTCTCTCACCCTTTAGTAACAGGCAAAAAAATATTTACACAGCTGATTAATTTTCCACCCAAATTAAGTATTTTCACAACAGACCCAAAATAAATGACTGATTATACCCTTTTGAAACAATGAAAAATTGCTAGAGAAAGCAACAAAAACCCGATAATTCTAGTACACTTAAGATGTTGGAAATCTTCCACATTTGCATTCAAGACATCTCATAAAGGAAATCAATGGAAGAGGTACATTGTGCTGCTCAGTTCTTGCACCTGTAGAACAGCACAGTCCACAGAGATACTAATGGCTACCATGCCTTGTTTCAGGAGTGACTTGAACTTAAATATGTATTCGGGGTCAAAAATTATACATCCTATTCAATTCCAGGACACAAAGTTTACAGGCACATACACATACATTTAAGAGGTATGCTACCGCCTAGGAGGTAGGGGTAAATAAGCACCTGTGCTTCCTCCACCAATTACATTTCCAAAAAAGCTTAGTCACTGCTTGTAGCTTCTGGGTGTCTTGTCTCCCACAGCTAAACTTACAGCTGTTTGTGAATAACCTTTGGAGGTTATAATGAAAGCCAGCCTTCTAAGCAGTGACATAAGTCATCCAAGGATATATGGGATAGCAGTGTCTTGAACTGCACCTCTCAGTGGTGTTTAGAGCCCAGATGTTGATCCTTACTGGTAAAATGCTTTTTCTGTTTTGCAGCTGCAACTATAAAGCTTTTTTCTGATTTAAGCTTGCTTTTTCTCGATATTCAGCTGCCTTTAGGATAATAATCTCACTTGCAGAATGTCACTGGATAAGCATTTCATAAAACATGTATGAGGATCAGGCAATAGACTGACTTCTGACTTACCACGGACTCTAAGGTCCTTCCTGTCCTCCAAAAGCCTAACAATTGGATTTTTCAGAATTTCAAAAGGTGAAGGAGTAAATCCATACAGCAAAACAAAGAAATGAAACTCTTTCCAGTCTTGAGTATCCTGAAATTAGAGAGAAGTGAAGGCCTATGCCTGCCAACTGGTCCCCAATATAAATGGTTGCTGCTGCTGTATATATACCACCTGATTGTGTAGGGGAGCGTTGGTCGTGCTCCCAGCTCACCTACTACTTTTGTGCCAAATGTTAGGTGGGGACAGCTGGTTTTTGGGCTCTACTGGATCTTACCAGGAGTACCTGACTGAGCTGCTTAAACAACAACAGTATATAAAAATCCTGTATACGCATACAGCAGCAATATAGACACAAGAAGTCACGTACGTTTTTGGACTTATGAAACTGATGCATTTCTTGTTCCCATAGATCAATGCAGATTCAGTCATAATGGAAAAAGGATATATATGTCCAATTATAAAGATCTAAAACTTTGTATCGCTTTGCTACAGAAATGGCTATTTTAAATGCAGTTGTCCACAAAAATCAGAGTTAGAAAGGATATTTTTTTTATTACTCTCCACAGTGTTGAAAATGTGCAATTTTATTTACCTTAAATATGCTACAACATGACATTTAAAAATTTATGTGCCCATGACAAGCTGGCCATGTACTCTGAAACATTTGTGCCAGTTTTCTATGTTCAGCATAATCCAAACACCTGATATAAGAAGAAACTATTTTTTAAAAAATATGTTTACATACAAATTACAGTGCTGTAAAATACACTTCAGCTTTTGGGTTTTTTCCTTCTGCTTTTCTCCTTGACTGTAATTGTAGATCTTAACATTAAAAGGGATAAAACTGGGTTTTTTTCATAACCTTATTGCATTTTAATAGAAATATGGAAATACCATTCATTCCTTACCTCCTGATTTCTTTAGCTAATTGGGCTTCACTGACAGCTTACTGTCATCAGCCAAACTATTGTCTTAAACACTACTAATCTGAAAGTGACAGCTTAGTCCGGTAACTGGAATGATTTGATCCACAAAAAATCACATTCTCCAATAAAATGATACAACAGCGAACCACACACCTTCTTCCCTACAATCAATCTCAGTCATATTAGCTCACCGAAACTAATAATAGCTGTCAATTGCTTCTCAAGGCTGTCTCTCCCTTAGCCCTGTGGGTTATTTCCTTACAACACAAACTGGTTCTGTTATCAAATGGATCCATCTGGGATATACAGTTCAGTTTTCAGCTAATGCTCAGCAACTTTTCACAGCAGTAGCATGGCTGATTATCAGACGTAAATGACTCGAGTTTTGTACGTGTGAATAAAAAAAAGCCATACTCTTCCATCCTTGTTTCCAAGTTTACTCTGGACACCCTGGTCTCCCATACAGCACCCTGCAACATTAAATCATCCGTGCCGGTAAGAATTACAGCAACATTCGCCACGGCTTTGTCCTGAAAATGCACTTACTTTGGAACATTTGAAGATAAATAATGGACTGACACAAGCTATCCTACGGATGATGCATATGCTCTCTGTACTGCTAAGGAAAAAAACGTGCGCTGGGCTGTGTCGATTAAATCTGGCAGTAACTTCCTTGCAAGTTCCCTCGGGAGCACTGACAGAACTCACAGAAGGGCTACAGCCTATGCGGAGTCGACTGTCAGCTCGGCGTCTGCTCAGGGTAATTAATGGACGCTTTGCTGACGAGCACAGACGTTAGGCCGGATCGGAGCCGCCCGGGCGCCGTGTCCGCTCCGCACAGAACCCGCCCGGGTCCCCGCCGCCTCCGGCAGCCCGGGAGAGGCCCGGATCTCCCCGGAGCCGCAGGCGGCCTCCGGGCCCACGATCCCCGCTCGCCCGGCCAGACCCGCCCCGGCCTCCCCGAGCGGGCCCGGGTGCTCCCAAAGCCCGGCCCGGCACACCCGCCCCGCGCACCTCGTACTCGCGGATGTTGTTGGAAGTGACGAAGATGCCGATGCCGATGGGGATGAAGATGAGGCCGATGATGAAGAAGGCCGGCAGCACCGTGCCCGCCGTCAGGATGGGCTGCCAAGCCGGCAGCCGTTGCTGCTTGAACGCGGTGTTGTCGGGCTTGCGGGTCTTCACGGCGCCCCCGCCGCCGCCGCCCACCGCGCCGCCGCCCGGCACCCCGACGCCGCCCGAGGGGTGCCCGTCCGCCTCCTCCTTGGCGCTGTAGTTCACCGCCATGGCGCCGCCACCGCCGCCGCGCGACACGTGACCAGGGGCACCGCGCCTGCGCACTCGGCCGCGGCGGCGGCGGGAGGGAGGGGGCACGGCCGCGCGCGTCCGCCCAAATCATGGAGACTTGGAGTGCTGGAGTGATGGAATCGTCAAGGTTGGAAGAGACCCGCAAGATCATCCACTGCGATCATCCAGCCGGCACTGCCACTGTGACCCCTAAACCACTAAACCACGTCACCCAAGTGCCAGATTCAGTCAACTCTTGAACATCTCCAGGGATGGTGACTTTACCACCTTCCCGGGCAACCTATTCCAATGCCTGACCGCCCTAACAGGGAATATTTGTTTTCTTATGTCTAATTTGAACCTCTCCTGTCTCAGCTAAGGCCATTTCGTGTTGTCCTCACTGCAGGCCCAGCAGAACAGATCACTCTCCACTTTGCCCCAGCCTTTTCTCTGAGAATTGTAGAAAGAATGATGTCCCCCCCAGGTTGGGGTAAGACATGGGCCTGCAGCCTTGTCACAGCCTTGTCATCCCTGCTCAGTGCTCCAGGAGGGTCCCTCTGCCCTTCATCCTCCCTGTTGGCATGAGGAGCAGTGTCCAAGGCAGCATCCATTGGGTGAAAAATGGAGAAGACAGCTTCAACTTCCTACCCTCATAAATAGGATCAGTGCCACTGTAGAGATGTAATAATTTATGCTAGTTTTGAGAGCGTCTCTTAATGGAGCCATGGGTGCCAACCACCACTTTTGGGAGCTGTTCTGCTCTGTACTCCTGCTCTGCAGTCAGGAGATGTGAGTGAATCAGTGCAGTGAATACAGAACTACAAAGTGGGTAAGGCTGGAAGGGACCACAGTGGGTCATCAGAGCACATGGCACAGGAGTGCATCCTGATGGTTTTTTAATAACTCCAGTCAGGGAGACTCTACAACCTCTCTTAGAAATCTGTTCTAGTGCTCAGTCACCCGCACACTAAAGATCTTCCTCACATTCATGTGGAACTTCCTGTGCATCAATTTTCTGCCCGGTGCCTCTTGTTCTGTTGGTTGGCACCACTGAGCAGAGTCCAGCTCTCTCTGACTTGACACCCACCCTTTAGTTACTTACACATATGGATGCTCCCTTAGGAACTAATCTGACTGCACCAAATAGAGTCACAGAATCAATTAGGCTGGGAAAGACCTCTGAGGTCATTGAGTCCAACCATTGACTGAACACCATCATGCCAACTACACCAAGGCACTGGGTACCATTTACAGACCTTTCTTAAATACCTTCAGGAACGGGGACTCCACCACTCCCCCAGAGCTGCCTGTTCCAGTGGTTAAAGCCCTTTCTGTGGAGAAGCAATCACCCTGTGGAACACAGTGTGGGAGTATGTACTTCTATCCCAGAATACCTGCTTTAGCAGGCATTGCTCAAGCTAATGCAATGCTGAAAGTCCACGTTTCTCGCTTTATTGGCACTTCTGCATTAAAGTCTGTTTTGTGAGGACTCTCTAGCCCTTCCTATGCATTCACTATAGAGTGCTGCCAAAACCCACATTCAGCAAGTATTTATGTATGTACTTGATTTCAAGAAAAAATGTAATTAGAACTATTTAATTAAATAACTTTATAAGCATGTAGTCCAATCTGAAGACTTTGCAGCTGGCTGTGGAACAGTTTTTGTAAAATAAATGCCTTCTAGTTCTCTGGAGCACCGAGAGTATCAGCCAAGACCACTGGGGGGAGCACATGACTTGTGCAAATGTATTTCGCTCTGTAGGCAAAAAAGGCCTCTGACATAGACAGCATAGGAAATTCGCATATATCTATATAAACATCTAAAATATATGTATTAATTCGGTGCCTAAATCACATTTTTAGTCTATATTATTAGATTTCTTACCAAGTGTCCCCAAAACAGAGGCTAGTTATGTGGCTAATGCACTTTTTTTACATATTTGTCTTTGATTCACATCCAAGTTAGGTAATGTAAAAAATTGACCAGGAGCATAAATGCAAGATGAAATCACCAGTCTCCTACTCCAAAACTTTGCAGCTCATTAAAAATATTTTTTAATCCAAATTATTTCAATACACCGTGATTGTATGTATGCTTTAAACAAAGGTTTATTTTGGGATGCTTAAAAACTTAATGTAAGTGCAAAACCATAAATGTTTTTGTATTTGTTTATGAATCATAAACTTATCATACTGAATTGGCTTTATATTAGACAAGGAAAAATATTTTCTACTTCGACTGGGACCTTTTAAATCTAGACTCAGTTTTGGAATACGATTTCACTTATGTCCTACTCATATTTAAAAGCTGAAGTTTATTTCAGGCATGTCACTGTCACTTTTAAATAGCCAGGAATTTCAGTCCAGCTGAGCTCAGTGTAGATCTTAACATGGATAGGTTTCGATTCCCAAGCAATGTTTTGAGAATAGATCTGGGTCACTACAATGTTCATTCTGCTACGCAGTAAGCTGAAATATGGCACACACTAAACTTTATTCACCTCAGCTGTATTCCTCTCTAAAAGCTGGAATTCTTCTCATCTTGCACTAAAATATGAGCTACAGACACAGCTATGTTACTGGCATACATTGTCTGCTGTACAAAAAAAACCCCACTCCTTAAAAAACATGGTGTACCAGCTAAATATAAGCTATACCAACAAAATTACTCTTCTGCCAGGATAAGCAGCACTTAATTTTGTTTCCTCAGTATGCCTGCATTAGTAAACTCTTCACAATGGAGATAAACTCCAAGAAAATTCATACAGGTCCCAGAATATCCTGCTTCTCTAGAGTCTCAGCACTTGGTGCAGAACTCATATATGTAAAAGGAAAAACAACTCCTGTGGCTCCCATGAAGACCAAATTGACTACGCAGCAGTGTGATATTCCAGCTTCAAAGATGGACCAACCTAACAATCCCAGTGGGATGCTGCATTAATGCACTCT
Organism: Bombycilla garrulus; assembly: GCA_013400315.1. NCBI lineage: Eukaryota > Metazoa > Chordata > Aves > Passeriformes > Bombycillidae > Bombycilla > Bombycilla garrulus. The sequence continues at coordinate 1,482,026 of VXBU01016903.1, forward strand.
TTTTGGCATCTCACAGCACATCTCCTGCAAGCAACACTGTTTTCCTTTCCAAAAAAAGTAATTTCTCCCAATAGCTTCTGCAGTTAAAAATCTGCAGTATTTTAAGCATGTGCCAATGATTTAGATTAAAAATCAGTGGTTATGAAATATAAAAGAAAAAAAAGACCCTGCCTGGATTGCATGTAGCTTTATTTATCATTCATTCAAAAATCATCCTGAGTGTGGCTGCCACAGAACTCTCTGGATGCTATTTGAGAAACTACAGCCACCAGTGTAAAAGGGGCCTCTCAGCGTGTGGCAGAGTGCCTGGTATCTATTCCAGGTGCTAGTCCAGGACTAAAGATTCTGACAGTACCAGCTGAACATCTCTGCCTGTGCTGTGAAAGCACAAGGTTAGAAACAATTAAGACATTAAGGGCTTGGTGATTGATGGAGAGATTCGCATGGGCCTGTAGTGACAGGATGAAGAATGGTTCCAAACTGAAAGACAGTAGGTTTAGATTAGATATTAGGAAGAAATTCTTCACAGTGAGGGTGGTGAGACATTGGAACAAAATGCCCAGAGAAGCTGTTGAACAGCTTTCCTGGAAGTGTTCAAGGCCAGGTTGGATGGAGCTTTGAGAAACCTGATCTAGTGGAAGGCATCCCTGCTCATGGCAGGGGGATTGGAACTAAACGATCTTTAAGGCCCTTCCAACCCAAACCATTATATGATTCTATGAATCATTTTCACCCTGTACATCACTGTGACACTATATGACACACCAGTCAGAAAAAGGAACTTCCAAACGCATATTCTGTCCCCATAAACAAATACACAGACGAGCACTGCCAACCTTAACAAACTGGAGGTGAAATGCTGATTACATTTGCATAGTTGTGAAAATTTATTAGTTACAGTGTAATGAACATAAACTTTTTTTTGGTACAGGCAGAAGTAAAAACATACTTTATATAGAAAAAAATCACAGCTTTAAAAACTGACTTATGTTGTTTAAAATAAGTAAATCTGGTTGTATTTCAAGGCATTGGACTTTAATACTTAATTTTATGCCAAACCATCACACAGTGCAAGAAATATTCTGCAACAAATTCCATACAGCAGTCTTCAGAGTATTTAGTCTCACAGAATCTCATGGTGGCAAAAAAATGTACTGTCTACTTTTCCATTTAAACAGAAAACATTGCTGAAGTTACATTTTTCTTTCTTCACATTCTCTCTATTACAAAAATATCAAACTGCAAATTTGACAGTGTATTCTACAAATGAATGCGTCATAAGCAACAGGAATTGCAACTTTGGCACAGCTACTTTACAAAGTGTATTATAAAAATAAATTATATGGTAAATATCAAACAAAATCAAGCACGTGCCTTAGGCTTTGCAATTAAAAGTGAAATTCAGCTGGCAGAAAGACTGCTGCTCTCTCTCTGATTAGATACTTCTAAAATACCAGCAAGACCATTAGTTTTTAAAGCTCTATCAAGAAAAAATAATATATAAAATCTAATGGAAGCACTAACACTTCCTGAAATAATCAGTAGCACAAGTGACCCTGGTGTTGACGGCAGAGAGCTTCTACAGTGATCCATCCACTGGCATGGAGGGTAGTGCACACAGAGAGCTCTAGCAGGCAGTAACTCATCTAGAGTTCACACATAATTGGTGAATGATGACACTCTCTAAAAGAAAAGAGAGCAAAACATTTGGGTTTATGAAACTACAAATGCATTGCAACTTACTTTAAAGAAGAATAATTACCATGGCAGTGCAAAGACATTTTTCTAAAAAAGTCTCGCAAACTTGCTCTCACATCACTGTTTGACAAAACTGTGCTGGCTAAAGCTGCGAAGGGAAACTAAATTAGTACCTGTCGAGGGCTCAGAGGGCCTTGGTTTCCACTTCAATGTCAAGCCCATCATTTGGTTGTCCATAGGGAAAAAGAAGCAATACAGTTGAATTGATTAAGGCAGAGGGACACCAAAGTTCTAGTTCCACACCCAGACAAGGCAGAAAAAGACCTGGAGTTGGGTGTCTAGTATCTTGTCTAAGCAACTTCATCGTAAGTCTGGTGGCAATTCATGAATAGGGCTGAGGAATAGGTATGGGGTCATTTCTCATTTTTTAAATTTAAACTTGGCTTAGAAACCTATGCTGTGTTTATTCAGCAAGTCTTCTTGAATTTTGCTACTGACTTTAATGGGGATAAATTTCAGCCACAGCATGCAAAACTATGTGTTGGCATTTTCTTAAAAAGGTTGGGTTTAATTTTGTCTTGTGTGTAGTATCAGAGGTCCCTGACCCTGATTAATCCCTGGTGTCTACTAAAGTACTGATGGCCTGGTCTTCTATTCTTCTACCTATATATAAAGCTCTTACAGGTAACTTTTTTTAATATAAGAATTTAAATGTCAATTAACATTTTTCTCTGTAAAGGTATATTTTATGCATTTCAAATAATGTAACGGTACCAATTCTAATTAAAGCATACAGATGCTTTACATACATACAGACACATTCTCAGAAATGTTCATCTTAATTGAAATTACTTTTGTTACCTTCCTTTCTTAATAGTCTGAAGATTTCTCAAAATTTACGTGACCCAAGAAATTACACTATTGATATAGTTTTTGCCTTTTACATTTTTATTGACTTCTGCCTTTATCTGCTTCCTAACTAATACTTGCAAGGTGTTTCATGAAGTGACATTATAAGAAGAAAGAAAAATGAAAATATTTTTCCATGTACTCTTACTGCCAGAATTTTGCCACTAGATGGCATATCCCAGTGCTGCTTTTCATTCGTGGTGAAGCAAGAGCAGAGCTGAAGCAACGTCCAATAAAATATGTTAAGGCAAATGAAAGAATAGAATTTCCCAAAATGAAAGTATTTATTTTCCATAAAATTCATCAATTACAAATAATTTTCAACAAGAAATGTACACCAGTTCTACCACATTTGAGCAGTGAATGTGAAAGAACCATAAACTATTGTATGATTTTACCTTACAGCCACTGCTGTTCTAACTTGAAGCTCTCGTGGAATATGATGTTAAAAGCTACATTTACAAATTATCTTCTTAATATTAAAAATATTATCTTTTAAAGAAAAAAATATTTTCTTAATATTCACTCTGCACATTTAATAAGGAGTTTAGACACAAAATTCTAAAAAAAAAATGGACAGCAGAAAAATATCACGCTCCTTGTTAAGGCTCAGTTACTGAATGAATATCAAAACTACAGTCGGTGTCTGAATCAGACACCTTTCTCCTAGAGATCCAAACAGTAATTGTGCAGAAATGAGTAGGAGAAAAAAGGATTTTTAAAGAAATCAAATAATTGCCACTGATATTTATTTTTCATTCATCTCTCACACACCTAGAGAATACACACTCTAAATTTATCTCAGCTGTTTGTATTTGAAATGCTTACATATATATATATGTATGTATGTATGAATACATATATTATGTACTACAAATGTGTAGTTACTAAAAGAGGTGTCTGAACAATTACTAAGCTAAAATTAGAGTAGGGCAGATTTTTGTCAGAGTTCTTTTGGGCCACCCTCTGTAGGAATATGATTATATTTGAAGGATGTGATTAAATAAATTTTTCTAGGGTTCTAGGTGGGAATATTTCAAGGAGCTATGTATTCACTTAAACAAAACAATTTATTTTAATGACAGAAAAAGAAAATGAAGTTAATGTAAAATAACTAATTCTGCTTTCAGTCCTACTGATGTAAAGCAGAATTTCTCAAGGAAACACATCAGGATATCAGGTCATACAATGAAGCACATCAAATGACATTTTAACATATAAAGTTTAATTTCTCCTTACAATATATACAAGTATCACCAGATAATACAAAACTGAATGTACCACAGACAGTGCACACCCAAGCAACAGAAGATAATCATACATCAGTATTTTTATTTCTAAAATCCCAAGGTGAGGGTTTTTTTTTTTGTTTGGAGAACCATTCACACCTGAGTGTTTCATACCCAGAGCTGATAGCTCTGCACCTGACAGTAGTTAACCCTGGTTACATTTTAAGAAAAAAAAAAAAAAGCCAAGGTAAGAGCAATGTGTAGGGAGTAAGAGTCAAAGTGAAGTTAATATCTATAATGAGAAATATTGCATATAATTTTGCCCAAGAGAGCTCAAGCAAAATTAAAGAAAGAGGATAACCTACACTCACACAGGGGAGAAAACCATTCCCCTAAATGAAAACAAGTTCAAAAGATGAGCTCACAAACACTCCTGCCAGAAAACTACGTGTTTCAAAGCAACTCAATGAAATTGGCCACTGATGTGTGATGGGAACATATAATTGGTCTGAAAATTGTCCTGACTGTTGCAGCTTATGCCAAGTACCTGAAACCCAGCAGGACAGAGCTTACTCAAAGACATGCTCTTCCACATCTGATCAGAATTACTGAATATTCATGTAAATATTGAGCATATTTTAGAACGTGTGTGGCATATTTCAAGCAGGGACATATGACTTGGCATCCTGTTGGCATGGATCAACATATTAACATGGCTTTAGAGATTACTCCCATGGTGGTAATTACTATGTGCTGTAAGTCGTTTGAGGTTTAAACACAGTAACGTATACTCTATGGGCATATTACAAAGAGTCACAGAGTGATTAGTTTTGGAAAAATCACACTAACAGGTGTCACAAAAGGGAAAAAGGTGAGCAAAGTACATCAAAGTCTCTATTTTTCTTCCACCATTTTCTTAGGATATTTACTAATCCGAGAGAAGTCTCCCCAGGCATTACAGTTGAAGCTCAGTGCTCTTTCTTTTTCAGTCACACTTACTCAAATGTATTGATCTACTGATGACTACATTAGCAATACCCCTATGTAGCAGTAAGTCTGGTGATGGGATCTAACTTAGGGAACAGGAGCTAGACTTAAAATCAGAGAGATCATCTGGAGAACTGAGGATGCACCTTCTCAGTCCACATGTGCTGCTCATGAACAGGTTGGCATTTTCCCTGCTCTCCCCTCTCTCCATCCCACTGCTAGTCCTAAGCCATGTGTTCCTAGTGCTGGGCTTGAGTTATCACAACTGCTTATATGGCCGTGTCATCAGCCAAAACAGGGCTTCTCTCCAGCTGACACTGAATACGACTAAAAGTACAAAGATTGGTCAGTCATCTTAGTTCCTGACTAAGCATTTTAACTATCATTAAGATTCTTGAATGCATTATTTTGTTACTCAATTTTTTCCACTTCATTACAAAAAAAAAAAAAAAAAATTAGAAAAACCCAAAAAAGCCCAAACAAAATGACTGAGAAAAAAGGTAAGAAAGAAGAAGCATGAGGATGAGTGATTCCAGATGATCACTTAGGAAGGTTTAGTTTATGCATTATAATCCAGTAATGTAGAATACACAAAAGCCCTGTAAATAAAGCCCAAATATTTTCCTTTGGATTGATGTGTCAGAGTTTGATTCTTTGGTGCCTAGTAAAATCTGAGGTCTGAACAAAGCTCATCCTTGTGGCATTTCTGACATCACTGTTGTGTTCTTTCTTTGATGCTGCCTGAAGGTGAGTTCATGCCCTACTCTTCCACACAGTGAGGCACTGCTAAGGTCTTGCTTCTCTTCCCTGACATCCTTTTCATTAAACTGGAAAAAGTCTTATTCTGGAGACCCCTATTGCTTTGTCAGGTTTGGATGAAATTGGTTGGTGTGTTCAGTGTTATTCAGTAGGGAAGGAGAGATGGAAGGATGGATGAACACAGACACTTCATCTTATAAGCCTCATTTTCAAAAGGGCCAGTCTCAAAGGCAGCGTTTGGAACAGGGATGCAGATCTGGGGGGGAGCTCCTTCCTAGTTCAATATCCTGACCCCTCAACCACTCTCTTGTTTCTGCTCAGTGAATATTGAAGCATTCCGTGCAGAACGGCACAGCCTTTCCAGGAGGGAATGAGAATGCCACCATCTTCCTCCTCAGCTGTCAGTGCCACTAGTGAAACTGCCTGCAGCTGATGTAGGTTTGAGTCTCCTCAGATACTGTCTCCTACCTTTGAAAAAAAGGTTTCAATCAAAAGCTTTTGAAAATAAGCAGCACTGCCCCTGCGTTTGTGTGGTATTTGATCTACCAGAAGGCATTCATGATCCTACAGTCACTTTAAAACGCCAACGGGTTTCCTACACCCTCCTTCTTTCTTTTTCTGGCCTGTGAGCCTGGCACTATGTTACGTTAAAGCCAGCCTTAACACTTTTTTGCCAGATTCTTTTTAATTCAGATCAGTTCCCCAGTTAAGTTCAAACACTTGCACCAGCTCAAAGGACAACCACATAGTCAATGAGTACTTTCTTGGCTGGAGGTGACAAAGACAGGACTACAGCTTTTAAGTCCAGTGTGAAGTTTTAGCCTGACTTTAAGTGACCATGAAATTGTGGCTTGACTTAAAAGCATCGGAGGAAATACAAGCATACCTGCATTATGGATCTCAGTGAGGTACAGAGATCCTCTGTGCAGTGCTACATTTCACTCATAACAGAAACACTGACCAGACAAGGGCTGTGGAAGAGTATCAAGATCTTCAGGATGCCTCTTGGGCTTAGGCACTGTTTTTAGATTTGATTGTTTGAATTGCCTTTTGGAGCTCACCTACTGAGTGGAGAATCTTACTGTAATCACTAAACATAACTGTCTTCAGATTCAGAGGAAATTTCAATGTAATACAAATAGTTAGGCTTGAACTTTTAGAGCTTTGAACTATAGCCTTTCTTTTTTTCTTCATCTCACCCTTCTTCTACCTTTAGGAAACAAAAATATTAGATCAATTAAAACAGATGTCAAAAGTTTTGAGTATAACTAAATATCTGTTTTTAGCTAACAGTTTAACCAGCTGCCCCATTCCAACTCTTTAGACTTCTGCCACAGTGCAAAAGCCCATTTTCTGTTGTGCAGCCCCTGGGGAAAAATAACAGGATCCTCAGTCTGACCTCTCTGGAATTTCTAAAGTCTGTCTCATCAAATCCTACTGACTCTACAGAAGCAACTCCCAGTCTGTGCTGGCAGTTCTGGCTCTAGCTGTGCCAGTTTGTGTGCCCTAGATTTCAGATACTGTGCGGCTGGCTTGTTTCTTCAGGTGAATTAGTTTCTTCGACCTCAAACAAAAATAAAATTTTCAACCACAGGCACACACAGAACACTGAGTATGGTAACAGTTAACTAAGGAACTACATTTCTTTGACACAAGGAAGGCTTAAGGCAGCTGTATCAAGCCATATTAGCTTGGGGATCATGTTTGCAATATTATTTGATTGTTTTGACCTTACAACTTCCTTCAGTAACAATATTGAGAGTGAATATCCGGGAAAAAAACCTTTTTTTTTCCTTTAAATGTGTGTTAAAATGTCTGTTACAATAAAAACAGTAAGATCTCAGCAAGAATTTATTAACATATTGAGGCTTTTAAGTGATAAGAATTACTTGAGAGGATCTGATGTATTTCTGACATAGTAACTCACGCTGCTTGCTAATTCCAGTTTCCAAGTTTTATCTGAAGTACTGGGAACAGGAGTTATGAAAAAATGATACTAATACGAATCTGATTTTTGGATGTCATAGGAAGCAGAACCTTAAAATTAACAGGTATTTTAGATGATACACATGTAAAGAAACAAAACCTACTTTTTTCTTTTTTTATTTTTTATGTGGCAAAGAAAAAATGCCCTTCATGTAAATAATAAAATGCCAGGTTTACAATGAGATAATTGTCATATCTGGATCTGAAATTGGAGAGCAATGCAAAGCAGATGGAAAACTAAACATTGCTTGGATTAAATATAATTTTGTTGACCTTCGGTGACAGAGTCTTCCACCAAATATCTTCTCCCAGGCCAAATTTCATATTTTAACCACTTGTGCATTTTCCTTTCTGTGAACTTTATTCATAATTTTTTGGTGGTATTCCCGCCTTGCTTTCTGTTTTAACCACTGGGCCCTTCACAGCTTGCTGAGGTGCTTGAAGCATTATACAACTTTAAAACCCATCATTTATCGGTCTGTTCAGCTTCATTTCTTTTGGTTGTGACCTTCTTCTGTGAAAATTGATCACTCAATGGAAATGTGCTTTAATAACTCTACTGTTATTAAATAAACAATCAACAATCATCAGCATCCATAGTCTTTCCATGCTGGAAAAATTCCTTAAAACATGCTTAAAAATGCAAACATACAGATGCGGAAATCACAAAGAGGGAAGGAAAATTGATGAATCACCATGGTACTGTAAGGCAGACTGCATTTTATGACAAAACATTTTAAACTACTGAAAACTGAGAGTAATTTCCTTACCAAACCCTCTCTCTTTCACTGTCTGTATCTGAGCTGTGCCTTTAGATAGCAATTCCTGCCACCAGCAGTCTGTGCTGACTTATCCTCTAAGACATAAGGATGCTCGGCAAGTAAGGTTTAAATGTAAAACCCAACCAGGAAAACTGAAAACCTAGTCAGGTCAATGGAATGAGTTGTTTCATAGCATTTACTGGTTTTTGGAGCAGGCACAAATGGACTGTATTGATTTTTGCCAGATAGTGTCTCTCAAGCTTTTGCCAAAGACTAACCACCTTCTGGCTCACAAGCCTTCATCTGAGCCCTGAGCTGGCAATATTCCAGCGTGTGTAAGTCAGGGACCTGGTTCTAAGTGTTGTCTGTAACAAGTGTTAACTCTCTCTGGAAGAATTAAGTTGCTGCCAAATATTGTGCAACATCCCTATGCCCCTGAATTTAGTAACTATCTTGAGAAAGCAGCTCACTACTGAAAAATGGTGATTTTTATGGGAGGCTCCTAGAGAGAAGGCCATACGGTCACATCCTTCCTCTCTTCCCCTCCCACACACGAGGTACTGGCTTTCTTGAAAATAGGACTCAAGTGTGCATGGCAGGTCTTCTCACATTGCTTCCCTAGGCCATGTGGCATTTCCATAATGTGATCAAGGCAGGAAGGAAAGTAGACCATGCAGCAGCAAAGGTGGAAAGTGATCCATTAAGGTGGAAAACAATCTAGTAAAAGTGACCAAACTTCCTTTGATCTACTAAAAAGTGACCAAGTCTATCATTAAGAATTCCTGAACTAGATTAATAATCTAGTGCAGTTACCCCATTCTCACTTCCTAGATGGAAAATCTTCCTGGCACAAAATTGTCTTTTTGACAGCTCTTTTTTTTTTTTTTTTTTAACTTGAGTAAGAAAACAAAAGGATTTTGTTACTTAAGTAGTCAGTGCACACACTTATTAGTTTGTTGTTAAGTGACAGCTGCAGGACTTCATTAGTACAGGCAAACGTGAACAATTACACAGACAGGGGAGCTGACTTCCATGGCAGCAGTAAAACCTGCAGAACATACCCCCTGAGCCAGCACCATCAGCCCTGACCCCCGCCCAGGGAGGTAGAGCTGCTGGCTGAAGATTTCTTCAGTTCTATTTTCATAGACTGAGTCTCAGCACGAGGCTCGAATTTTGTCACATTTCCTGCTCCTGGGGCTGTCACTACTGCCTTTCCTGCTTTCATACCTTTTGACACAGGAATGCGGGTGGGTGTAGGTCTCAGGGGTGACCCATCCTGTCCCGTCTGCAAAACAAAGAGACAGAAAAATTCCATTAATTAAGGACTTCTCATAAATGCTCATCTTATACTTTTCTTCGGTTCTTCATTTACCTCTCAAACAACAATATCCCAAATTATACCTATTAGCAAAGTAATAGTCCCACTTGGAATCTGGCCATGGCACATACTGCTAGAGTAGGGCCAAAGGCACAGCTGGGATCAAACGAGATTCCCAGAGCTGAGGTTCAGTGTTTTGAATCAAGATGTCAGAAGGATGGGAATTTGTGCAAATCTCCCATTGTACAGCATGACACAATGTAGGATAGCCTTAGAGGCTACTATAACATTGGCTTGGCTGTCAAGATAGGTACAATATTAGCATCTTGTACAGACACTAGCACAGGCCCTCAGAACAGCATAGTCAGGTGTGGCTAATGATAAATCCAGGGTAACTGCCAAATCTTAGGAGCTGGGGCATGATCACTCAGCATTAGAAATAAAATTGAATTTTACTTCCCAAAGTATGTTGAGCTCATGGCTGGGGCCACTTATATCTGCACTGGGAAGAGCAAGGGGCTGGGAAAAAAAGAGACAGAAAGATTTGGATTTCCTTCTCCTCCTGCTATGGCGGGAGGGAAAGGGTTCTCCCCCTCCAAGCCCTAATCACGACCTGAGAAACTCTGGTGAGGGTGAAGCTGCTAACCCAGATTTCCAAGGATAACTCAAGGCAGTGTGGACATGGTCATTTTACTATCTCTGCCAGTCTTCTGCCCTGGGCAACAGCCTAGCAAGCACACTCATCCTCAAGTTTGAATATTGCAGAATTAAAAAGAAAACAAAGAACATCCTATGTGGCTGGCTTGGGGCTGGCAGACCCAGCATGGCTCCTGTGCCCTTCTGAAGCCTCAGCTGCAGACCAGGCCAAAGCTATCCCAAAGCTCTGAAACTGCAATCAGCACATACGCTTAAGGAACCGAATCTCACTGTGTAAATGCACAAGGAGTACTTGGATAGGATAAAAAGACTCAAAAGGGCCAACTGCTGTTTTCTGTCTCTCTAGGCCATACAGTAATGCCCGTACTCTTCAAGGTCAAAGCTGGAGCTACCCCATATGAAGGATGGCTTAAAGAAAATACTTATAAACATGACAATTCTGAAAGGAAAATGGCTTTATCTCTTGCAGTGTGCAATACTGATACAAATGACAATGGTGACAATTTCAGCGTCTCAGCTGAATTTCATACGTGACTGACATTTCTTTTCAGATTATGGATAAAGACTTCGATCTCACAAAAGAGAACAATTCTCCTAAGACCCTGGAATCCTAGCTAGACCCACCTGCTAAATTACTAAACTCCGCAACTTATGACATATAAGCAAAATAAAACTAAACTGCTGAATAGACTGAATTGGGGGCTCATGTCAGCTCCAACATGCATTTGTACATTTACTTAAAAATGCTCTACAGATGTTTTTCAGCCAGTGGCATCAGGGCTTTCTGTCTGCATCCTGAGCATGCAAAGGAAAACCATTCCTTAATCTTCTAAGAACAGTTCAAAACCCCATGTGTACACTCAAAAAAAAAAAAAATCACAATTGGAAAACTTGAATGCTGTCTGCCTGACAGGAAGGAAGCCATTTTCAATAACTAAAAGCAACATTTACAATAGCAGTCTAAAGGCTAATATGGAACTCACATGTAGATGTCAAAACAAGTTAGGCCCATACAATTCTGTAGGGCAAAACATGCAAATGCATTCCATCAGCCTTGGAAAATATGTCAACATCCCAGGGAACCCAAATGACAAACATCTTGTACTCCCTGAAAGAGTTCCACAGTGTGTAAACATGAGGCAATCAAATGGAGTAGCTGGAATCTCAGGCATTTCTTCAGCTTTATTCACATGTAAATTATTAACTAAGGATTTGGGCGCTTTCAAGTTACTCATTTCAAGCCTAAATCACTCAAAAGCACTTTGAAAAGAACTCTAACTTGCTTTAAATTTCTTAGTTGCCTTCATTCCAGCATTCTAACGGTTGATCGCATGGAAGCTAATGACTGCTTCCCAGGCAGCTGCAAAAGCATTTTGTGTTTGCCAAGTGAGATGGCACAAAGGTGCCTCCCCAGCCGGCTGTCCCCGCGGGCGCGGGAAGGGGCAGCAAGCAGAGAACACATCCAGTCCGCGTTTGCAGCATCTGTGGCAGAGAACCCACACACGACTGCCCGTCTCTCCATCATTTCTTCCAAGAACTCAAAGCCATTCCTTCCAGCCCAGTTTGTCTGTAGGCTGCTGTCTTCTGGTTGATTCAGGAATGTGGCTCAAACCAGAAACCAACCCTTACACAGCTGGAACAGAGTGCCTGAGATGTGGCCCCGTGGAACACTGGGTGGATGCAGGCTGGATCTGAGCTGGCAAGGCAAGACATGGTGCTGTAACAGGGACCAAGTGAGGTTATACAAGACATTACTGAGACTGAGATGAACACAGGCAGCTGCTGTAGTACAGTCATAATCAGCTCTCACTGTAGACACAGGTGTATTAACCTGTGAAGTTTCAGTAAGGCTGGGCAGTCCCATTAAAGGAAAAAAGGGAAACTGAATATACAGAACATGTAGCATGTTTGAGTAGTTTGTAACAGATCCTGCTTGGTGCATTTTATTGACACACAAAGAGAATGCTTTCATGCACACACTGGCTTCTGGAATATTTTAATTACAAAAGTGCTTTTTCAGCATTTGTTCTCAATCCAGTCAGGCTCCAGCTTGCCCTGGACAGAAATGCTTCAGTTCAGTGACCAACAGACACCTTGAGCAATTTGAAACACCCTGGGCTACTCAAGCAATGTACACAGGGCTGGTAGACAAGACAGAGACCTAAAACTACTGACAAAGCAGCTGGAAGGTAGATAGACTATTTGACAGCATTGAAAATGGCACTAAAATGAAGTATGTTTAGGTAACTTTATCCTGAAACGGTGGGACTTGAGATCTAGTCAGTATAGTCAGTGGAGCCAGTGAGCAGTTCAGCTCACTGAAGAAGCAGCTAGCCCTGCCTCAGCTGGATCACACCCCAGTCACCATGGAGCCAGCACACAGGTCTCAGTGCTGGCATGGGGACTCATGACTACAGAATGACTCAGTTGTGAGCACTGAGGCATCTCCTACCATCTGAGGTGTTCCATCAGCTGCCCCTGCAGAAAGGTACAGGTCTGTTATTCCTCCCAGCCTCACACACGTCTCAACTGCCACAGGCACACAGCCACAACACCTCTGCACAGGCAAGTGAGCTGCCCCCTGCCCCTCCAGGAGCTCTAGCAGCAGCTTGGAGCATAAATGGGACACCTACAAAGAGCTACATTTAGATGCCGCTCTCAAATGAAGTGCTGTCCAATTGCAAGTGGCCTTACAGTTGCATAAACACTTGTCCCGTTCACTCTGGCACCCAGCAGCTCCTCAGCAGGGCCCTCCTGCTGCGGTCACAGGACACTCTGCGAGGTTGGGACTGTGCCACCGGGCTGGCACTGCTGCAGCCGGGATTCCCTCTGCTCCCTGCGCCTTTGCATGGCATGGGAGTCACTGTGTACCCTGGCAGCATAAACAGTTGGCCATGCCAGGCTTGGAGGAGGTGGGGAGCACAGGGATTAAGTGATTATAGGACTGACACCCATCCTAGTAGCCAAAAATCCACATTAACCAGCAATCCTACAACCAAATGTAAGGCCTAAATCAAACAGGATGCACGCACCACTCTTTTGGGTTTTTTCACAGACAGTACTTGGGTTTATTCTGCGGGATTTTTTCTGCAAACTATATGAAGTGTCCTGGGAACAGAAATTTGAGCCAATGTGCTAAGGGAAGACTAACAAGCAGGCTTGTTTTGGTCTCTATATCCTCTGGTCTCTGTGGTCCATTTGCAATAAAAAAATCATATCCTACGTCTGCTAGGATAGTCCAAGTATTTTCCTGGGAGTGAGTTTGACTCTAATCAAGCTAAGGAAGACTAAACACCATTTTTTCTGTTTCTATGGAAACTATCCAAATCTACACACTGCCACAGAAAAGGTGTTAATATATTGTACAAAGATCTTGTATGAGGAAAGCTAAGACAAAAATTAAAACCAGTGAGCTAAGCAAGCAGCTGTGTATCAGTTTGTCTTGCTTGATTCTATTAACTTAAACCCTCAAAATTATATCTGTTGATTTCATCTAGGGTTACTGAGTAAATGATCACAGCTTGGGTTGTCTGACTAGGGGCAGTGAAGTATGTTTGTAAAGTTGTCATTTGCAAAACAGATGGTGAGTACACTTTTTTTTTTTTCCAAGAGGCTGGGGAGGAAAAGACACATTTGAGCTTGTTCAAAGTTGCCTGCTCAGCTGACTAGGGACATTAAAAAACAAAGGGAAGCATAAGATAAAGTAAAACTTATGGCTGAACTATTTTTCTTACATTCCAAATCAGGGAGGATAAAGTGAAGAAAGAAGCCAGTTTTTAGCCAGGACAAAAAAAAAGAGTATTGTCTGCCATGGTTCACTGCATCATCACAGTAGAGACAGACATCTAGTTAAAAAGAAAAGTTAAAAAAAAAACAGTTTTCCAGGCTTCTGAAAGACAAAAGAGTTTGTAAATTAATTCAAGACTTTAAAAAATGAGTGGTTGCCTCTAATATGCAGGGAAACACTGTTTAATAAAGTATCTACAATGCTTTATATGGGTGGGAAGAGACAGCAAGCGCATGTGCAATCCCAAACAGATCTGTGTGATGAATGCAAATTTTCTTAATTCAGAAGCCTTAAATGGGAATGGCAGCTTCTCTCCAAAAGTGTGAAAGTGTATCTTAAATACACTTAGACATTTCAGCTTGGGAAGAGATGGCTGATGAGGCACGTTGTAGGGGTCTGCTGACTCTGGAGCAGCACGGACAAATGGGTAAGGGATGACTATTCAGTATTTGTCAAGATACAAGAAAAAGGCTGTAACCAAGGAAGGTATTGCATAAAAGGTATCAAACCAAAGAGCTTTTCCCAAAGCCCACAACTGAATTCACTGCCCCTTGATGTTGTGGAAACAACAGTGTAAATGAGTTGAAAATGCAATTAAAAGAATAAATAGAAGAAAACACTGCCATGGTCTATTAAAGACAAAGATGTGGCTACAGGCTTTGGTTCAGAGACAAGTACCCACCTATTGCCAACAACTGGGAACAGACGCTGAGGGAAACATTACTGTGTGTTTACCCACTCAAAATAATCTTCCCCTAAGCATCTGTTACAGACTCTGTCTAGCTAAGAAAGTTTTTGGACTAATACAGTACTGCTGGTTCTCTGCTTTGGTTAAATTCTTCTTTCACAGGGTATTTCCAACAAAAGCAATAAAAATATGTGACAAATAATAAACTGGGGAAGGACTATCAATAAATACTGACCAATGTGGTTAAAGACAGAGGTGAGAAGTCTTTCAGTATGAAAAAGAAGCTGGGGTGCCACCATAGAAGCCCAAAGAGAAAGCAAAAAAAAATATGCTACAGGAACCTCTATTGTAATACAGCACTTACAGAAGTTCAGAGGAACAGAAAGAGCTCTACCAGTCACTAGCTAAAAAGGCTTGGAGCTGTAAGCAGTGATAACATGCCTGCTTATTTATTCCATTAGAGTTCAGTAATACAGCAGATATTAACTGAATTATATGGGGATCATGCAATTATATCAAAGAAACACCAGCCTGCATAATTAGAGTCTAAAGACCTGCCAGCTGGGCCAAAAAACATGAGGTGTATTTTCAAAATTCAGAAATTGCACTCATCAAAAATAAAAAATACAGTTTCCTGCTTTGTCATCCCCATCATTCTTTGTCCATCTGTCTCTCACTTGTAATTTTACTGAGTTGCCATTATGAAAATAACTTGGAAGGGACTGCCTCTGGAAGTTAACTGCTTCGGGAGATAATACCTAAAGTATACCAGCATCCAACACTAGTAAAAAAATACATGAATTGGGCAAATTCTGATTTTATGATTAAATTATGGTTCTTGATATCATTATGATATCATTATTATTTAGATTTTTTGAGCCTGGAAGAAATGTAGGGAAGGTAAGAGTTTCTTTTCACCCCTCCCATCTTCCCTGCTGGTGTCAAACTTGAGCTACGGTTTGTCCTTCTCCTTGCCATGGAGACCACCCGATGACACTAGACTGCTTACCACTGACTGTGTTCCTCGTGTGGAAGATGTCGTAACAGGCGTGATGGTGATAGTACTTGTCACCTTGCTGGCTGCAGGTCGCGGGGACAGGCTGTTGCGAGGTGATCGAAGGACAGTCCCAGTTACCACCTCCTTCTCTGCAGCGATGTTCACCGGTCGCACTGTTATCACGGGGCTCGCACCGTCAGGCGCCGCACTGGGAGAACGTTTAAACTGGGAACCCAAGTGGATGTGGATTTTGTTGTCTTCTGTTGTGATAATGTTGGCGTTGGCATTGTACTTGCGGATTGGAGTGGGGACGGTTTGCTTTTCTGGCGTGACTTTGAAGACAGCCCTTCCCATGGTCATATCTTGTGACTGCGGAGAGACGGAGATTTCTGCCGGTGCTGCTGACGTCGATACTGTCATAATCTGAATTGGCGATGCAGGTCTGTCAGCGAAGGGTGCTCTCCCTCCCTCTGGGGACATTTCCCTGGAGAATGTTGTTATAGTAACTGGAGACATGGAACGATCTGGGCCCATGGGACTTTCACTGCCTTTTCCTTTTTGTGGCATAACATTTGGAGAGGGAATGATGGTTATTCGTGGCTTCTGAGTTCCCAAAGTAGGAATGACAGTGGTACTTGAAAAGAATTCCTCTGCAGATGGACTGGTTATCTCCAGAGTTGCTGTACTGTTCTCATGGTCTGGTGTCACCCGAATGTGAAGAGGTTGACCCTGCTTTGGTGAAAGGACAACCTCCCCAGGATGTGCTGGACCACTGTGGGTTCGGGCTCCTTTATCAGGAGTTGTCTGAGCCACAGCTTCCCTCTTTTTCATCCATGGTATCCAGGATTTCCTCATAGCAAGCTCATTTGCTGCTGGAGGATATCTCTCAAGCACTGAAGAACGCTCCATGGGTTTTTTCAGACCTACCTGTCGCAGATTGCTCATGATATGATTCTCCTCCTGGAAGGATTTCCTTATAAACACTGCTGGAGTTTCTTCTTCTGCTGCTTCATTGCTTAGACCATCTGTCTGCACGCCAGTGGACGTCAAGGGGACATCAACCATTCTTCTCCCGTTCATGCTGGGCCTCAGAGCGCGACTGTAACGCTTGGAGAGCTCCAGCTCTCTTGTCAGGTTCAAAACTTCCTGCCCCATGCTCTTGTTTTTGTTTTCCTCTTCCATAAACCTTTGCTGTAGAACTGAATAATCCACTTGGAGCTGAGAAAGCTGGTCTTCTTTGTTCATGAGCTCATGGATTTTTTCCTTAAGTGCTTGAACTTCCGCTTTCAAATCTCTGCTTTTGGCCTCTTCCAGACGAAACCTGTGCCTCAGCTCTGCCTCCTGGCTCACTACTTCACCTTTTTCTATGGCTTTCGTTTTGGCAATCTGGAGTTTCATCTCCTCCAACTGTTGAGAAAGAAAATTAGCTTTATCCTGCTCAGTCCTAAATTTCTGCTCTAGCTGATCATACTCATCTTCAGTCTTCATCAAATCTCCTTCAACCACTTCCAGTTGTTTGAGACGTTTTTTCAGTCTTTCGATTTCAATGGTAAGTTCCTTAATCTTGTTGTCCTCGTGACAACCATGCTCTGCTCCTTTCCTAGTTCGACCTCTTGTAATTTCTCTTTCTACTTCCTCCATACCATCAATTCTTTTCTTTAATAGGTCAACTCTACAGCTTAATTCAGATGATTTTTCTTCTTCACTTCTCAGTTTGCCAATTAACTCATCCCTTTCCTTTGTCAAACTAGATACTTTTTCCTCCATTTCAGATTTCAGTTTCAAAAATTTCTTACTTTCTTCTATCAATTTCTCTGTTACATCCATAACTTTCCCTTGTTCAACTTTAAAATTCTTGCTTAGGCCCTCAACCTTTTTTTCCTCCTGTTTTATTTTTTCCATCATATTTTTTCGCTCATCAACCAACATTACAGTAAATGACTTCAGCTTCGTAAGGTCATCTTTTAAGCTTATTTCAGCCTTTTCCAACTTGCTTTCAGATGTCTCAAGATCTTTCACTCGAGTCTTCACCACTTCCAACTCATTTATCAAATCCTTAGTCAAATTTTTTTCTTTCTCCAAGTTTAAGTGTAGCTGAGTGCATTCCAACTTACTTTTACTGAAAGCCTCTTCCAGCTTCTCTAATTCTGACATTCTTTTCTGCAGTTTTTCCACTTCAAGTTTCAACTCTTTGCTATGATGCTCTTCCTCTTGCAGCTTATTTTTCAGCTCTTTGCACTGGGATTCTGTTTTTGTGATCTCTTCATCCTTGCCCTCCATTTCAAGCACGCGCTTGCGGAGGTTTTCCACTTCTGCCATTAAGCTAGAGTTCCCACATTCTCCTTTCGCTATTTTATCTCTTAGTTCTTGAAGTTCCTCCTCAGCTTTTTGAAGATTTTTGTTAGTTTCTTCTAGCTCCTCTATTCTGCGAGTCAACCCCACTAGCTTGAGCCTTAGCTGTCTATTATGTGACTCTTGATTAGCCAGTTTAGCAGTCATCTCCTCATGTTCTTGACAAAATGATGATGTTTTGTGTTCAAGTTCTGCCTCTAATTTCATCAGTTTTTGTCCATCTTCTTTTGTTTTTGCACTAATAATCTTAAGCTTTTCTTCTTCTTCCTTTAGTTTTTGGGTTAAGTCCTGTATTTTCTGGCTTTGTTGACCAAGTTGTTCAATATGCATTTGTCTTTCATCCACCAGCATGAGTGCAAATGATTTGAGCTTGACTAGTTCTTCTCTTAGTTTATTGATTCTCTTTGTATGCTCCTTCTCCTTCCGGGCTTGATATATCTTCTCCTGCTCAAGAAGTTTCTTCAACCTGAAAAAAGTTAGAAAAGATCTGTTAGACTAAGAGACATATGTATGTATGTGTGTGTGTGTATATATATATATATATCTGTATGAATCTCTCTATTTCTACAATCACCTTTGTTTTAGCTTCTCTTTTTTATTAATGGTAACCTTCAAGAAATAACTACCTACTATAGTTATATTCTCAAACCAAGTATTTTGAATTACAAATGTTAAATGAAAAATATATAAAATCATCTAGAAATCTGAAACACAGTAAAATTTTATATGCACATAGATAACAAATACACCAGGTTTTTATTTCTTCACATTTATTTTTCTGTTAGGATGTTGTTGGTAAAAGTATATAATATCCCAATAGGACAGGTATTATCTACTCACTAATCCCTTTATACCAAATTTGTTTTACAAGGTGGATATTCTTCATGTCTTGTATACAGAAAAACATGGAAAATAAGGTAAAAGATTTAAACTAATTGCCACATGCAGCCACACATAAAGAGACCAATCATGGTTACAAATAAACCAGCAGGACAGAAGATTGCAGTAACACACAACTGATAACCATCTGGGCATCACAGGCATATGAAATTAGCAGGAAGATAAATTTTCCAGCAGAGTGACTATTATGTTAAAAGGTGTCTTCTCCTCCATTTCCATTCAGTAGATGTTGTGAACCACAAGGACCAGACCAGTCAAATCTTTGCTACAGCTGGCCTTGTCTGGAAAATGCTCTTCTCTGTATGGTCTCTAAAGTTGTGCCTTCAGACAAAATTAAGCTTGGAGTACACAAATTAGGTGTTTCCTCAGTAAGATAATAAAGACATACATTACCCAGCCTGAGCCATGCAACATGCATGTAATATATAGTGCATGCATATACATAATATAACAGGCATGCATATATAATAAATTAACTATTTTATACCTGTGACTTATATTCAGGATATGTTGACATCAACATAGGAAGTTCCTGCACATGTTCTAAGCACAGATCTATGAGGATGGTGACCCTCAATTGACAAAGAGGTACAGGTAAGACAGGGATGCATCTCTGACCAATCTAAGAGCCTTATTGTAAAAGCACCAGTCTGACTTAGAATGACACAGGCATGCACGCTGAATTTACTGTGAAATAATATTTTTTCCAAACCACTGTTATCTACAGTTCCCATATCCTCTATCAAGACATGAGATAATTCAAATCCACTTGCTTTGCCTACTCTAAATCTGAAGCTTTTCAGCTTCCTTTTTTTTATAACTGAGATGCACATCCAGGTGGTAATAGCAAAGCAATTAATGTCTGGTAATTAACTCGAAATAACTGGAACATCCATATCTTAGCAGAGATGAACTTTTATCAGTATTTTCATCTTACATGTAGGATTGCAGATGCTAGCAGGTGGAGCAGATATACATTCCTCTCTGCTACTCCAGCCATGAAGTGGTGCCAAGGGCCCCGGGGCACAATGACCTACATAAAGGATGTCTCCCACAGCCCTCACCTGAACTCTACACTCCTAGCAAGAGCCAGATTAACTCGGTACTCAGCAACTGTTAATGTTTCACTCCTTATTCCTGGGGGACCAGAACCAAAAGGAACTGGAAAGAAAAGCTATAAGAAAAGAGAAGGAAGTCAGAAAGCAGAACACAGGATGCAGTAGGTAGGGAAGGAGAAGGCTGAAGAATGCATTTGAAAACAAGACTCGGATAGGATGTGGGAGTCAGTGAATAGTAGGAACCAGCGGTAGAGAGAAAAACAAACAAACATTGCAGCCAACCTTGCTGGGTCACAGATTATGCTGAAAAAAAAAAGTCTCTTTAGTTGTGGCAGCTCTTTGGAAAGGACTGAAAAGGCATGCTGGTGGATGCCTCATTATTGGTCGAGTTAGAATGTCAAAAGGTAAAAAAAGATCCACTGTCACTCACAAAGCATGCACTTTTCACACTGAAGAAGGAACTTTATTAGCATGCAATATATTCCCTGGCTGCTCTATCACACTGCTTCATGCAAATGTTTCAGCCAAGAACTCTTCCTCATCTCCCTCAGGCTACATTTTCAAAGGAATAGTATGTACCCTTGCACAAAAATACTGTTTGCCATGACAGAACAGTGTAGCCAAACCTGGTGGTGCTCTAAAAAATTACCCATCTTCCAAAGTCACAAACATAGGAGAATGTTTCCAGCCTCCCTTGTCCCACAAGAAAATTTTAAGGTGACCCCTATAAATTTAAAAGCCCCAGAAGGCAGCTTTAAAAAAAAAGAATAAAAATCTTGGCATCCAAAAGCCTAGTGATGCTTAGAAAACTATTATTTAATTCCTAGCTCTGCACACGTGATTTTCTCCCAGCAGTTGCTCCAAGCAGGACACACCAGCCAGGCTGCTAAGCAGAGTGTGAAATAATGCACTGGCCACACATGGCTCCACATGATTACCTGAGAGTTTGCTGGGGAATAGTGCCTGAGAAAGCCACTGAAAAAAACACTAATACCTGTTAAACTAAGACAAAAAAATGCCAGTCATGAGGCTGAGCAAGAGAAGAAAGCATGTCAGCCCTGTCAGTGCCTTGCAGGAGTGCTAGCAGTGGGGAATAACCAGCTTGGCCCTTCTGGGAAAATAAAGCAACACTCAGCATTTCATTCTGCCTCAGCTTTGCACAGGGAAACTACACGTCTTAGATATGACAAGTCAACTTTTAGAGAAGATACCTGACAATACTTCTGTTTTTCATATCTACAGGAACTGCTTCTAAAATCTGGTTCTGTGTGGGAGGGATGGGAAGGCTGCACGAAAACACGTGTGGTGATTGACAAAGTAATTTAAAAATCTACACCTTTTCAGTGTTACTTCTAGACACTAAAAGAAAGCTGAGTTTAAGCTTGCTCCCACTTTTCCATCTTTGTACAACTTTCATACCTCAGTGGTTAAACCGGAATTTCAGCAGGACTGCAAGGTGAGGTTGTCCCCTCTTGACCCTCACAGCACTGTTTGCTGCTAATGCAGCACTGTTTGATGCTATCATCTGACTGCTGCTGCTAATGTTTGCTAAGTAACACCGATCTACATGGCTCCTATGCAACACTAAAAGCCCTTCAGACTCCCAGCACCTGGTCTTCAATGTGTTAGCCAGAGCAACTGCATTCTGGACTGTCAAGAGGCTGAAAGCATCTGCATTCAGAATCAACATCAAAACAAAACAAAATCTTTTATAACAAAACATTAGATACAGCCAAAACACTGACAATCCAACAGTTTGTACCCCTCAGCTCAGTCCTCACATGTGGTGTTTTGGTTTGTGTTTTTTAAGAAATAGAAAGAAATGTTTGGATACAAGTAGATAACCTGCATTCATCAGTAAGAGTCTCAGGGGTTTGGCATCTAGACCCCAGAATGAAGCATGCAGATGTGATCCAGTTCCCTGCCAAGAGAGGGACCACACTGTCTGCCCCTCTGTGCACAGCACTGCTGCAGTCTGTGTGGCACCTCTTTTCTCCACGAGTTACCACATGTACCATGTCAAAGCATGCAGCCCATGTCAGCCCCTGAATACATAGTCTTTTGCTGCCATGGGGGTCGTGCTGGTCCCTCCCTCTCCTTACCGTCTGTGCTCCCCACAGTATTTGAGGAACAGGTCCAGTACTCAAGACAGGCACATTACCCCACATTACCCCTTGCAGTATTGTACAAATAAGCAGCAAACCCTTAGGAACAATGACTGTGTGCAAACTGTGGACTGCCTCAGTTAAAAACCAACACCCCAGGATGATGCTGCTCCAATTTTGGTCTATAAAGAAAGATGCCTGACTGGCATGGTGCAGGATACTGGAGTAAAGAAGCTAATGATGCAACCTGACATGGTCCCTGCTGCACAGGGAGCTGCCTCTCCTGGATGCCCACCAGCCTTAGCTGCTCACAGCCACTCCAGGCAGTGCCAGGGCAGCAGCAGAGCTCTGTTGGCAGCTGTGCTGGGGAGGCAAGACCCCGAAGACTTTCAACAACAAATCTCAGTTGCAGAGAAAGCAGACATCGGACTGGAGGGAGAGCAACTATGGAATTGGTTTTAACAACTTTCATGAATGGTGTGCTGGAAGTCACAAGGAGGAATGTAGGAGTGGATGGGCAATAACCAGACTCCCTCTCCTCCTTCCTTTAGGTTTGGTGCTGAAATGTTTCACTGCACAGCCTTTCTGCGTCACCTTCCCTCCTCCAAGCTATGAATTGACCAACAGAAGTGCAATGGGACGCTGATAGCTACAACTCTATCCCTCCAGAGATGTGGCTTCATTTCTTTCATCATGGCTTCCCTCAAAAAAACAATTCACTTCCAAATGTTTAAACCAGAGCATGCGAAAGCAAATAGCCTCCCAAACATTTATTGAAAATTATACCCATGTGTGTATCTCCCTTTCTGTTTGCAGAGTTCATACAATGACAAAACATCACAGGTGCTGATACAACCTTTTCCACCTCCAACAGCACTCACCTGCACAAGCAAATCCTGGGAAAGCCAGAGGATGCCCTGAAAGGCCATAAGCTGCTCCCATGGTTTGATTACACATCAACATTTCAGCACCGTATTTCCTCTGTGTTGGCCTGTTTTAGCCCCCTGCTCTGCAAACAAACAAACCCAAGCTTCCTGAGGTGTCTCCCAGTGTTTAATTAAGCATTCACAGGAGGGGTTAATGTGGAGGGCAATCTGGAGAAGTGGAGGCTATTTCTCCTGCTATCAAAACTGGCAGCAGGAGGAACAGCATTTAGAAGAAATAGGATGGAAAAGAGGCAAGCAGATAAGGTCTCTAGAGGACCTTATTGAGTTCATACACAGCCTGGAGATCCACAGTTTTTCATTGCTGCTCTAGCAAAAAGCCATGTGACTTGCCACTCCTGTAGTACCTTATTTTGCCATTTACATTCCAAAAAGTCTGTTGCTATGGGGTGTAATGACTCCTATCCCATTTCACGGATGGCCAGTAAGTGGGGGTTAAGGCAAATACAATAATGAGGACTTGGTCACTCTGAGTATCAGCTGACTGAGGGCTGATGAAGGCTACTTCCTCCCAAGGGGCCAACAGCATTTCTGTGCCACTCACACAGCAATCCCGAGGGAATTTTCACTGGGAAAGCAAATGTCTTCTCAAACTCATCTTTCCACTTCAAACCCAAAGTTTGCTACTGCACATGCAGAGTTAGAGACAACTTCCTAGTGGTAGCTAGAAAGCTGCTGCCCATTAAGTAATGTGAGAGCCTGTAATCCCAGGACAATGAAAACCAGCAAGAGGTGGTTTAACTCAATAAAGGATATCCTTCTTTTTTTTTTTTCCCTGTTTAATGTACAACAGCTGATTTTTAAGATTATTTCTATAGTTGCTGGGAAATTCTCCACATATCAGGACTATTTCCCAGTGCTTCTGTGTTTGGGGCCAGGCTGAGATACCCAAAAGGCTGAATTTTGTGAATTCTGAGTACTTACAACTTCAGCTGAAGTCAAAGACCAAAAGATGGTCAGGCTCTCTAGGAAATAAAACAATCGGGCCTAAGACTTAAATTAGGCAATTATGTCACACTTTCGAATCATCAGCTTCACTACTTCCCATATATCCATCTCAACTGGGAGAACAAATATGTAAATGAGATCAGATCCCATGGCAAGAAAAAGAATAAAGCACATCTGTAACACTTTCTCCTTTCTATTCATTACATTTTAAAGGTAAGGAATGAGAAAAATGTTTGAATGACCTTACTACAGAACTTTCCAACTTCTTGTTCAGATTATCACAGGGTCAACTCTGAAAACAAATTTCAGCTTGTTAAAAAAAATTACTGGTTCTAGTAAACCTAGAGATGACTTTTTGTGGCTACCAAATATACAAACTCAAAGTGTAAAAAAGTGCATATTCTTCAATGCCAAATTAACTTTGGAAAGTAACTGTATCAAACTATATAACAAGCAAATGAATATTCTTGCTACTTCTAAACTACATGATAGTTTCCAGAATATACTACAAGTAAAGGAAATGTTTTCTTTCTTAGGAGGATACATTGCTTGTAATCTACAAGTTTGTCTTCTGTTTCTAACACTGACTTTGTAAAAATTAAAATCCAGTGTGCTGAAATAGTTCATTTGTGTTGAAAGTGTCTTACTCCAACCAAACAGTGACAAAAGGTAGTAGTATTTTGGAAAAAGAACACTTATTAGATTCAGTGTCCCCCCACCTTCCCAGCACATTGTTCACGTAAGAAAAATACCAAAGAGCTTTAAGAACAAAACCCGACCGACACCCTTTCAGACTACAAAACAGTATCACCCACATTAATTCCGAAGGTCAGAGGAGGGGAAAGGGGATGCACAGAAAGCAGGCACACAGTATCTGAGAGCGAAGGCGAAGCAGCGTTCAGCTGAGAGATGAGAATTGCCAAACCTGTCTCCGGGTTGCTGTTATCCTTCCCTGACCCCTCGATGCGCTGCTCTGGAGGAGAAGCCGCACAGCACAGCCCCACCAGGTGCACCTTCCGAGGCTCCAGCCCAACGCTGCATCAGCCTGGGGCCGGCCCGGCCCCTCAGCGCTGTCCTGCTCGGTTCAGCCCTCCTGGAGCCGGGTCCGCCGAGCATCCCGGCGCTCCCCGCACACCCCGCTGCAGCCGCGCTCCGTCCCGCCCGCGCCTACGCCAGTGCCCGGTGCGCTCACTGAACCCGCGAATTGCGCATGTACACAGCAATTAGCGGCGCTCAAATTAAAAAAAAAACAACTAAAAATAGAATTCTCTTACCTTATAACTAAACCNGGCTCATAGGTGAGCCATTCAGAAATAATAATATGATCGCTGAGAAGTGCTGGGAGCTGCTTTTGCTTAACTGGATTGGGATGCACGAAGCGCTGCTCCCCAGTCCCAGCTGCCGATTCATTCCGCTGGCTCAACAAAAGCTCCTGTTGCTTTCCTGTTGTCTTCCCGGCGTTTGAAGTGGCAGTACTACTGTTGGTACGCGCTGGCTGATCTTAAGATCGGCTGATAAAGGCATGAATACATGAAGAAAATCCCCTGGGGATTTAGTATACGGGCGTGTTTGTTTTTGAAAATCCTTGCATAGTAGCAAGTCTAACGAAGTCTGGTGAGGTCTGAAAAGCACCATTCTGCCTTACAGAAGTCCTAAACCAGCCCTTTTGTTCCCAAAACAGCATAAAAGAATTTGGGGATTCCTTCTATTTCCCTAATGATTCCCTGGATTGCTCACAGTCACTTTTTCAGTCTTTGTGAGGGGAACTAGGAAAGTCTTCTCTTTCTCTTTTGCTTTTGCTTTCCTCTTCCCCTTCCCGTTCACCTTCCATTTTTCTTAGGAAGCTTTCAATAGCGAAAAACACTGAAAGCATATAATTTCAAATATTATTATCCACTAAAAATTGACCAATGTGAGTTTCCATTTCTGAGAAACTATCTAATTTCATTTCCTTCCATTATTTTTCCTTAGGACTCTCATTCAGCACACAGGCTGAAGAGAGCTCATTTGAAAAGCAGGTGCTTAGAGACTGATTTTATGTTTTTTATTCAAGATGCTGTTTACCTCACCCTCTTCAGACTCTGCTGAGAACAGAATTATTCATTTCTGGGCGGGAGGTAGAAACACAAAGGGAGCAAGGTTTTGCTTGGGACACCTGCTCTGGGGTACATTAGACGTGGGTTTCAGAGTGCTGCAGGGTGGGTGGTGCATGCAGATCACAATCCCTGTGATTTTGCCTGTGCCCAGGAATGGATGCTCCAGACTCCTGCACGTCTGAGCCCAGATCCAATATGCTCCCCAAAATGAAAACCCTTCTAAGAGTGAAAAACTTTCACAATCCATGTAAATTAGCTGCACATGACTTAACTAGCACCATGTAGGAAATCCGTCACACCAACGCAACACTGGAGTCACATTTTCCAGGGAAATCTATACCAGTCTTAATCATTCTCTCCCATTTCATATTCCTTTACCTCATTTACTAAATACTTTCCAAAAGATGAAGCTGGGGTCCTACAGAGAGATTGTTGCTTCCTGTGTGCAAAGCTTATGCATCGTGGTATGTTTCTGTTTTTCCAGTGTCAGAGGGAAGGTTTCTGTACAAAATGTGTTTGATTGTGCAATTACAGGTGATCACATGCATTGAACAGACCAGTGTTCTCCTTACTCTACTTACTGTGTCCTTTGCAATACCAACAATTGTTTGCTGGAGCTAAATATTCTTTAAAAAGAGGAAATTGCATCCACAATGGCAAACACTAAGATACTGACCATTGAAATTTATCGATGATGCATTATACAGGCACTTTAAGAGATCATCAGAAGAGTTTAGATCCTTTGCATGGCCTGCGTAAAAGTCTGCACTCTAAGTTAAGACAATAATTTATAGCAACAGCAGGGTGTCAGCCTCGAGGCAGTTTGATACTAGAAAGGCATAGTGCACTTTGCAAGCAAGTTTCAAAACTATCTGCTGACAGATGGGTTTGGCTGTGATCAGCAGCCAGGAGCAAGGCTCTGTTCCACCGGCGCTGCTGGCTCGGCAGGAGCGTATCTGGTCACACAGCCCATTCCAGCTGGCTCCAGTCTTTGAGCTCATGGCACAGCTCCTCCCTGTCCCACTGCACCAGCTGCTGAGTCCCTCCTCGCCCCTGCACTCCATTTCTAACCCCCACCTCTCCCAAATCAACAACCCTTCTAGGTGTCCTCTCGTATCTGCTCTGGCTGTTCTTTTGTCTGTGTTGCCATGCTGGGGCCAGGCTGGAGCTGCAAGCAACACATCTTCCCTCATCTGTGTTTTTGTGGTCCCAGCTCTGAGCAGAAGGTTCAGGGATGTCAAGAGAATGTTAGAGAAAGTGCAGTGTGGTACTGGTGAGCCTACACACCTGCACTAGTTGAGATAAGTCTGTACCACCATGAGATTTCAAAATTAAAGTACTCTCCCATCACCATTTCAACTACTCTGGGTACCCATCACTATGCCGGTAGCAGACCTATAGGGGATATCAGGTAGGATGTCACAGCTAAGGTCAAACAGGCCTTTAATATTTACAGATTTTCTTCTGCTGGTTAGAAATCACATTATGTATCTATATAAATCTATCCACATGTTATTTCTCAAGAGTACCTTCAAGTCACTTCATAGGCTGGGAAAATTTAACTTGCTCATTAATCTTTTTGTTCACTCTCACTGTGATGAAGTAGTTCAAGAAACGCATTCCTGAGTAAAGCAGCACTTGCAACATTGTGAGACCAGGTAAGAAAAACAAGAAGAAATAAAAGCAGCAGAGGGAATACATGGGAATCCCAAATTTCAACTCATCTCTGAGAGTCAGAAATGATACTTTGCATCTGGCATGATTGCTTACAACAGAGGAGAGTAACTGGGAAGCAAAAGATGGAATTGGTTTAAGAATTTAATGATGTGCTAATAGACTACACATTTCTTAGATAAGCTGCTCTCTTTAAAAATTTCCTAACTATGCACAGCAATAGATTCCTCTTGTGGATCTTAGAGACTTGTAACAAATTATTGCCTGATTATAAAATTCTCTGTAAAAAGAGCTTTGTAACCTTCCCAGCAGATTTCCCTGCTCTCAGTTGCCTCTTTACCTTCAGTGCAGAAACATGTGTAACATTTATAGTGAAGACAGAGAGCTTACAACTCTCTCCAAGTTCTCAAACATGTTACAAAAAGCCCAGATATTTCTGTTTGTGCAAAGCAAAGCTTTTCCTAAATTTGTGTTTACTTACATACATGAAAAGGTACACTGTGTGCTTGCCAGACTTTTTAGTTTTTGTTCATAAAAGCTTCAAAGCAGTGAAAATCTTCCATCATTATTTTGTTTTTCTTTTCCTTTCCTTTTCTTGGTTAAGTCAAATTCATTTGGTAAGTCAGGCCTGACTTCTACTTTCTGCTTACAGTTGTCTGCTCTGAGTGCAACAGATACAAATTGATTCAATGGTATCTTGATAGACCAAGAATATTTTGAATATTTAGGGAGGGAAGAGGCTGATTTTAATTTGCTGCTGAAGATATAGTGAGCAAGGTGATCCACTGGGCCTTTTGGAGAGAGAGAAATAAATAATGAAGATAAATGCAGCAAATTCTTGAAACATGACTTTGTAGGAAAAGCCTGAGAAAAATACTTCAAGTTGGACTCTGTGCTGTAGTATCATAGGCAATACACTTTATATGGCATACGTCATGCACATTAAAAAACTTCATTTGGT
The DNA here is from genome assembly GCA_013400315.1 of Bombycilla garrulus. Lineage (NCBI taxonomy): Eukaryota > Metazoa > Chordata > Aves > Passeriformes > Bombycillidae > Bombycilla > Bombycilla garrulus. Next base: position 1,510,840 of record VXBU01016903.1, read on the forward strand.
GAGCTGCCCTGACAACTGGCTTTGTTCACCTTTGTTCTGATTTGAAACAGGTTGTTCCATGCAGCTGTTAAAGAAACTGTGTGCACATGCACACATTTGCACACAGGCTTTTTTATTACTCCTCAGATCTTTCAGAGTAAGTCATGCTGCCTAGGTTTTAAATTATTTTTCTCTTTATTACAGCATGAAAATCACCCTACATTGGGATCTACTGCCTTTTATGGACGCATGATTCAAAAGTTTAACAAAAGCATTTCTGGCTTTATATTT
>VXBU01016903.1:1511122-1599734 GCA_013400315.1 Bombycilla garrulus
TTCGCTTTTTTTTTTTTTTTTTTTTTTTTTTTTTGTTCCCTGTTGCGCTCTACCCACTTCCTTTTGGTTTTCTGCTTTCTTAGCACCTGTGTGTATCCTTTTGATAGCTGGAAAGGTCAGCATCTCAAATACTTCAGGGATTCTTTTAAGTAAAAGTGATTACTTTTAAGTAAAAAGCTGAAGCAGGATCTGTTCATGTCATGGTTATTGGTTCCTAGAATGATTTGGTCATATTTTGGGAATAAGCACCAGGTTCTCATAGAACCCTGTTGTGGCATCTTGGGAGAAGGTGTCCAGGAGCTTAGACAAGTGCACTTGGCAGGATGCCCCTTGCTGCCCTCTGTGCACCCACCATTGTTAGAGCTGGCTGCTTCACCTACCTGCTCCACCCTTGTTCTTCTAAATTACTTACTTTTGAGGTGCTAGATGTTCATGGAGAAAAATTAGGTGGAAGAGTGAGCTCGAGACTTTAAAAGCAGGAAGAACCATGCCTATTCTCAGTTTACCCTGAAAGAATTAGTCTTTTGGGAGTGTCTTGGCCTCTTTTGCTCCAGCTGGGTCTAGGATGTGAAATTAATCCTGACTGATTTTTCTCCTTTCTGTTGTTTTTGTTCTGTTGGCCTAAACCCATCTCTTTGCTATTCCTCGTTCTTTACAATCCAGGTTCACCAGTTCAGTTCTTGCCCCACTGCTCTTACTCCTTCTGACCTTCCCTGGACTTCCTTTTCTTTTGTGCTTCTCACTGACCCTTCCTTCAAGCAAGGACTGGGACTAGGACTGACTGGGATTGAAAGGCACCTGAGTCCTACAGCTGAAACTAAAGGTTGTCTACCTCACTGCTCCCCATTTGATACACCACTGGAGTGTTAGGGTGAGTAAAACTAGTGGGCAGAAAAAATGAGAGAAAACAGAATCCAAAGAATTCCTGCTTCATTTTAACATCAAACCATACAAGTGATGGTGTGTCTGGAGTCACCACAAGAGGGTTGCAAACATGGGAAAGTGTACCACAAAAAAGAAAAGAGTGACAAAGTTTAAAATCTGGATTTAGGAAATAGCATCATTAATATAATTGCATGCACTGGGCTAGTCAAGCATGGAGAAGCTCACAGCAGCTGTACAACAGAAATGCAGCTTGAGAGCAAGTAACTATTCAAGTGGAGTCAATATAGAAACTCATCTGGGTCAATGCAGGGTCTCAGACATTTTTAGAAATACAGCCTTTGTGTGCACTTGTTCATATCATATTTGGCCACCTTGGTCACAATGACATAAGAATAATACAAAAAACACGTATAAAAGCAGAGAAAAATAAATAATCTTATGAAGATTCCTTCTTGATTTTTAAATTACTTCCTGTGAGTGTCATATTATCAGTGATTTAGCAAATAATGAATCCTCAGAAAAAATTCCAAATGCTGTGAAAGAGCAGTCAGCAGCTGCTTTTATGATCCAGAGAGAGACTGATAGATTTTAACAACATCAGCACTAAGTAATCCTGGCTGTCACACCACATGCTAATATGCCATGTCCCAACTCTCAGTCTGAAAGGCTGTGAAGGTATTTCCATTATTTTTCATGCCAGGACCCTCAGCTCTTGCCCTGAACACAAGGAGGCACACACTTGCCCACCATATCCATCCCACAGCTCCACCTTTGCCAGTGCTTTTTGTCCGTGATCTGAAGGTGCAGCATAAATGGGCACCTCTCCCCTCCATAAAACAAACAAATAAAAAACAAAAAACCCCAAACACCCCAAAAAAATTTAAAACAAACAAACAAACAACAAAAACCAAACCCATCAGAACTGTGGAAAACCTCCAAATAAAGCCCCCTACACATAAACAAAGTTTTTTGATCACCACAAAGCTATTTACTACAGCTCATGCAATGCTAAGGTTTGCTGATTTCATTAGGTTTGTGTCTATTGAGAGGCAATTAGAGAAGAGTCTGTCCCCACAGGTCCTCTCCCCAGCCAACACACAGGGCCTAGACGCGCCCAAGGTTTAAGCCTGCTATTTTAACCTTTTACTTCTAGCTGCTTAGAGCATAATCCAACTCTCATAAATATCTGGAATGCAATCAATGAAGAATTTTAAAAGGAAAAGATAAAGAAAACAGACAAAAAACAAAAAAACCCCACCCAAACCCAAACCAAAAATACCCAGCCAGTATAAATATAAATATGAATGTTCACAGGCATCTGACTTTTGAGCAGATCTGTATCTTTGTTGTCCATATTTGCTGTTGCACATCCTTGGTAATCCCATCATCTTGCCTGAACTGAACATCATTCTTCACCTGAGGTTATTGAGGCCTTATGAAATACATGACTTTAAAAGCAAGGGCTTTGTTCTGAGGCATGAGAGAGACAGGCTGACCACAGCCATTGCACAAGAACAGGAGCTGTCAGTGCTTCCATTCAAAGAAACACTTACTTGCATCAGCCCCTGTGCATCCCTTGCCACAAAAAAGGCATGCGTGGTTTTATTTCTCTCTTCAGTCTGAAACAATTCTAGTTTGCACTATTCCTTTCCAAGATCATGTCCTGACTGTAGCCTGTTGAGTATATGAATAGCAAAAACATAAAAGGACAAGGAAAACTCAGGATTCTAGACGGAGAGCAAGCAAGGAGAAACTGGGCCAGTTTCATACAATAAGTGGGAATTAGAAGGTGCTGTGCTTGCCTTTGTCTTCAAATTTCTTTCTTCCATGTCTGTATTGCCCTCTGAATAACTGCAGGGCTAATGCAATCTGGCCCTGTTGTTCTCTAATCAGGTGTTCAGTCGTTAGCTGTTGACTTCCACTGAGCATCCTCACTTAAAAATCACTACTATTTTTTAAAATCTTCTAGTAACATAAGTGCAAATGATGCCTCATGCACAAGGAGGCAAAAGATTACAGCCTCCGTGGTAGAATCAATTGGCAATACTGACCAAAAATAATTCAAAACACAAAGGCAGAATTTGGCTGTGGAAATTCTGTAAAAAATTATAGTCATTAAAGCTATGGCTATTATTATTGCTGTTGTATTTATTATTGTTATTGTTGTTATTATTACTATCATGGTTTATTAGTGGTGGTGGTGGTTGTGGTGGTGTTATTACTATTGTTATTATGATTACTATGATGGACCAAAGTGCATATATAAATTATATGAAAATATTATTTTACAAGAAATATGTATTGCTGACAAGTTAATTTTCTGGAGAGAAGAGTCCCAGGCAGAAGCCATAATTCCACCCAAGAAACTGCTGCACGTAATACATTTATACAAGCATGTATAGACTTCTACAGGTACAAGCATACACACATTTCAGAATTCCTACTCTGATTCTATTAATCCCGTTAATCAGGAAGAGCTCTACTGACTTCAAAGAAATTGCAACAATGCCAGCTTCATGCTCATAAAATCCAGCATGAGGATTAATTATTTCCTAAGACCTGAGGAAGATGGATGTGGAAATCCTGGGTGTGCTGATGGTGGGCTCAAGGCAGTGGTGCTCGCCACTGAGAGCACGTTGGACTGACAGCCCTGGTTCTGTCAGGTGAGGACACGAGGCAGTGAAACCAGGACAGGCTCCCTTCTGTTGCAGGAGGAGCTGTGCCCACGTCACAGGAGCTGTCCTCCACACCGCCCACCTGCCTTTCCCTGGGATGGACATTGCTCTGCCCCTGCTGGTTTTGGAAACCACGGCTGCATCCCAGGCAGTAATTTACAAAATGGAAAAATGCTGAAAGCTATGTATCATTTTAAAACAAGTTAAGTCATCTAGGAAAAGCCTGACATTTAAATGATGAAAGAGAATACATCTACCTCCTTCTGGTTCCTCTGAAAATGAACTTTTTAAATTGAATTGTACAGGAACTTTCATTCTATGATATATGTACTTGCCACCAAGAAATACTTTTTCAGCTATGACATAATTGCTATCATCAGAAAACCATTGTTGCCATTCTGCTATAATTTAGACTCATTTTCTGCTCATTTCTTTATCTTTCCTCATTAGGGCATTACGTATTCAGCTATGTTACTATTAATCATTCCCTAACATAAGCAACTGCATAACAAACTTGTGTGAGTAACTGATTTTTCACTTTCAGAGCTAAACCAAAAATCAAAAAATATACTAAACAAAGCCGATTTTTTTCTGTCATTCACGTGAAAAAAGTGTTTAATGTGGATTTCAGTGAAACATCTGTTTGTTTCAGATCAGTAATTTCATTTCCATTTTTGTCATTTTAAGAAAAGCAGGGGATAGAAAGGACTATATCTTGGCCCAATTCACCAAACCAACAAGTTAAAAATCCCCCATTTTTCAGAAGATCAAGTCATCTGCCTGGACCAGTGAATTCCTCTGTCTGGAAAATTTGAATACTCAGACACTGACCTACGAGAAAATTTTCATCTCTTTGGTGAAAAGAAACCAAAATTATTTAAGTGACTTGTAAAAATTGAACAATTTTTCCCAGGAAGAACAGAAACAGATGCCCCAAGGAACCAGTGATGTGACCAGTAGGGCCCCCTCTGAGAGGTGGGTTCAGGTCCCAACAAGCTGACAGAAGGATTAAAAGTCTGTCATGGTCCAGGTGAGTGGCATAAAAGCAGGGTTATCTGATATGTTTTTTTGACTAGCTGATCTTGTAAATTATGTCCACAGATTTTCTTTGTTAACATTAATAATAGTCTTACAGCCAAAATGGTATGTCTTAATGAGTTTTTAAAAAGTTATTTGAAATACTAACTATGGCAACACATACTCAGGTACTCAGGTACCTTACAAGTGAATTATACATTCTGCATTTCTCCACTGTCGCATTTGCACAGGCCTTGGCAAATTTCACAAGAACACTTTATCTGGATGTTTTATTTCTGCCTTAAGATTTCTTCACATAGAAGCCTTAAAAAGAAATGAAAACTGAAATGATGCAAATATAAAACTCATTATTTCTAATCTCCATTGCTGCTGGAGATACTCTAGGAATGAGAAGAGATGCACAACTTAGCAGCCTTTTGGGGAAAGATGGAAAAAGCATTACATCTGTTTAGGCTTAGGAAAGCTTCCATATAGGCTCACTGATCCAGAATAACCTCCCTAGCCAGACGATGTCTTGAGGTTCTTCATACAACTTTTGGAAGTTATCAGACCATACAGAACAGATCTTGGATATTAGTAAGACATTGGGGCAGTGGATCATGTACTTTGCTAATTAGACTGTGCATCTCTGTGCAGGTAAACTTTCATTGAAACATAAAGCAAATATCCAACACGTTCAAGCTTGAGTGCCTGTTATCATATATTTATACTTGTAAATAAGTGGTAACTATTTAATTTTTTTAGAAATTCACTGAAACCTGGCATTTCAACTGAAACCTGTTTCTAATCTTTCTGAATGAGGAAGCAATTTTCCCTACATGACCCTGATTCAATTCTTGTTTTCTTTGCCTAAAAAAATGACAACTTAAAAAGATGGCCTCAGTAGAGCTGTGAACTGATATTTATTTCAGTACTATAATAGCTCTGAAACATGCCAAAGACCTCTTAAATGTTAAAATTGTTACCTATTGCACCCTGGCCAGAGTTTGAGTTTGTGAGTAGATTTTGAATGAAGTAATTTTTTCCCCCTGTCTTACCCTGGGAGCATTTGAATTGATGATTTTAGAAAGCAAACTTGCTAGGAATAATGAAGTACATATAGTTTTGTATAATAATTCTCTTTCAAGGGCTGTGAGGCTGATGCCTACTTAAAAAAAAATTTGGAAAAGTAGCTGAAACAACACATGATGCCATTTTATATAATCCCAGAAGTGACTGAAAAACTGGACAGTTTTGAGGACTATCCAAGTGTAAAGAGATGGATTTGGCTTAGTCCCAGCTCACATTGTGTAAGACTTGCAATACTTTCATATTGTTTCTCCACAGTCAGATGTAACTGTTTGTTCTCTTGTTTTCAAATTACCTTTGGAACCAATTTTTTGGAAGCTGGGACCACATTGATTAGTTAAAACATAAACTTTAAGTCGTTGCTGCCTTGCGGTCAGCTAGAGCTGTAAAACAGGAACTGCAAAATGGATGACCTTCAGATTTACTTAACTGTGCAGAAATTGTATTTGTCATTGCCAGGTTTTTTAATTCATTTATTTTAATAGACTACCCCAGAATTTCTGATCTGTGCCCCTGTGAATATATTACATTGACAGAAAATAACCAGCTTTTCCAAACCATACTGATATCATGTCAGCCTGAAAAGAACAAAAATATACTGCTGCCCTTGTCTTCTACATTATAACATTAAAAGTTTAGAGATGCACTTACGGAAAAGTAGACAGAGTGACTCAGTACTCTAGTAAGGCCAGTAATGTGAGGTAAGAGAGCAACTGCTGGAGGCAATGGTGAAGTCCCATTGGGATGGCTTTTTCTTTTTTTGGTCACAATTTGGAAAGCAGGACATAGAAACAATCACCATATGAGAAAAAAAGCCGGAGTTTTATGGCTAAAAACTCTTGGGGAAAAAAAAGAAAAAGAAGATAGTAAAAATATTTCTGTAAAGTAACTTAATTTCCAGACTTTAGAGGAATCACCAACAGGTTACAGTTGCAGGCCAAAATCTGTGTTATATGTTTGGATCTTATACCTCATCCCAATATTTCTGTATGGGCCTATTCTTAATACAGAATTTGGCTTTATGGTGATAAATCACAGAAGTTTATTAGTCCGGAACATTTCATATTTTTGGCTTGCTTGTTCTCTAAACAAGTAATTGACTGATGGATACTCTGCCCTTCTGTCTTCCTTCCAGTTCCTTTATTTTACAGTCATCATAAAAATCGAGGGAAAACACAAACTGGAAAGGCAACACGCACAAAATCTCCAATCTATATCACACTCCAGCCTTTACACTTGCTTGGATCCATGAAATACAGGCCAAAAAAAAGGCAAACACTTCCCAATGAAAGGCTTGGTGCTGCCGTCTCGTGGGAAAAGGGAGAAGGGAAGCTTTGGTGATAAAGGCAGAAATGCAAAAAAGGGGAGAAAAGGGAGTTTGAAAAATTGTTAACATCAACACTCCCATTTTTGTTTCAAGAGGGCTGTGTGCTTCATTGCTCACAGATCAGTTTCCTCTGCAGGTGATGTGGGCCCAGAATTACATCACCAGCAGAGCAGCCAAGAGCATCTCGGTGCCAGCATGACTGAAGTCGAGAGGAATGTATTATCACAGACCTCCGAGGGACTTGCCAGTGCATTCCTTGCTGGGGGTGCTGCGATGGGGGAGGCAAAGAGGAGACAATTTTACGTGAAGACTGAAAGGGAACTTTGTGGAGGAAAGAGCTGGGGTCACAGTCTTGCTGTCTCCTCTAGGCAGATCTAATTATGGCCATGTACTTCAAAAAGAGGGTTTAACTAAAACCAGATTTAGCAGGGCAATGCTTAGGAAGTACAGACTGAATCCTCAGCCTTGCCTTTGAGGAAAATGTGAAATGCTTCAGTGCACCGAGAACACGCAGTGGTTGTAAAGAATAATTTGAAGCACTGAGGAAAGCAAGAACCAATATTAAATCCTCATCACTCCAGTGAAGTGTTACAATAAAACATATCTATCCTTTAGCACAGACAACATCGAGGCACTGGGTGTATATTTCCTAATCACTGTGTGGTGGGGTGACAGAGGCTCAGCAGTCTCAGGGATCATGCTGGAAATGATCAAATTACTCACAAAGCAGTCACACGGATCCCCCATAACAGAGCTCCAAAAAAGCCTTCCTGCCACATCACACTCTCTGTTTGGCAACCCACATCTCATCCATATAAAGGAAATTCTCTCCTCCTCCCATTTTTGCAGGCTTTCAGTCTATTTCTTCAATCTGTCCTGGATGGCAGGACTGGCTCAGTGGTCCTCACTTCAAGCCTCTTTCTGAACCGTTAAAATCAATGAGAGCTTTCCAGTGATTTTAACAGGAGCAAAATGATTAAATGAAGTGCACAAGAAAAATTCTTCAGAGATTAGCAACTCTAAAAATGTCAGCATTTTAAACCTTATCTCCTAGGTCAATTAAAACGTTGAAGAAATGCTGACATTACAAAGATCTTTATCCTTTTCCACCAGAAAAAACAGCCCTTCTGATCAAATGAAAAAGCTTACATTTGATAAACTAAAGATTTCTCCCCAACCTTGCCCAGTTCCCTAAAAAGGGAAGGCAACAGGGCTGGGACTAGGCAGCACAGAGAACAGCCAAGTACCATTTCATGTTAAGCCTGCTTTGCACAAGAATTTCTGGGGTCATGAAGTAGCAATAGCTGGTTTAGCTGTGCCCAGCTCAGCCCAAAGTCACGCCACCAGCTCCCTCTCCAAACCACAGCTGAAGTTCATGAGGGTGCCTGTGCTGGGAAGACTAATTTTATCCCTGAGGCTGCTGATGCCTGGTCTGCTGCTCTCCAAGTGCCCACTGCAAGCCACAGCATCAATGCAGTTCTGACCTTCATTCTCCACCTCTCAGACCAGAGACTCCTTACACCACCATCTATCATCCAAGTTTCTGAGGGGGCCTGGGGCCCTTCAGCTCTTCTCCATACCCCTCAGCCTCCTCAGGAGGCTCCAGGAAGATGTCTGCTTCGGCATTCCCCAGAATTGGAGATGCCCACGGACACCTTGATGTTTGCGGAACAGCAGCTGAGGTGGGCAAACCTTGAAAAGGCAAATTTGATTGCACAGAAAAATAGAAAATACTGTCCATAACTTTCAAAGATCACTAGATACTATTATACTATAGGGAAATTTGCAAAACACTTCAGCCACCATATCTGTAGAAGCGCCTTCCACTAAAAGTACCAGATTTCTTTCATCTCCATCTGGCAAGTGGTCATCACTACTCTTTTCCTTTAACATGCCAACCTTTTTACAATCTTTCTTCAGGTCAGTTGCACTTGGTCCTGCAGAGCCAACACCAACAGTGAGGCCCTTCAGCCTTCTCCATTGACCCCCACACCCCCAGCTGTCTACATTTTGAATATCCCAATGCACAATTTTCTCTTTTTTATACTTTTCATGCATCATTATATTTGAGAAATAATGTTTTCCTGTTACTGCCTTCCTGTATGAGGGTGACCTAATAATTAGTCACTCATAGGAACTGTTTGCTTTCATATCATGTTGTTGTAGATGGATTAAAGATAATGTATGAAAGTGCATGCAAAAAAATATTCCAAAGTAAATACATTAAGAGAGTGTTAGACATACATTAGAACTGAGGCTTATTTCTTTCTTAAAGAATTCCCTTTTTGCTTTGTTCAAACTTTCACAAAACAGCAAAAGCAGATGTGGCCTGCGAAAGTTGATGTAGACAACAATGGTTAGGAAAGACTGATAAAATACTGTGAGGAAAGAAATTACTGAAATTACTTAGATCTAGTACAGAAATTATTACTTCTTTCATTGTAGCAGACTGCTGTGAGATGGCCATCCTGCAGCACTGTTCTTCCTCTGGCTCACCCTGTCTCATTAACATTATAACTGCGAGAGCAGCAGCGTGGCTGACGGGCAAAGTTCAACTCTGTGTCCCTTTTAGTTTTCATGGAGACTACGAGTCTGTTCAGCTTTTAATAAAATAACCCTCAAAGTACCACAGTAAAATGAATTATATGTATAATAGTACTTATAAAACAAGAATGCCTATGCAGGGCCTTAAAAAATGCCTTTGGGCAGGTCAGTTCTCTGTCCCAATATGCAGACTGAGTATGAGTTTCTTATATGCTTTAATCTGTTGCAACTTAATTTTTCTACTTGTTTTCCAACTCTTTCTTTTTGACAAAATCTATTGCCACTTTGAGGCTTTCCTAAGAAGTCACCCTATCACCCTCTCTTTCTTTGTGAATACAGCCGTCAAACAATACTACTTCTAGTTTTTAATACCTACAAAGACATGGGTGCAGCCTCAGTTTCATGCGCACTCAGAAATCAAAGGTAAGAAATTGAGATCATTTAAGATTTGATGCTTAATGAGTGGTTTCCAGCCCATCCTGATTTAAGCTAATCTGCTCTTTAAGGGATCTGAGAGGAGGAACCTGAACAGGGAGGTACGTGCATCTTGGTTTTCTATGTTTAGCTACATGTCATGTTCTCTCTGCTTGGTCACTATTATCTTGAAATAAATTAGTTTCATGGACAAACAAAATGGATTAAATAGTAAACATCAGATTTCTAGTGCTACTCAACATAAATCAAAAGGGCTTCAGCACTGTATTCATTCCCCTGCAGCCATCAGTACAGAGGCACTGGTGACTAAAGCCAGTGGATTTAGTTGCTCTTAAATATCTGCTTTCAAGAGAAATTCAGTTTTTCCTTTTCTTATTGCTGTTTTTCCAAAAATTGTAGAATGTAGAAAACTTGAAGTCTGAGAGAGCAGGAAGGGTGAGAGAAAATACCCACAGATCTGGGGCATGATATCTTAGTAGTAAGACAAAAAGCTCTGTAATCACTTCATTAAATGAAGTAAATTCAACCCAGGTCATAAGAGTAGACTATTTAGTGGCCTTCACAAATTAAGAGGGATTAATAAGAAGGCAACAATTGTCAAATTAATGTGAATATTAAAATTCCAGACATAAAAGACAAACATAAATGGTGTTTTAATACCAGTTTTGTAGCATTTTAGTGGCTGCATATCCACATATACATGGATATTCAGCATAGAGACAAACTGTCTTCTATGAGAATCAGATGTGAAGTTGCTCCTTACTTGAAAATACATCTTCTATTTCTTAAAACATACTTATTTTTACATTTTTAATTTTCTACTATGAGAACCAATTTGCTAAGATGCACAAGCATTTTTGTTCTTTAAAGTTTGCCAATCAATCCAGAAGAGTAAAGACAGAAAAAAACCAAAACCTATTAAACCAGGAAATGTGTTCACTGTAGCTTATGTGCCACCTACTCAAATTTGGCGCTGAACTGAGTTCAGGAAATACACTGAACAGTTTTGCTCCTGGCTTTTTGCAAATGTCTGCCACAAGCCTGTGGTTTCCTCAAAAGCATTTCTTCTTTGAACTTGCCTTAAGTATTTTTCTTAGAGCCTTGGTTTTTTTCGGGATTTTTTTGTTTTGGTTTTTTTTTGGTTTTTCATTTTTTTTTTTTTTTTTTTAAGAAACATAACATGGATTGATTTCAAGCAGTTTGGTATAAGCAAAAAAATTTCATACTGAAAAACTGAGGCTGTTACTGAGTGCTCAGTCTTTAGCTAAGGTAGGTGATCTTTCTTTCCTTAGAGACACAGAGAACAAATTACTTATCCAGCAAGCAGGATAAACACTCAAAAAAAGGAAATGTGGGGTGTATGAGACTATGAGATAAACACTTCAGATAGTCTACCACAGTCTGGGCACATTTTGTAATGCATGATAATATTTTCTTTCAGGGGAACAGATAACTTGCCTGAGGCATACATCTTCAAAATATGTAAAAGAATGCAAATGGTTTGTGACTTTGCAAGCCTAAATGCAAAGGGCATGGTAGAGTCCCACCACTTGTGTGCCAGTATCCTAATGTGTGCTGTGGTTTTCCTTACTCTGCCCTCCTGCTGTGACAACAGTGCTGTGTCCTTCACAAAAATTAGCGCTTAGCTAAGCAAGCCAGTCCCAAACTTAGCCAACATAAATAACATCTGATCAAAAGCTACCTGGAGGTGAACCCAAAATGGGCATGACGAATTCAAAACAAATTTGTTTCTTAATTCAATCTCACACTACAGGAGCATTCGGTGGTATTCCTCCAGCTCCAAACTTGCACAATAATGTACTTAGAAATGACATGAGCGGGGCGATATTTACAGTTGTTTTACATATGAGTTTGGTGTCATTTAAACACAGAAAGTACCAGGCTGTGTCACTGCTGAAGGGACAAGCACTTGGACACTGGGGGTAGTCCTTTACTCACCTCTCCCGCTCCTGTTCCAAGAGGTTGGTAAAGTCATCGCTCTTGTTCATGTAATCTGTGTGTTTATGTTTCTCGTTCTCTAGCTCGTAAACGGTGCGACGATGGCACTTTTCTGCCAACAGGAGCTGTTCCAGCATGCGCCGGTACGTCTCTTTCTGCTTTTCTTCAAGTCTGTCCAGCTGGATTGTAGGAAAGGAGAACAGACTGTTTTAAAGGTCTCCTTGCTTACTTCAATCTGATTTATTAACCAACAATGTTGTGTTTGGTAAATGCAAGTCCCGTAATTTTATGTCTTGGGTTTTACATAAAGCAGTGACTAGAAATAACTGTCCCGTGAAAGTAATGATTTATTTGGATGTTTATTAGCAATAAACATTTGCACAGTTTTCAGATACACAAAGGACAGAACTTCACTTAGCTTTAGGGTAACAAATAATATTGTTGCAGTGCAGTATTTCCCCTGGGGTGAGGTGCTGTGCACACTTTCTTCATTTTCACTGGGAAAAAGCTGTAGCTCAGAACACAGAGCCTGGGAGCCTGAATTCAGATGCCTGCATGGGGACTAGACACTTGCATGTGGAGCATAAAGTGTAATTAGATGGCTGAAATTTGAGTTATGCATCTTTAACACACCTGTAAGTCTGCTGAGATAAAAGACCCAAATTATTTAGATTCTATCCAGTTCAGTTTTACATTACCAAATAGAAATAATTATAAAGCATAAGAGCCCTCAGCCCATTTTTTCACAGAAATTATCTTTATTCATTCTCAACCCTTTATTGTCTTCTGAATTTTTTTATTAATTTAATATGCCAATTATTATTCAAACATTAAAAACAAGGGAAGTGTGTCTAAAAAGTTGCCAGGGCACTCCAAATGCACCACAGCTATTCATGTTGCTCCTTTTGCTGTTTCTTGAGTGCAGATGACCAACTCCAGCCTTCTCCCTGCCTTGGTGCTTCTCTGCTTGCTTGCCCTTGGCACGGTGGCTGGCAGAGCCTGCTCTGCCCTCCCCAGACCCTAGCCTGTGAGAATCTCATCTTCCTCAGCCCCAGCTGCCCTGGGCAGCTGTTGTTTCACAAGGTATCTCAGCAAACTGAGGGAAATAAGAGAGCAGGAGGACCATGGAAATTTGCTCTTCAAAAGCTGACCATAGCAGTCAAAGTAAAAAAGTCATTGTATTTTATAAAAGAGCCAGGTTGGGCTCAGCTTTTCAGAGTGGATCTTTTGCACCTGATTTTATATTTTATTTCAACATAAGCCTTGTGAATCTGCACATGACAAAAGTTTTATGCTGAGGTTCCTGTCAAATTATCAGCTTCTTTGGCAAAAAGCCTTGCTAAGCTCTTTTAATCTTGTTTGAGAGTATTTCATGTATGCTCCCACATCAAAATAAGGTTTGGTTTCCTTATTTACTATCATCCCAGAAATCCCAGGAGATGCCTCAATGAGAATACACAGTACAAAGATATCCCATAGTAGACACAACTCCTGGTGAACAAATTAAATGTTCTAATTTGATGAACTATGAAGATTTGGACAGGCACTACAGTATGTTATGTTGTATGTTGTTGCATGCTTCTTCCCCATGACCTGGACTGTTATTAAACTATGAACAGGAGCAGTGGCTGTTTATTTTGGCATTCACACTGGCCTCAGACATTCTCACGTCTACTCTAATTCTCAGGTCTACTTGACATTCATCTATTGCTTAAATATTAAAGTGAGGAGTCCTATAAGTCTCCTTTAGGGGCTGAACTGACTTAGCAGTCCTAGAGTTTAAGTGACGTAAAATGAATGTGGATTTATGATTCCATAAATATGGTCAAAGTCAACCTCCAAAGGTCTTCTTTTCTTAACTACCCTCATGACAGAGTTCTAGTTTGCCAAGAAAATCAAAGAGTGTGATGTGCTGTGAACAGTAGAGGTTGAACCCTATAATTGAAAGGAATTTAAAAACTAGAAATTTAACACCCAAAGATTTTGGTCTTGCTTAACAGCACCAGCCCTTGGAAGTATACAGCCTCTTTATAGTTTGTGCTCAAATCCAATGATTTCACGTACAAAGTATTCTGCATGTGAGCAGACAAGATTTTGTTTTCAGTGGACAAATTCTGTGTTTTCTTCTTGCATGCCTTGCATACATCCAAAATATATGGAGTCTCACTTCTGCTTAGGCTTCCCCTTGCACAGACATAATGCTGTCAATCAAGAAGTCATTACCTCTGAAATTGGTTTCTCATAGACGTCTTCCCCTAAGGATTTTTCTTGGGCAAGGATGGCATCCCTGTGTAGCACTCGAAGCACATTCTCTGGAGTTGCAGACCCATAATGAGCTTCTAAAACTTCAGGTTTGGTTTTCTCTGTCTTCAGCATGTGGATCACATCCTCCCTTGCCTGTAATATTGCAAATCACTACCATGAGTCAACCTATTAACCAACAGGGAACATGGGGAAAATAGGGGCATTTTATATGTACAGACTGCATACACAAAAATAAAATAAATTAGAAAAATGACAGGCTGTCAATGCAAATATAATAATTTTGGGAGATACCATATTAAACATAATCTGTCCAATACAAATATTGTACTTTAAAGGATGAATTATTCTGTTCCTGCATGACATTACATTTGAATGCTATGAATTTTTACCTGAGTTGCAACTATAGCCAGAGAACATCATTATTCTTCATATACTGGATCTTAGTTGTTACCCATGCAGCTCCCTGAAGGGATAAGGAAATGAGTAGAACAAGCAGCACAAGTGAGCTGAACTAATATTTCTTCCTAGTCACTCCCTAACTGAATTTGTGACTAAATACTCTTTTCAAGTAACTTTTAAAATCGTTTTTTCTAGGTGTTTTTCTTTACACAAAACCCTAGACATGTTGCAGACCCCAGCTAATAAGACATGGAAAGTCTGAGCAAATCCTCCCAGCAGTGGAGGGCAGCTGTGCTGCTGGAGCTGGGGCTGGGAGCAGGGGAGCTCCTGTGGCCAGGGGCAGCCTGGAGCTCCCTGCCCCAGGTGGAAGCCCCCAGCATCAGGGGCATGAGCAAACATCTGGGCATGACCAGACAGCTCTGCAAGGCCACCTGGCTATGAATAAGGAGCATTTTAGGACTGTGATGTGGACAAACACTTAAGCCAGGGCTCTGTTTCTAATAATACTTGCCAACACCTGTTAAGCCATCTGTAAAATGGGGGCAGGGCACCTGCCTGTCTTTCAGGGCATGTTTATGAGGCCATAGTCCAGGGGGGGACTGTAAAACTGACAGGTTTTTGGTGGGCAAAGGGGAGTTCCTGACTTTCCCTAGAGAACATCTTTCCCACAAGTGCAAATGGTTGGGGGAGCAGAAGAGTACGGGCATTTTCTCTTGCCTGCCTTTCTGACAACCCATGTGAGCTTGGGAAGTAAATTAAGCACTAAGAAAAGGTTCAGACATTTTAGGAAAAAATCCTTTACAAATCCTGTCCCTGTGTAAGCAATGACTGTTTTAAGATTTATGAACTGACCAACTCTTCACACTTTTCCATGCTGTTCATAACAACATTCAATTCATCCCTGTAGTGAATTTTAAATCTTTACCCAGAACCACAGAGGCATCAGAGCTCAACAAAACCACCTGATTTCAAAATGAACAAGAAAATAATTTTGGGAAATGGCAAAGACCCTTTAATTTATATTTTTTAATTTTAATATTTAAAAGAGTCTAACATGACAATAAATAATGGACTTCAGGCAAAGATCATGCCATCTAATTAAGAACTAGCCCAGGTACACTGTATTACATTTTGTAACCTTAAGTAAAACTTTCCACTTGTCTGCAAGATACAAAATGCAAATTGGAATAGTATTCGTGTTATTTCAAAATGAGAGTGGGAAAGGCTCATCACTCATGGATGTTACAACTAAGTGAATTATGTGAGCTAGTCCCAAAGAAAGGCGGAAGAACATGTACACGTCACTAGATCACATCCTGAGACTGTGCCACTCTCAGTACAGGAAAAATGTTATTTTAGGCAAGTTCTAGACAGGTTTGCAAATGTATTACTTGTCTCTATCCCTGTAGAAGTAACAGATGTCTTAGTGTCTTCATCACCATGAGGCCAATGCTTCTTATATTGAAGAAAAAGCTTTCAAAAAGTCCAATAGGATAGCATGAGAGTATGGAGGGATTTCTAAATATCCAGGTTTTATGATGTATTGTCTTAAGCCCTTTTAGGAAGGGGCAGTTTTGAGGCCATACCTTCATCCTGTCCCAGTGAACTAATTTGGTATCCCCCTGTGTATCTGCAGGGACCCTGTGCCACAGGCATGCTCAGGGAGAGCACTGAGCACAGGGAACACGAACACAGTGGGATGGGGATGAGGGAGCAGCTCCCTTCCACCGTCTGCACCACGGGACACAGCCAAATGTCTTTTTGTTGTGATTCTGAGCACATAAACTTCAGGCCTCACACAGCCATTCCTCAGGGACAGGCACACCTCAGACCCTAAGCTATTTGGCAGGGGAGAAGGATGAATTCATTCTCTCAGCTCTTTTAGCTGTTGGGCCTGGATGGCATAATTAAACACTGACAGGGATGGGCAGAGCAGCTTGGGATTGGGGATTTAACATTGTGAATAGGCAGAGCAAAAGGCTGGACTCCAGTCCCTGCAATGGTTATTTGATATAGAAATAGCTGGTGGAGGCAGCTGCTCTGCCCAGCAAGTGCCCCAGCCCCTGTTCAGTTGTGCACTGCCTGACTTTCCTTCAGGCCTCATTAGTCTGTCATCACTCACAATTAAAATGGAGCAACTTTAGCACAAGGGAGTAGGAATAAGAGTCCCTGAAACAGCTAAGAATGTCCCTGCTAAGAAAGGCTTCTGGATACTGCAGGTTTGGGTCCCCCAAAAACCAGAGGGAGTCAAGCCAGAGGGAGCCAAGCCAAGGGAGTGGATGATGCTGAATGGAGGAACCCAAGAAGGAAAATAGGTGCCCAAGCTCAGTTCAGAACTTTGAAGAAAAAAACTCATTCATTGCTTCATCTTTAAAGGGAAGCAGTGACACACCTAGCTCCAAGGGAACAGGGTAGGACAGTGTCCTAGGTTACAATGTAAAAATGTGTCTGTATTCTATCTCCATCTTCATTAACTGTTGAAACCAAGGAGGGGCAGTGTTTTTCTTTGCCTCCTCCCCTGGACTATCTCCTGTTAATGGGCCATTAACACCTTGCCCTATGAGTCATAGATAACTCCCTCCGGGAGCCATTTGTGTTTAATGGGCCATCAAGGACCCACCCCATGACTCATACAATGACATCAGCCCATTGTGAGGATCCACCACATGACTCATAGAATTACATAATCCCATTGTGAGATGCTCCGCCCAGGGGGAGGAGCCAAGCATTCCCACCTGGATATAATGTGGGAACTGGGACAGAACAAGTAGCCCTTACCCACTGGTTTCCAGAGGACAAGAGTTACCAGACTTATCTACAAGATCACTATTTCAGCAAGACCACCTCATCTGGACTGCTGCCACGACCCTAACTAGCAGGGTATCAGGTTGTATTCTGACTCTGTCAGTGTTTTTGTTTTCTTTGTATTACTTGCATGTATTTTACTTTTTCCTATTAAATTGTATTTCTGATTTGGAGTCTCACTGGTTTTGCTTTCAAACCAGCACAGACAGACAGCAGTGAACACCCTTTGCTGCAGCCCACAGGGAGGGTGCTTAGCCCAGAATCAGGCTGGGCCGCACCATCCCCAGGGGCACAGTCAGCTGCCCTCTCCTGTACCCCTGCTTGGGGACCCTGCTCTCTGCCGGCCCTCTGGAATTGGATGATGTTAATTGGAAAGCTGCCTTTTGCTTTTTCTGGGCTCAGCCATTTCTCCTATCATTATCTTTTCAAGGGTATTGGTTAATTCACCAAGTACTTTTTTTCAGTTGTGATAACAGTTTGTGAAAAACAAATGACAAACAGACACACAGGTTGCTAGGAAGCACTGGACTAAAAAGGGAACCTATTGCTAATAATAAACTGGAGATAAATTTGCTTTTATTTGGTCAAAAACAAGCTCCATCATAGGGAGGTTCTGAAGGGCAGCTAACCTAGGTCAGAGAGACATCCAGGCAATGTCCTAACCTTCCATCAGCCTCGGGGTTTGTGAGTTCCAGTTAGTCTCCCTGAAACTCCTCAGGACAATATAGAGGGAAGGAGATGAAACAGCATGCCTGTGTTTCTTCATGTCTCTCCAAATGACCAATTTTCCCCTGAAATAACTAAAAAATATGTCAGATAGAGATGTTTTCTTCCAATGTACAGTGATCTGCAGGAAACAGACGATTTTCAGAAAACAAGTCAGAATGATCCTGCAGAGGAATGCTTGGGCTACTTCAAAATTCATACCTGTGAAGAGGCTTTAAAGTGGGGAGCCCTAGCTAAGAAGAGGGGACTTTGGTGGCAAGCTGTTTCTATTACTGGACATCTACTGCTGGTGCCTCCCTAGCCCCAAAGCACAATGCTGTTTTGCATAAATCATAAGCTAGGAGACAAACACAAGGAAGAGGTTTCAAACTGCAAGGAAACTTGCATATAAATCCCAGAGAACAGTTTCTTAGCTGTTTTGGTAGAAGGAACAGGATGTTTGGCACAGGAAAATCATCTCTCAAGTCCTGTTTTTGTTTTGTTTTGATGGTGCTGTGATGAGAAAGAGCATCCCAGCTTGAGAAGACCGCATATTGCAACAGCTTGTAACACAATGAAGCTTATTTGCAAAAGTCCAGAAGACTGCAATTAGTCAGAGAAGCTCCTTAAAGTCAAAATACAAAATTTTAAAAATTTACTTTTATTGTTTTTTTATTACTTCAATTGTTTAACAGTCCGAGCTACCTTTCTATCTGTACTGTTAAGATTGTGAGTTCTTGAAAGTACACTTTTCCATTAATGAAGTGCCCCAAGTACCTGATTCTCTAAGCAGTAGGAGTAATAAAGACAGATTAAAGATGTACTAATTTAACTCCTTCAGGTGCTCCTGCTGATAGAGGAACTGCAAAGTTGAACTATGTCTAAGCTTTGTTTTATGCTTGCTGGAGGTGCCAAAATCTAAAGGCTGATGACTTCAGTTCTTGAGTACACCCACGGAGGGCCTGAGGTGCTGTGGAGCACTGCTGTCCCACAAAGTTTTGCTTGCTCTCCTTCCCCTCCCCTCTATTCCCCACTCATGAGTGCACTTACCAAAGAAGTGGGGTCTGCTTTACTACCTGGGAAATCCAAGACAATGCTCCCCTTCTCTCATGAGTGCACACTACTTGACCAGATGGAAGGCTGACGTGAACCCACTCCTCACAGGGCTACCCTGAAACACTCACTTTTTGGCAGAATAAAGTAGAAGGACTTTCTTTTGCTCACCGACTTGAGCAGAGCAGGGGGCTGTGTTCCAAACTTCACTTTACTACGTGCCTAGTAAAATATTTAAAAGATATAGAAAGGATGTAAATAGTTCCCTGCATAAAATTGAAACCATTTAGGAAACAATAGCATGACTCTGCTGCTTGTAAAAGGGGTCCGGCAGCCTAGCAACCAGATTCTTGGTCAATGGAAAGACTGTTACACAAGCTGGGCGTTCAGACATGCTTCTTCCTCATGCCCTGCCCTGCCAATTTACTACAGCACTCTCTCCCCATTCCCACAGTCTTTGGCCTCTCCCATGAGCCTGC
Source organism: Bombycilla garrulus (assembly GCA_013400315.1). Lineage (NCBI taxonomy): Eukaryota > Metazoa > Chordata > Aves > Passeriformes > Bombycillidae > Bombycilla > Bombycilla garrulus. Next base: position 1,530,760 of record VXBU01016903.1, read on the forward strand.
TGACAAAACTCAGCACCCACTAAACGGGGAATTTTTTGCCACAGGCCATTTGTCACCTGGGAAATGGGGCTGAACTGATCAAATTGGTTTCATATAAGGCATCTAGTAAATCGGGAAAAAAATTCAGTTATATTCAAGATGGGGTGAATGGAGTTGAAGTAATCACTGTCAGCTAGGAGCAAAACCCAACTCAAGATCATTTGCCAGTACATATCCTAAACTCTTCTCCTGATTTTTTTTTCATAAGTAGCCTTCCTGCAAATTCATGGTTTGTCTCTCTCAAAGTCAGTTACTGGTAACTATTACATTCATAGCTCCATGTTTGGAGGCATCTAGCTACCTTACACCTAACTACTTTAGAGAAATCTCAATATATCAGTAACATGACAACAATCCTCTTAGTTAGATGAAAAAAGTTTTGAGAGCTCAGGAGAAGGAGTAGCATTTACAAGAAATGTGATTATGTAATATTTTGGCAATATGATGTTTCCAGCATTTGAATATTTCTTTTCTGGTTATGAAGACACTTTATTATACCTATACAAGGAAGTGCAGTAAGTAGCAGATGTTTAATATTTATGAAGTTGTATTTTTCTTCCCAGTGATTAATGACAAAAAATAACTATGAAACCACAGACAGGAACATTTACTTCTACTTGTGTTGTTGTTCCTTGCATTGCACACAGTTCAGGTTATTTATAGCACAACAGCTGCTCTGTTCAGCATCCGTAACTAGATAAGGTCACAGGTTATCCATGTAATGTTGGGGTCTTACCAGTGACTGATTTCCTAAATGCCAGTAGGCTTTACAAATATTTCACCTAGAGTTAATAAACATCACACTCAAGACATCCAGAGGGAGATCAGGAAAATGTTCTAACACTGCTTTCTGTGCTATCTGGGATATGATGTGTTGTCATCAAGGAATAGCCTTATTTCTGAAAAGTTCCATTAGAGAACTCAAAAAGTGGGCATCACTAGCTTGGTTGGTTTGCTTTAAGGAAAGAATGCATCTTGAAGCAGGAGTACTCAAATGCCTGTATCTGAAAAACTTTCCTAATACTAATCCACTAGTCCCTGTTTAAGACCAGTAACTTCTCCTCTTTCTGATCTTAGGAGGAAACAAAAAATAATTAGAAGGAAAGGGTCCTTTCTTAATTTTGTCTCATAATGCTATAAATATGTGTACAGAATGTAATAAGAACTACTCCTGACAGCTCTAATGAAACTTTTGTTAAACGCCTAATTGCTCACTCTAGCCCTTCATACTGCTGCAATGACTGGGTAGCAATTTGCCTTCCAGAACAGTTATACTTATTGTACAAAGCATGTTTCAAAGCAGGGAAATTGGATGCTCTATTGCATATTGCATCACAGAAAACTCTTTTTGCTAAAAACTCAATAAGTATCTTTTTTCTCCCATACCAGATTATCTGAAGTAGCCTTGTTTGTATCACTCACTCAGTGATGCTAGCTGTGCAAAATGCTGGCTAAATACATAAAGTCATAGAATCATAGAAGTCCTGAGTTGGAAAGGACCCACAGAGATCATGAAGTCCAAATCCTGGCCCTGTAAGGGACAACCCTGAGAATCACATCATGTGCCTGAGAGAATTGTCAGAACGCTTCTTGAACTGTCAGGCTGGTGCTGTGACCATTGCCCTGAGGAGCCTGTTCAGTGCCCAACCACCCTCTGGATGAATAACCTTTCTCTAATATCCAACCTAAACCTCCCCTGACACAACTTCAGGCCATTCCCTCACTCCTGTCACTGGTCACCACAGAAAAGGGATCAGTGCATGCCCTCCTCTTCCCCTCATGAGGAAGTTGTAGACTGTGATGAGACCTCCCCTCAGTCTCCTCCAGACCAAACAAACCAAGGAACCTTAGCTGCTCTACAGTGTCCCCTCTAAACCCTTCACCATCTTCACAGCTGTCTTTTGGGCATGCTTTAATAGCTTTATATCTTTCTTATATTGTGGCACCAAAACTACACACTGGAGTCAAAGTAAGGCTGCACCCGCAACTGGAATACACAGGTTTTTCTTGCAAGGAAGACTTTATGCACAGCAAAGTTTTTTTCTCACCTTTTATTTTAATTTCCTAATACTTGAAACTGTTGATTTCACTTGCATTAATTTCTTTTAACTTTTCTATATTCAAGTCTAGGTACATGCTGTATTCAAGTCTAGGTACATGATGTACTCTGGAGCTGAAGAGATTACTTCAGTGATGAAAAGTGACCATTGTTGATTGTTGATTTTGTACAAAGGGTAAGTGAAACATATATCCAGAAATTCAAATGATCCCTCATGACCATAAGGGTATTAAACAGAACTGTTTTGTCTTCTCCACACCATGCAGAACTTTCTGGCCTTGTATGAAGCCTCTGGAGCTCTACACTGTATTTAATTTTATTGTGCATTATCTTTCGGTGATAACTCAGAAAGCTCTTCTAAAATCAATACTGGAGAAGAAGCACATGATAGACCAGCTCAGCCACCGCATAAATCTTCTGAAGTGGCTCCAGAAGAATTACATCAGAAACTAATTTGGCCTCTTATGTTTGAAAAAGTCCCTGCTAAAGATTGCAGAGCTGAGGAGAAGCAGCTCTGAGCAGTGTATTACTTCTTCCAGCAAGCTCCGAAACAGATCAAATGAGCACTAGAAGACATCTGTCTGTTATTTCCTGCCCACACAGCTTTGTTCTGCTTTATTGCCAGAGCGCTCCATGGATGATGTCACTTTTTTCTGAAGAAAACAGGCCACCAGAGCCTTTCACTGACATAATTAATTATCTGTAGTCTGGGCCACAGCCAGCAAAATTCCCATGGCAAGGCCCTGAGAAGAATTAACTCCACACTGCTTGATGTTTTCAGAATTATTATGGTCTGGGATACCCTGTCCTGTCTTTTCACACCAAAAGAGTGCTTTGCTTGATATTATCAAGCCATAGGGCAGTGACTGCAGCATACAGAATTACAGTGTCATGATCCAGTCAGCACAGAAACACCAGGGCAAGGGGTCACTGTCAAGTTATGTGCATGACTCTGCATGTTGGGATATGTTCTACATGCTCCAAGCAATGCCTCACGATGGCTAAGCCCACTGTTCTGGGTTTGCTCTATCCAGTCATAGAGTTCTTGTCTAAGCCAACATTAACTGTATAAATTTTTCACATGGCCTGAAGCCCAGCAGCAAGCAGAAACCACAGATTGATCCAACTAGCCATCAAGTTGCCATGTTCCTTTTGTAACCAGAACTTATTTTGTGATCTTTTAGAATCTCTTTAGGAGGAAAACAAAAGTGACTAATGAAAGGCCAAAAACAGGAAAATCATTAAATTTCCTCTTTCTTCTGTTATCATCTGGCCCTATTAGCAAGTCTGGACCAAGACACAAGAGACCCATGGATCATGGACCTCTTTCTTATGCTTCACGCATAAAATTAACCCTACCATGCTCCAATTTCTGCTCCATAAAGGAAATAATATTTCTCATGAATGAGATTTAATTCCCAAGTATATAGAAGATCTAGGTAGTCTGTGAATGCTACAAAAAATATGGCACTCTGACATCAATATAATTGTTCTCCTATTAATTTTTGCCCACTTGTTCTATTTTATTTCCTCCAGGTTCCTGTTCTTCTATACTATCATTCAGTTTGTTGAAATCCATTAGAAACTAAAAAGTATCTTCATTAGACATGTAACTTATCTTGTCTAAATTGCTCTTTCCAAGTGCTATACTGTCAGTGTAAGGAGCAGAATCATCTGAAATTTTGTGCGCTGACCTGAATTTCATGGATGCACTTGAAGCTGCTGCTGTGAGTACCCTGTCTCCAAGAGGAACAAATCAAGCCCAGGCATTTTTTTTCCACAGTGAACTTGCTGCCTTCTGGCAAGGAGCAAGACGGAGCAAGACAAGCTGGAGCCAGCAGGGCTGTAACCACCAGGATGATGAAGTCTGAGGCAATCCTTCTGCTTCCTCAGTGGAGACAGGAGCATGTGGGACACTAACAGACCTAAGTCTGTGTACATGTGCAATAAACTGTATACACAACTTTCTCTTGTCCAAGCATTTTTTTGGCTTCAACAAGATGTTTTTGAGTACTCTGTGCTGCACAATGTGCATCCAAGTTACTGGTGGCTGCTGAATGGGCAAGAACAGTAGGACTGCATTATAGCAAGCACTCACCAGCATAGCCAATTATTTGAACAGAGGAAACGTCAGAGGAAACAAGGGAAGTGGCCAAACTCTTAGTGTGAAGCAACTAGGGAGGGTGAGCAATGAAAGGCGCAGAGTGAGAGCTCCCAGCCATGCTCACAATGACCTCATTTGCCTCCAAAATCCCCCTGATTCCCCCCAGTGTCTGTCCTTCCCTTTTCCCTCCCCAAGCCCCTCTTGGGGACAGAAAGCTCCTTTCCTCTCTCTATTCTCCCACTGCATTTCCAGGAATGACTCTGAAGCCCTTCAAAATGCTATTTTACCTGAACTGCTGAGATTGCCTGAGCCAATACTGGAGAACTGGGGTTTCATTATGAAGCCGCATCAGTATTTCTGTTTCTGACTTGTTTAAACTTGAAGGTGGCAAATAAGTTACCATGCAACTGTGTTTGAGTTAGTTCAGTTCCACTCATTTTTCTGGTGTGGAAGAGTTGATGCTAGTTTTTTGCAAAGAAAACCAATAATTACCAGGATAAGAAAGATATCACTTGTAAAATCCAAACCCTTCCTGTCTCAGGAAAGGACTTCCTTTCATAGTGCTTCCCTCAGCAGTACATCATTTTGGGTACCACATCTGCACAGCCCTCTGAAGTAAGTCAGAGTTCACTTCATTTTGGACATCACACAAACACTCAAGGCAGCAATTTTGTAAGGTGTGGCAAGACACAGGATGTTCACTAGGACCTGCAGTTTTCTATGTGAAAATGTTACATTTCTCTCACTTTAGTCAACCAATAGGTGGAGCCTTTAACCCTAGAAACAGGACATTTTCTCAGCCATGTTAGCACAATTATTATGTAAGGACTTATATTTGCATTTATTAAAGCTTGTTTTGGATGAAAAATAATCTGTTTTGCTCTCAAGAGCTTATCTGATCCTCAGCTAGAGGACAACAGACAAAAACTTAATAAACACACAACTGGGGCAGCAAAGTTAATAAAAACAGGTTCATCTACCACTGCAATGTTAAATTAACAAGTGGTGACTCAGAATACTGGACAGAATTATGATACGTAAGACATATGCTTGTTGCAAGCTCTCCAAAGAATCCCAGATATTTTAAAGCCAGAGAGCTCGTGCATTTAACATCGATTGCAAAATGATCAGCCATGTACTCTCCCACAGAGTTTCTCTCAAGAAAAATGAGAAAAGATACAACTTCCTCATTACTCTTGCACTGAATATACAATCTCTAGTAAATAAATGTAAAGAAAAAGAAAAATAAATAGTCAAATCATTATTTAAAACTCATTTTTAAAAGTTTGAAAGAGAGGATCAGTTTGGAACAAGGCCAAAACTTAAAAAGCTGGTTTTGGGTAATTCTGTTCTGTTTTGAACAGAAGACCAAGAATTTTTGGAAAAAAACCCCAAGCTGTCCATACTCTTCCTTCCACTCTAGATAAGATGTTCAATGGATCAGAGACACTTGCCAATTATTCCTCTCTCTTCTGATCCTTCAAGCCTAACTAAAACAACAGATATAGCTCTGTTAAGTACAGCTCAGGCATTAATAGAGAAGGATGTTAAAATGTCTTTGTGAAACAGGTCTTCAGCCTACAGCTGTCCAGTGACAGTGTGACAGTGACATTTTATTGAGGATCATTACTTTGAAAAGCATATAATTCTGAAGCAATTTTAGTACCAAAGAGATGGATGGCTATCATCCCTGTGGTTGATAGTACCTCTGCCCTTTATTTCAGAGGGAGCAGGAAATTGCCTAAATAGCACAATTTAACTATATTTCAGTATACTGTCTCACCCTTTTCTTTTTTCCTCTCACAAACCAGCCAGGTTCTATTTTAAAATTTATGATTTTAGGACTTGCTGGACAAGTTCTTCTTACCTCCCATGGTATGTTCTGCACTTTGCACAGCAGTGAATGTAAGCTACAGAAAAGAAACCATACTATTCTGGACAAAATTAATCCCTGGTTATAAATTATTCAATGAAAATAGAAGAGAGCATCTGTGTTCTGAAAACTTCCTTTTTGTGTGTGTGTGTGTGTGTGTGTGTGTGTGCTGTAAAAGCATTCTTCACCGGGAAAACAGAAACAAACCGGGGGTCAGTGAGAGAGGAGAGAATATTTTAACTCATTGTACTGATATGCCAGACATTTTTAGGATTTGTTTGTAGGCTCTGATTTTGCTACACTGTGGATTACCATCATTTTCTTCCCTTTTTTGTGCCCACTTTTATTGTCTCTAGCTTGGCTCCATTTATCTCTGTTGTATTCCCCTTCTGCTTTACACTCTTTTTATTCTATTGCCCAGCCTCTTTCCCCTCATTCCATTCTGTTTAAGTCACCTTTCCCTCCTCGAATTAACCCTATCTTCTCTGTTTCCCTGTAGCTCTGTACTTGCCAGGGCTTTTCCCCTGAGGAATTTGTATTTCATCTGTATGATATGCTCAAAAATCCTAAACTATTTCAATTCAATCAACAAGACTCCGCAGATACCCTACATGCACTTTTCTCTGGCTTTACCTATTCTTTCTGCCTTGGCTCATCTGCAGCTTGTTCATCTGTGCTATTTTGCTAATGACCATTTGAAAACTGCTTTCTCTGGTGCCAAGGTAACTCGGCCCAGCTTTCTTTTCTGATTTCAGAACCTGCACAAGAAACACATCTGGTTTCTACTCACCTGTCTATCCCATATTCCTCACTTGAGCTTTCAGGCAGATCCATATTTATTAATATTAATGCAAGAGTTCTACAAAACTGCACTGAAGAAAAATATAGAAGTTTGTACAGTGTTTTTAACTAAACAACAACTAGGTGCCTCTCCCAGTGTTGTTACACTATCTTGGAAAAGTCAATACAAAAGCAGTTTGAGGTATTACATGCAGGTTTACACATTGCAGCAAGAGGAAAAAGAGACAGAGAGAAAAACATCACAACAGCTACACAGTCAAATGCTCCTGCTTATACTAGTCAGACTGACAAGTGATGGGAAGGCCAAGTAATGCCATGCCTTAAGAGGAAGGCAAATATGAAACCAAATGCATGAGGCACTAGGAGCTCTCTCCTGCAGCAAGCACAGACACCAAGAAAGGTGAACCCAGGGTGTAACTGCTGCTGGTCAAGGCGTGATGGAGACATGGAGAACCTATTTGGCAGAGGAAAATGAAAGGATGAGGTACAGCTAGCACAACAAAACCAAAGGCTCAGAGGATGCAAGACTGCAGTCTAGAAACACATCAGGCATTAAAGACAGGAGAGAGAGAGAGGTGGGCTTTCAAAGCAGGATCACTGCATAACAGTTTCATAAAGGTTTCACTAGACATAATTAAAATTGCGCTACAAATTAAAAGGGAGAAATCAGCTAAACATTAAAGCTTTTAAGTTCTGGGACTATTTTCCAACAGGAGCAGTGGAAGTAAACAACCCACCTACTCTCGAAACACAGCTTACTAAGTTAACAGCAAAGGTAAAATGGAGTGTTTGCCTAAAGAATTAGATGCTGGGATTTGAGCTACAGTAGATCTTCTACAATTTTATCTCCAGAATTCTCAGGTCAGTCAGTGCATCTTCAGTATAAGGATGAAGAAAGCCTGCATTGGGAAGTGACAAAAAGGTAGAGTATGAAAAAAGGTCACAGCTAGAGAAATAAAGAATGGAAGAAAAATGAATAGGGAAATTCAGATCTTAGGAAAAAGAACAGAACAGAGTAATTATAGAATAAAATGTGTTATATTATATGTAGCCCTACAAAAGAGAAAAGTAGAAACCAGAAAGATAGAAGCAGTAAAGAATTTTCATTTCCTTTACATTAACAAAGCATAATTTTCTGCTAGAAGGACAGACAGAAAAATACTAAAATACCTTTTAAAATGTTAAAATGCAATGGGTAGTTTATCACCTATACCCATGTGAGTTTATTGACTTTGTTAAGAGAGAGGATTTTCCTCGTGGCAGGATGTGCAGCCACTGGTATCTAAGTGTTTCATGAGGACCTTATCAGAGAGAACAAAACAGAGAGTCTTCTGCTAACTTTTCCCTGATCCACCCAGGCTGAGAAGAAAATCTTGCAGCCCACCTGAAGGTGACCTCCTCCTATCTCTGTTGGATGAGAGAGCTCCTTCCTCTCAGCTGTCTTGTTTCAGCCACCAGCAGCCAGCTTCCCATACCTGCCCTTCAACAAGCTATTGCTCTGGCACCTCGTGTAAGCACTCAAATTAACCATTACATGCTGTCTTGAATAAATACTTATAAGGAAGGGACTTCTTTGACAGCAGGGTGATTTGAATAAGGGATGCTATATAAATAAGTTTACGTCTGAATATCTGCTACAGTGTTTCCCTTCAAATATCAAACCAAACCAAACCCAGGGTTACATTAGACCATTTGGAAGTCTGAGGACTTGTCAGAAATTGTGTATTGTGATCAATTTATATATCACTTGTATATCACACATACTGTTCCTCAGGACATCCCATTTCACATATTGCCCCACATTCCACATCTGCACCCTCAGGTCTGCAGTAGAGGAAATGTGCAGCTGACAACTTAACATGTATTTCCTTTACACCCCAGGGCTGCATGACTCTGAGGAGCTCTGCTCCTCAACAGTGCCAGGCTCTCGGGAAACATTTCTCTCAGCCCGAAAGCATGCAAGGGACCTTGACAGGAATGGGAGGCGGAGCTGCAGGGGATTAATCCTATGTTGGCACTGGAGAAACACAGTAGAACACGGACTATAATAAAAACCTCGAGTGGAAAAGTTGCTCCTTTTTTAAACTGGTGTGAAATACAGGAAGCTGTCTCCCAAGCTTAAATTGTCCTCCAGCAATAGGCACAGAATCTAGATAAAAAAATATTTTTCTTGAAAAACCTAATGATTTGTAGTGGGATGCTGTCTTTATAAATATACTTTTATTATTGTGGGTTTTTTTTCCCCAAACATGCAGTGAAAGAGTGAGTCGTAAACATGTAGGAATACTGCTCCTCATTTCCTTTCAGGCCCCCAATCAGGAAATGTTGAAAATCACTGCTGGTATTGCTGAAGATTAATGGCTGCTGCTCAGAAACCATAAAGAAAAGGAATATATTCCTGCCAGGACAAATACATAGGCCATTGGACAAAAATCTGTGAACCACAGATAGTACTATGTCATCATTGTAAAGATCCACACTACCTGTCTTGCTCTGTAATTTGTATTATTCAGATATGGGTTTGACTGAAATCACTGTAGCAACCAGGCAATTTAATGCGATGCCTTCATGGTCTAATTTATTCTACCACTATCTGAAGTTTTCTGTTCAAATCAGCTTTACAGTATTTAAAAATTAGATTATTTTTTTCCCCAGGTATAGAAAGCAATCCTTCATGGATTTTTTTGCCATTATATGTTCAATGTGGGTTTAAAGACCATGTAATCACTACTTTTTTTATATCAGCAGTTAGATGTCACAAGAGAAAATACACTCCACTGAGCTACAGGGCCATTAAAGTAAATCCCTGTCATCAGTTCATTTGCTTCCCACTCTCCTTCAGAGAGGCTGTACTTAAGAGCTCTCCTGCCATGTATATTGGGACACATTCTCATCACCGCAGCTTCTGTAAACTTTTTCTTTCATTTTGTTTTCTTACAAAATAAGGCATAGGCTATGGTGACCTCAGATGTTTATGAAAAGCTTTCCTTCTCTATATTCAGTAAATGCACTGGATCCAGCCAGGAAACATGAAGACAGGCAGAGTTTATTCCAACTTCATTCTAGAAGCTAAAGCATAAGCAAGCTACCTGAGGGTTTCCTAATTTCAAGAACTAGTCAAAGTAAATTGAGGACATAGACATCATTTCCAGGGCATCTCTCCATGGTTTCCTGGCACATTTGGCTTCAAAATGAAGAGCTGGGGCATCAAGTTGTGAAATAAGTCCTCACTATTGATACCAAGATCAATGTGGTGTGGGTCTATGTTGTCAGATGATGTGAGCAGGGAACTAAGCACATGATGAATATGACTACACTACCAGTTTATCCTGCTAACCCCACAGTTGTCATGACCAGGTTACCTGCCATGGCTTAGCTCACTGTTTGAGGGTTCCAAGGCAGTGTCACCCTGGTGGTACAGGCATTAGATGCCCCCTGCTCATGGTTGAGTAAACAATCATGGTATTTTATCTTGGTTTTTTATTCACAAAATAATGCATCTCCCTACATGCCTTAGGTAGAGCCTGATGTTATTCTCAAAACAAAATCTTCTTACATATGCTTAGATAATGTTTGCTTTGCCAGTATTGAAAAGGCTTCAAAGTAAACCCGCAGTGTGATTTGCCAGTCCAAGAAAACGCCAGCCAGCCACCAGAGATGTCTGAACAGATCTGAAAATAAAAAGCCATGAAATGACTCAGTGCATTAGGTCACTGTGACGGCCAGGAGGTAATACCAGAGTATTTACTTTGGCTGGAGTCTTCCTTGGCTCATCTTCATTTGTAGTGTTAAAGCCAGGCTCTCATCTCAAGCCAAAGTGCCGTAACTTGCCCACTTCAGAAATGGATCAACACAGGTACCAGGGAAATAACTAAAATGGGGTGTTTGACATGAAATTAAAAACTTCTGTGGATTAAAAATAATTACTCTCTTCCCTGCCTGCCTGTGAGAGCAGAAGAACAGATGCGCTCTATGGCTACCAGTGTGTGATTGTCCCCATACCCCCTTGTCATGCTAGGAAGCTTCAGCAGTGCCTAACATCTCTTTGGGGTCTGTACATATGAAAACCCCTCAAAGCATTGTCCAGGATCTATTCCCATCATCCCCACAGGGATAATGAGAGTGTGGGCAATCCTTCAAAGGCCTTGTTAACTACTGCACAAAGTGAAAGACTATGGTGAAGAACAGGAGAATTACTCAAACAGTAAAGACCGCATTTATTGCCACACAGGAAACATTAGTGACTTTCTTCACCTCCCCTTTCCAGACCACAAAGGTGACTTCAGGGTAAATCTTTCTGAACAACACGAGCATGACACATTTCTATTGAGGTTTGGCTCTGTTCACCACAGAAGCTGCATGCTAGCTCCATCTCTAAAGATATGATATCTACAAGTTTTTGAACAAAGTAAAATGAAGCATAATAAAAATGGCTACTTTTCTGTAATGATAATTTATTTTTTCCTCTGAAAAATTGCATTCAGCAGACTTTCCTCCTTTTTTCCCCCTCACAGTTTTTCATTGTATAATGACCATTCTCTGTCTTTGAGAAAATTGTTTATTTTGAATGCATCCATCTTGTAACTTGAGAGTAGTTTCTGACAAACAAGAGGTGAATTATGTGCAGAAAAAGTGATACTTAATGATACTTAGTGAGATGGAATCTCAGAGCTGTGGTAATGGTGACTCATGTACCAAAGAAATTAACAGAACAATTGCTTCTTGTAATCAGATAAGATGGTAACAAGTTCAACATTAAAGTAATAACATTATGAATGTGGGTTTCAGGGGGAAAGTAGGGCTTTTTATGAAAAGCTAAATAGTAATGGTTAATTGGAATAAAGGGATTAAGACAAAAATGCTTTCACACAGGTCGGTTGGCTTTTTTCTGCTTGTCCATAGGCTCAGTGGAAAAGGTGACTAAAGTACAACTAGAACAAAGTATCAATTTGACAAGCAGTCCTACCACAAAAGGGGATCAGTTTTGAAAAGCCACAAGTCTTCATATTGACTCTTTGAAATAGCACGTTTCAACCTCTTATTTTGAAATTCTCTGAAGTCTCACACTACAGAGAGTTCAATGATTTATTAAGAGATTTATTAAAGAGAATCTCAAAACTGGACGGACATCTGGGGACAAGTGCAAAATCAGGCTGACTGCCATCAAGGACTTATGACTGGGCTGAATTAACGTGCAAACCAGGACAACTGAGAAAGCTTTCAAGCAAGCACTACTCCAAGAAATAAAACTAATGGATCTTTGAAAGGCAAGGCATGTGCAAAGCACTGGACTTCAAAAATTGGACAGGACAGACAGAGCTTTGTCTGAGCCCTCAGGAACATCTAAATATGTGGAAGCTCCAGAGGACATACTAAGTCCATTTTCAGTATTTCTGACTTGATATATTTGCCTCTTGAAAATTTTCAGTAATGATTGTAGTTGCATTTCCTATTTTTACTTGTCTTCCCTCCTCCCTTCTTCCCACCCACCACTGATTTCCCTGTGGCTGTTTTCAGCCTCACCTGCAGATCCACATTTGTTTGTCAGGTGTTTCTTTAACAGGTTATAATTTATTTTGCTTTGGTAGCTGCAGTGATAAATAAAGCATCACTTAAAACTATGACTGCTAAACACCAACTACCACTGCTCTCTCCTTGTGGTCCTTTGCCTTAAATATGCACGTTCCTGTTAGTTGAGCCCTATGCTCTTTGGAGAGCCTAAAAATAGATAGGTACAGAGAAAATATGGTTTAGGAGATGTTTAATTTACCTGCAATTCTCCTTCCATGATACTGAGTAGTTTTATCAAGTCTTCTTTAGAAAGCTCTATGGACTTCTTGTTCTTTCGCTCACTAGGACCAGGTGATTTTGAGTGCCGCTTGACAGTTGCTGAAACCATGACTTCATCTTCCTTCCGATGAGGTTTGTTCTTTTTCTTGGCATCCTCCTGAAGTTTTTCATTCTCTGCATGGCTGATGACAGGCTTGGAACTGGAGAAGTGCCCGTTAGACGAGCTTTCTCCACCTTGGTTTCGGGATCTCATCCCTGCCTAGAAAGAAACAAACATAAAGATGCATTTATAAACAAAATTACTTACAAAAAAAGAAAGCCACAGTGGAAATAGTGTCTTTGGTAAGAACAACAGTCTTCTAAAAACTGAAGAATACTGTCATGCTCAAGAGACTGTGGTAGAAAGCTCAACCATCTCAACAGCTCTGTGTGTGGCAGAAAAAAAGTCCTGAGGTAAGGTTAGCCATCTTTTTCAGCATGCCAAAAGCTGATATGAGTTTAAATGTATGGAACTTAAAAGTGATGCGGGATAACACGTTCCAGTGTTTCCTTTTCTTCAGTTGACATTTTGGTCATTCACAATCCAACATTACAAAACAAAGCAGGTTATCAAATAGATCTCATTTTAACATGTAGCTTACTTGAGGAACAGAAATGCAATTAAATTTTCAAAAAGCATATTGCTGGAGTATAAATTCTCTCTGAGAGTGGTATGCCAATGTCAGAGCAACTGACAAATGTCAGTCTGCTGTTTCTCTAAAAGAGGCAATGATTTTATTGCAGGTAACCTAGAAAAATGGGGAATGCCGAGTAAATCAAGTGGCAAATACTGCATGGGATTATTAGATAATAAGTTCCATAAAGGAAAGTTTAAAAGAAATTTGAAAAATGAGCACAAAGGGTATGAAGTCACTAACAGGTAAATGGACAAGATAAGCAGACTCTTTCAGAAGATTCAGACTTTCTCCAAAATGTCAGGTCATGGTTATTCAATGCTCAAACTTCTGTCTTCTTAAGCACCTACACTGAGTCTTGGGCTACAACAGCAAACATTCCTCAGCTCTGTCACTTGACCGACTGTATTGCTAAATTTTTATAGCAATAAATCTTATGAAAAATATTCCACTGCTTCCAAGTATTTCCTCTCATTTAAATTAATCTCTGGTGTTATTCTGCAGTTTGTCATTAGTCAAACAGATGCTTTTCAACATCAATAACATCACACACTCTTCTGATAAAGAGTTCAGAGCAGAAGTTCACTAGTGATGGAGCAAAACCTAGAATATATTGACTAATCGCAGCTTTGCTAAATCATACTAGGTCTGCAGTAGCTTGCCTACATACTTGATTCAGGCCAGCATTATAAATCTCTTGCCACAATTAGCCTTGCACTTTTGTAGTTTCACACTCAGCATGAAGATTGTCTTTTTATTATGACTGGTTACTCATGTCTTCACTAATTCAGTGGAATTCATCCAGCAGTGTAAATAGGGAGAGAATTAGAGAATTTTGGAGTAAGAGAGTTTCACAAAGAGATTCTCTGCATTGTAGGTCTGCTCCTATCCAAACAATATGTGATACAGGTATACAATGGCCTTTAGCTTCCTGAATGCTTATGCAGGGTGTTTTTCATCAAACAGTTTGGATTAAATACATGAATTATGCTTTCTAAAAACAGATCTCCATTATAAGCATGAACAATACCTGAGAACCTCAGGAAATCTTTTAGGTTTCAGATTCATAATGGAAAAATAAACATAGTACTATGTTTCCTCTCAGATAGGGCTTTTCAATTTGTTTAACTTTAATGGGTTTGAAACTTTCCAACCACACTTCCTCTCAGGAGAGAGCACTTGGGATTCAATCTGTCTCCATTTTCTAAGTGTTTCCTTCTGAGTCCCTGTAGGTCACAGCCTCCAGCCACTTTCATCTCTAAACCAAACCTATTTTTTATGGCTAACAGTGAATAGCTTCATGGCTCCAGGACATCCTACATGTTTTAAGAACAAATATTTGAAGACTGTCTTGTATATGTTTTTCAGTGGAAAACAGATCATTATATTACAGTATATTCTGCTTAGTATATTAACATGCCATGTTAGGGATTTCTCTGTAGTAAAATGACTCAACTTATAAACCTGAAGGTGCACAATTAATGTTAAATTTAACTTATGACTAGTTGAAACACATCATCAACCTGAAACATTGCATAATCAACCAGATGCACTAGGCTGAGTATGTTAGACTTCATGCAAGGCGGTGTGACACCCAGCAACATCCTAACTCAAGGCAGCCACTTTGAACCATCTGTTCTTGTGGGACCTGAGATAAAAATTCATGAAGCCCTGTAAAGACTGAACAATTGACTATAGACTTTGTTATCAACCTGTTAACAGAGAAATTAGGAATGCGTATTTCAAGTGTGCTTATGTTCAATGTAAATCAGTAGAGGCCCACAAAGGAGAAATGCAAATTTATGTTTTTTTCAAAATCCATTAAAAGGGCAACAGAGGGGCTTAACCAGTTGACCTGGTGTTTCATATCATCTGGCTAATTAGCATATGATTGCTGATAAAGGAGATTGAACTTGGCCTCTTTCATAATTTCTTTAAAATTTGTGTACGCAGGCTTTACCTGAAAGCAAGTGTGGCAGACAGTCTGCCACACTCGGGGACACTGCCCCTAACAGTCTTTCTTTGTGTGAAAGCCTGGCAAAATCAGAGTAATGCTAATACTTACTCTGCTTTCCCTTATGATGTTGATACTTTTTCTACTTTTTACCCAAATGCAAAAGTGTCATGTGCTGAAGCCAGAGATGCAGGTGACAGAAGCTTAATTGGTGACAGAAAGGGCCAAGGTTTTGATATTCACACAGTAATTTCCAAGGAGTTTAAGGGCCAAAATCAACGGCATGATCCAGCTGTTGTGCAGTGCTCTAGGAATATAAAGCAGCTGTAAGGATGACTGAGTTTTAATTAGAGCAGCGTGAAGTAGCCAGAACATACCAGTGATGTTGGCTGGAATACTGTGTGCTGGAAAGGAGTGCTCAGTATTATCATTTTGCACATCCGTCTGCATTTCTGATGGCATCACGATAAAGAAAAGTTTCTGAGTATTCGCATGACATTATTTCAGAACGCAAATATCCAAATCCCAAAACTTTGCTTATCTGTTGTTTCAACAGGGTTCCAAAACTGATTCTGGGGACGCTGCCAGGCTAACAGTGGTAACAAATGACCTCCTGCTGTCAGTCCTGATCACATCGCCATATCTTACAGCATTCTTGACCTGCTGAAGGGATTGTGTTCCCTGAAGAAATAGCTCATATGATTTATAACAACTTTAGCATTTAACTCTGCTTTTTTTCCCCACTCCTTACCATATTGCATATTAAACTGGAAACCTTTCCTAACAGTTTCCAGTCGAACAAGAAGACTTTATGTGATCAGTCACCTTGATTTTGACATTTATTGGCTCCTCATTTCAATATGTGCTCACAGCATTGGTACTCAGCATGGGAACTCTTCAGCCCCTCCTCAGGTTCAGTCATTTGTTAAGCTTTATGCACAAAGGAAGAATGCTACAATTATTTACTTGAGCCTGTATTGTTGTTCTGGGCATGGATCCTTCAGTTTTCACAAGTTAGAATCCATACAAGATTTTGTGAAATAACCTTTATGTTAGTTTCACTGACATCAGGAGGAAATCTGTGAGGAATTTGCTGAGTAGGATGTCAGGAGAGGACAGGCTGCATGCTATTCCAAGTCTTTCCCCCACTGATGGCAATTTGTTCTCCCTAAAGCTCTTGAAATGGCAGGTTAGATTTGGCTCTGTTACTAGTGCTGTTAGAATCAGATAACACAAAGGGGTTCTTTGAACTTAATGTGTAGCCCCTCTTGCTAATTGGACATGATGATTTTGGCTCCATAGCACTTTCCCTTAAAATAATAATAATAATGTTACAATACACACACACACAAAAGTTGATTTAAAGCCATGATATCGCTGTTGCCATTGGCAATAAATTTGTAGTCTGGATCTCATTTGCAGATCTAACTGATTAGAATATGACATGAAAGTAGTGTGTTTCTGATAGGCTAACAAAGAATTGTAGGGACAGTGCAATTGGGTTAGTGAACCAGAACTGGAATTTGTTTCTCTGCTGTGGCTTTGGGAACTGTATCTTTCAGGGGCTCTGCTGTGCAGGAATTTGGAGTGGAGCAAAGTGATGTGCAGAAGTTCCTGGTATGTAACTGGTCTTCTTAAGTCCCGAGTGCTAATTCTAGCAAGCCTTCAGCTTAGGAGGATCGTTACAAGGATGAAGACAAAAGGACGCTCAAAACTTTCTGCTGAACTCTGTTTAATCCAAGTTCATTTCTAGGCAGAGAATGGAGGAAGGGAAGGAACCAGTTTGCTCGCCCAGCAGCAGAAAGAAGAAAGAGCGAGCCACGTGTCCCAGGAGGTTTTATCCCCCCAGGGAGCAGGGGGACACTGGGAAGAGACCACTGGCCAATGGGACAGATGGGAGAAACTACATTCCAGGGGTAGGGGGGAACAGGACCCACCACCACAGGTAGTGCGGGGAGAGAATAGAGCTACTTAGTGCAAACCATTATATAAATTCAGTGCAACCAAAGAACCCCATGTAAACATCAAGTATAGTTCACCACAAAACTGGTACACAGCGCTGACTGCGTTGAACTCAAGCACTGAGCAAGACAGATTTCTGCCCAGTTGATTATGGATCAATATATAGGACTGAGAGTGAAAAATATTTTAAATATACTCCAACTGGAGACCAAATAATATAAAATCTCCATCAGATCTGAAACATCCCACAAGTTATGAGGAGAGCTAAAAAATATTTAAATAGTGTCAGTCTGTATTTGGAAGTAGTAAGTACCCATAAAAAACAAGGGAAGGGAAGGGAAGGGAAGGGAAGGGAAGGGAAGGGGACTCTGCAGATGTTCATTATTACTATTTTGTGTGACCCGAAGAAATTCAAAGGAATCACATTCCCAAGAGGTTGTGATAGGATCAAATAGGAGCTGTGGCTGCACTGAAAGAGCAGTGCTGTGCAGTTGGACTCTAATGCTGTGTGAAGCAGACTCTGGATGTGACAGACTCTGTATCTGACTCTGGATTGTGTCAGACTCTGGACTGCGAATGAACTAGGCCAAGGGAATGCAGACCTCATTCTTGGTTTTGCTTTTGCAGATGACTCCCGCGTTTGTTTCAGTCATGATGGTCAGAGGAGAGCAATAAACCTAATGGCTAATACAATGAAGAACAGAAAAAATATCTGACCTTAGTAATCCTAGAGTGTCCTGAATTTCTAAATGTTCAAGCTGAAAGTACAAATCCATTGTGCTGTCTAACCCCAGTCTTTTGTCCTCATATGCATCATGATTTGAGCAAACAAGAAAGGTCTTTGTTCCTTTTGACAGAGTTATACTTTGCCAATGTGCTTTTGTGAGAGCACATGTTTGCTGCTTGCCCTTCTTGCTGGACTCTTGGCACAGAGCTATGGATATTCTTTGAATCAGGACAATTCTCTACTCAGTGAACAGCCTGAAGAACAAAACCGCAGGGCTGTAATTCTGTACAGACTAGGGGAGACCTGTGGCTAGTCTAGCTGTGTAAACCACTGCTGCCTTCATCCTTTCACCTGGTCTGCTTGCTGCCCTGGAAAAGTGTTTGTCATACAGGTGTTAGGAGGAACAGCACCCCAGTGCTGAGCCTCATGCACTGAAAAATAAATATTTGTTTCATCCTGTTGACACTGCCAGAGTGAGGTTTGCTGTTTGCAAGTAGTGTAGAAAAGTAGCAAAATTATAGCAGACATACTTGCTGAGGTACAGCATGAGAATCAACAAAGCCTTTTTGCTTTATCAAAGACTTATTTTTTGCTTTTAAAATCGATTCTTGTAATAGTGGCACATAGTAACACATGGACCGCAGTTCACCAAGGACTGTATCAACAATAGCTCTTTTGTTTGGGAAAAAAAATAGGAATAAGCATAAATGTACTCTCAAGAAAAAAATAGATTTCTGAAAATTCCATATCCAGGTGTCTTTCTAAATAAGTATAAACGTATTCTGCATGAAAGCAGAAAAGGATTTCACAAAATGAAAAGAGGAAACACAGTCATCACTAAGGCAGATTTATACCACTTTAACTACATTTTCTTAATTCCAAGGTAAACTCTTCTCTAGCTAAATTATGGAACAGATTTACAAAGAACAGAGTTTATGCTGGTATAATTCCATTAATTTTGTCATTTTCAGGAAAACTTGTGGTTTCATCTGGAATACTTTTACATGAGTAATGCATACTGACCAACTAAGGAGTAACATAGACTTGTTTCACAAAGATTCGTGTTTCCCAGGCTTCATCTGGAAAAACATCTTGGATGCATGAGACATGAGGAATGATAAGCTATTAGATCATCATTGAGTCAAAAAAATAAACTTTTATATATCACCCTACCCATGTTTTGATTACTGTGCTTCCCAGCTGCCAGAAAGTACAAACAGGAGTCACAGAGGAGACAATTCAAGTAGCTGACACCACTAGACAAACATGCCACAAGGGCTGATGAGGGCTGAGACATTTATTCTCTGGAGTGGCCATGTGGCTGAAAGGGACTAACCAGGAGCAAGGAGGGTGGCAGCAGTGCCAGCTGCCTGCAGTGCAGCCTTTTTGGCCCATTTCAGCTGAGCTGGGAGACGTGGACAAATCATCCCTCTTCCCAGCCCACTGGAAGCCCACAGAATACCCTGATTTGAAGACAAATGAATCTTTGGAGGAAAGTAATGCTGCTGCTTTCTGGGGCCTTACAACCAGCTGATGCAGCCTGTCTCGAGACACAGCCACTCTCAGAGCGCTAGATTGAGCACTGTGCCTTATGTGATTCCTCACATATTGTTTTACAGCTTTCTGCTCTTTTGAGTTAACCCATTTCAAATCCAACTGTGAACTTCACATGAAGACAACACTAGCAGTATCACCATTAGTTCCAGTCCAAACCTCCTAAGCATTTGTTTTATCTCCTGACAGCTAGAACGTGCCTGGAAAATGGTAAGAGAGGTGATGCAGATTAGCTGGCCTACCAAAGATTTTTCACTCCTGCAATTGGGAAATCTCTGGTGTTAGGTAAGCATTGGTCATTTCTTTTTGTTGGCAGCATGGAACCAAGCTGATAACCCACAAGGTGAAGTACCCCATGGACTTAGGGGAACAACACTCTGGTTTCTGTGCTGTATTCCCTCAGTGATACATCATTTTAGGCATTTTGTCTGGTCATAGTAAGAATACAAACAAGGCAAGACCTGTAATGATTTTCAACCTGCTCCTGTGTACCATTCCTGTGTACTGCTGCTTTCAGCAGTTTTCTACCATCTTGGCAGTGCACTGCTATAGGAGCAGTGGTCTTTAGAAACTACTTACTAGAGATACTAAAGTCATTCCATGGTCCTTACAAACCTGCTTTAACCTAGGAATGAACCACAGGGAAACAGAAATACAATTAGGAAATGAGGAACCCCTTATCTTTTTACAAAATAAGTTTAAACTTTTCACTTTAAAATTATTTTTTATTTCAAAACTAACTTGTAATTGTAACAAATGTAAGACGAGACAAAAAGATTAATGTCCCAAAAGCAAACTCTAACCTTTGGGTAGAGGGGAACATTTTGCTGTCTCTTTCTGACCTGATGTGGATCTTGAATCTGTCTTCTTTCCAGTAACCAAAATTTGCACAGCTATGATTTTGCTGAAACCAATAAACTATAGCTACATTTTACATGTGACTAATTTATCTTACTTTTGTTTCAAAAAACTACAAAAATAATCACTATGTAGATACCCTTACAGATTTTACAGCAAAGGGGAAAAAATAGACAGAGGACCTGTATCTTCTACAAATATATTCTCCAAGAGACAACAGTGTAAAAAAATAGCCATCTGCAGCATCTCAAATTTCAACTGTCAACCAAAGCAGGGAGTAAGTTCCAAATCTCTGTCAGTGACTCCTTTGTAGGAAGTTTCAGTTGTTGATAGACACAGAGTACCAGCTTGCACATGAATGCCTTGTCATCTGGTGAGACTTGAATTTAACCCCCTCCATTAGACTGGGCTGCCTTCCACCTCCCAAAAGGTTCCTCCTCTGTGAAGTTTCAATGGTTTCAAAACAAGGAGTTAAAAATAGTCTCTGACCCTAAACCTGCCCTTGGGTTTCACTATCAAATTTGGTGGTCTTGCAATAATATTTTTTCCCATTGGCAAAAAAAAAAAAAAAAGAAAAAGAAAAAGAAAAAGAAAAAGAAAAAGAAAAAGAAAAAGAAAAAGAAAAAAAATAAAAAGAAAGAAAAGAATTCTCTGGCTACATGTATACTGGAGATTAACCATGCCCAGGACTCCTCTCTGACTGTGAGGCCAGCTGTCCTGGAAAATACTTCAGGCTCTTATGCCCTCTTAGCATCCATAACATGTTGGCTGCATCCACACTGCCCACTGGGAATTGCTGCTAGCCCATGCTGACTCCTGGAACATGCTCTCAGATGGGTCGGCAGGGTGTTAAGTGGCCTGGCCAGAGTGTGCCAAGGACCACTCCAAGAGTTTAGCAGGAGCACAGACGTTCACCTTCCAGTATCTGTGCTCATGCCCTGTCACTGTTTAATTTACAACCTTTCCTTTCCACAGCCTTTACAAACAAAGGAAATGGAAAACTAATCAGCCGTGCTAAGGGAAAGTGCAACTCACCATAAATACACAGTCTGGAGAGGGAAAATAAGCGGTGGGTGGTGAGAAAAAAAATCCACATTTTTCAAGTTAGGTCAAGGCACGCAGAACTCTAGTACTTATTCTAGAGGCATATTTTTACATCATTACTGAGGGATATTTTGGTGACAGAGAGGTTCAGCAGGAGTCAGGAAGAGACAGGGAAGCTGAAGCACAGAGAAAGGTTGCACAGCACCCCCACTTCACACCAGGCTTATCCTGGCTTTTGCTGGGCTTGGTGGCACAAACTTTGAGCTTTTCTGTTTCAGCCAGTGATAAGGGGACTAGCACTGTGAGGCTCCTTGCATTATTCAAAGCCCTGGCCTTCACTTGTCATTGCTGTTTGCAAAGAGGTAAAAGGAAAGGAGAGTCTTACTTCATTCCTGGCAGTGCCAGCCCAATGACTGTCATTATTTCCCAGTAATCCTGCAGGCTTTCCACTGACTTCAGAACTTGTGGCAAAGAAAGCAAAGAAGTAAATGTCAGCCTAAATGATTTAAATAATACCAATGTCTCATGCTGACAGGGAGCAGCACAAAAACCTGCAGATCCCTCACTTAGGCACTGAGAATGGCCTCAGCCACTTTAATAGATTTCATTTTTAGAAACTGTATTTGCATGCCTCTTCTAATGTCATGGTTTCAAAATCCCTAGATAACAACTTCTTCACTTGAAAAGAATGAAGTCAAAGAGTTATCCTGCACATACAGGTTGAGCTGGTTTTGATGGGGTTTTTTAATAGCCTTTTAATGTTAATCTGCTTAAATCTTCACCTGGCTTTTTAATTCAGAGCAAAAAATGAAGCTAAGCTGAAAATATAGCATAGTTACTTTAAGAAAGGAAGGAAAGGAGAACGAACAAGCTAGTAAATATTTCTGCATGGGCTTGGTCTTGCATTAGCATTACTAAAATTACCTGTTGCCAGACTCTTTAATGTCTGTGACATCTTAAAATCCAATTTCAGCAGGGATAAAATATAAGTTGTGTTTGTCTTGTTGCAACTAGCCAAGCACCCTACCTTTCTTAACTTCATTAAAAGGGTTTAATTTTCTTTGTTTTCCACTAGGAGAGAGAAAAACTTTCTCGGCTGCTTTTCTTAGAAAGTAATTTCAGTTCAGAGCCATGGAAAGATAATAAAAAGAGATCCAACAAATGGAGTTGGTGTTTTACAAGCCTACGTGATGGTAAAGTTGTCTGCACTGGTATAAATTCATAATGCTCAGCTTTAAGTATTTCACTTGTGTGATTTAGGTAGAAGTTTAGGTTCATCCACGACCTGCAGTGTCTTTGAAATGAAGTCTGAGCTCTCAGAGGCTCTGTTAGGACTTCAGGTCTGTCCTCCTCCTCAGTCATGCAGTTCCAGTGACCATTGCTAAAGCCCACCATGACTCCTATTTATCAGGGAAAACATCTCCTGATTATCTTCCCATGGTAAAAGTGCTGAGTATAAGACGGTGTTTCAGTCTCTCTGTGAGAGGACATGGCTGGAGATCTAGGTTTTGCTGCTCTGAGTCAGCCCTAACCTCTCTGAAGAGGTTGCATCCTTAATTTGGGCGCATCAGTGAACTGACTGATAAACTGGGGCTGGCTCCAGAAATGCATCATCACAAAGGCTGATTTTGCTGATGGGTGGGGAGGCAATAGCAGGTATTTGCCACCTCGTTATCAGCATCTGACACAGTGCCACACTTGGTGGCCAATATTAGGGCATGACAGAGGCTATGGGACCGTATCCACCCCTCATAGTCTCTGCAATAACCAACCCTGCCAACTTTGTATTAATGAAGTCACAAACTGAAGTGGCTTGTGCTGTTGGGATGGATTTTCTACAAGGCATTAGACCTCTGCTGCAGGCACACTTCTGCCTGAGAGAGGCCGAGAACACAGTATCTCTAATGAGCACTGAAAAGAGTCAATAAGTGACCCTTACTGAGCTCCCTAACTTGGAAATGAACTTATTTGATACTCCAGCTACAACCTCTCATGCTAAACTCTCCTGTTGGGGGAAAGAGTGGGGAAAATTTGGCTGTAATTGTACGAAACAACTAATTTAAGAAACATACCTTTCTTTTAGTTCGGGAAAGTGAAACTAGAAACTAATTTTTATTAATTAAAAAATCTGAGAAAAATTATAAAATTTTCAAGTTCCTATTTCATATGAGGAGCTGTATGACAGAAAAGCAGTGGGGATCTCTGTTGCTGAGGAGAATTGGTGGTATGTCTCTAAATATTAAGGCATCAGTGGGTCTTGGAATACAAATATAAAAGAGTGATTTGACATTTCACAATAATGCCAAAATTTTGGTTACCATTAAAAAAAAAAAATAAATTGAGGAGAGAGGTACATATGCAGATGGCATATTATTAGTAGATCAGGTAAGGAAGCAGCATGTAAGTACATTACTGGTTTTCTTTATTTAGTGAAAAGCTGTCTGACCCTGCAGTTATGTAGTGTCTCAGCATTCCTTATTTGTGTCCTTAAATATTTGCCATCTACCTTCAAGGAAGTTTAGGTGACTGAGAAATTACTTTGAGCTGCTTTCCCTGTGTGGTGGACCCAGGGCCTTGGCAAGGAACCCAGCGCTGTTGCTGCTGGCAGCTCTGTTGTGTCTTGGCTCTGCTGGGACCAAGCTGGACCAAGCTGTGATTGAGAGAAGGAAGATTAGCCAGTTTTCCTCCTTTGAGGAAGCAAATCCACCTCTTGTCATATTAAAGGGGCTATATTTACTTATCTTAAGGAACAAGACTTCATTTACTGTTTCACATTTCACATTTCATTTACTGTTTTTCTCCCAGTGAGAATAAACCTCACTCAGTTTTATATCACTAGTGAAAGTGTCTAAGTGAGCTTTCACTACCACTGCTTGCTGTGGTACTATTCACCACAGAGACCACAGATAAGAGCTTTTCTTTATCTGCCTTTGTCCACATGCAGACTGCATGAATTTCAGAGGTAAGAGAGTTTGTTTCAGACCTGCTCGGATGAAAGTTAAAGGGCAGCTCCCCAGAGCATCCAATACCCAACTGGTAAGCACAGCTGTCCCAAAAAAGCAAGCTCAAACTAAACAGCTGAGCTTCCATTGTATATATACTGAAAATATTTCCTAAGGCTTTCAGAAAAGTCAGAACAAATTCCTC
Organism: Bombycilla garrulus; assembly: GCA_013400315.1. Taxonomy (NCBI): domain Eukaryota; kingdom Metazoa; phylum Chordata; class Aves; order Passeriformes; family Bombycillidae; genus Bombycilla; species Bombycilla garrulus. The sequence continues at coordinate 1,555,346 of VXBU01016903.1, forward strand.
ATGCTGAATAAATATTTCCTTAGTTTTACTAATTAAGAATATTTTATACCTTTAAACCTGAAGGACTCTGCTAAATGAAATGAAATTTGAGGGATACATACATGCTATGCCTCTATATTAAATTGTGCAACTCATTTAATCAAAGTAAATTCAAAAACATGGTATCCTACTATAACTTTTAAATTGACTGCAAAAAAAAACCCCAAGATAAATTTAAAAACAAAAAAATTAAAAACCAGTCAGCACTTTGTCAGCGAATTCTAGGCCTGCAAACCCACCCTGCTATGAAATAGCCAGAGAATTCAGAGAAACTGTACAGCTGGCAGATGGCCTTGAGCTCAACCTAAAGTAGTTGTCATGCTTGCAGAAGGTATCTGTATTCTGACTGTGCTTACTGGCACTGCTATTACTTTTTGCCATCAAGAAAAACCACCACCCTGCATGGAAAAGTGCTCAGCAGCACATCCCAGTGTTGTGGGATGACTTGGCTGCAGCACCAGATTTCCAGGCACTAGGATTCATCCAGCCATACCCTGTGCAAACAGCAAACACCAAGGATTCAACAAACCTTGGACTGGTTGAAATAAGCATACATGTCAAAGACAAAGGATTACAATCAAAGGGATAGGAAAGGCTAGAAAATAAAAACATTGGCAGAACCCAACACTTAGGAATATGGTACAAAAGTCATGAACTGGTGTGGCAAGTCCCCTGTCCTCTGCTCAGCCAGGGTGTGACACAAGGTCTCAGAAAGGATTTCTGCAGGTAGCCAAACACATGACATTACTATTTAAGTAAGCAAGAACAAGGCTGGGAAATTCTGTGTAAATACTTGTCACTGACCAGTCTCTTATACCTTGAAGATGCATTTCTAGAAAGTAAAAAAACCCTGAAAATTGTTTTTCTCATTGTATATTCAAAAAAGCTGAGAAGTGCCATTACATTAATGTTTCTCAAACCTCAGAGAAACTTTTCCAAAGTCTATAAAGTCAAATATTAAATAAATGGCTTGCTAAAATAATGGAACAGTTGCTGGACTTCATAACACATGCATTTTTTTAAAAGAAAGAAAGAAAATACTGGGAGAGGGAGTATTTTTTTTTTATTGTTAATTGTTTAGAAGTCCATAACTGGAAACATATCGTTACCAGTTTGTACTCACGTCAACTTTATATAAGAGAAGAATAAAGTTTTGTTTGTGTAACATTGTTAGATAAAACAGTAACTATATAAATTTAAGAAAGCAAACCACTTATGCCAAGTTAACGTCAATTAGCATTATGGATGACAACTTAAGGAGGACTATATGATGTATTGTAGGTTTGAAACAACTAAAAATAGAAAAGCCATACAAGCCATAAAAATTGCACAATGTACAACTTTCAGTTCCAGGAAGATTGTGTTTGCAATCCTTGACTACAAATGGAGCTGCTTTCTGACTGTTGGGATAGATCTTCTGGGGCCATAATTAATACAGACAGTCCCGAGCTTTCCAAATGACTCAGACATTTAAAAATATGACATGATATTGAGCTTAAAGCTGTGAGATTTTTATAAAATCATTTTGTGTTTGCCTTCCAGTTTCTGAGCTGGGTTCACAGTTTCAAAGTATGTTCTAGCACCTTGAGGAACTTTAAAACAGGAAATAAAGAATGCTGTATAACCAATGCAATACTAGCAATGGGGCTTTTAAAATACAGGAAAAATCCGAGATTAATATTCTAAGACAGGTAATATGGTCATTGGATTTCATGGTGCCTGCTACAGAGTTCCTCGTTACATTAAGTCCTTAACTCAGGATGCTAATTTTTAACACATTATGCTAAAAAATTTCAGAGAAAATCATGTGCATTGAGGATGTCCTTGGGAATTGTCAACAGTCCCCGAGGGCTTTAACAGCTCTGCAATTCAGATGAGCCTTTGAGAAACTCTTGGTTTTCATGTTCACATTTCCTTGTTTTGAAACAAGTCATTTTGGTAACCTCCTGGAGCTGACATCTGCAGAAAGCTCAGGTATTGCTTTCCAGCCATGCTATTGCGACAGCATCTGAATGTTACTGATTTAGGAGCGTGGCCCCACGTGGGAGCTGTGTGCCAGCAGAACAGCCCGTGGTGTGCAGCAATACCTGTGTCCAGGGGCGCTCCCAGGGCAGGGGCTTCACTAGAATCTAGGTCCGCAGTGGGGAGGAGGGAGTCGAGGGTAGAGGTGTCCCTGTGCCATCGCTCTGCCGCTCCCACCTGAGGCTGACTGGGGTCCCTGCTGCTCCCTAGAGAAGAGATAAGGCTCAGGGGCTGCATGCCAGGACAAAGAGAGAAGCAGCGTGTTCTGCTTGTGTGCCAGCCAGCAGGCCAGCTAGAAAACACAGGCTTCCAGACTTAAAGTGGCTTGAAAATACTTATTATCTTTTATTTAGCAACTCCTGTTGACTTTATCCAAAGTGTTTCCAAAGCCATGACAGTGCACAGCGGCCTGAAGAATCCAAAATACAAGGTGAGGCACTTGCAGGTATGACACAATATAGCAACCAGGAGGTAAAACCTCACCCTCCCTTTGCCTCCCAAGAGCTGGTACCACAAGTCACAGCTTTCTGCTGTAATTTGTCAATCACCACCAAGAAACCCCTCCAACCCAAGAAAAGCAGCCATAATGAGGGAAGGAAAAAGCTGGTAAGTGATGTGCTGGGCTCCTCATTGAGTGGAGGAGTTCTGCAGAGTATGTGCAGTGCAGTGACACAACATGGTGACACGACAGCAGAGTGTTGGTGACACTGCAGGCAGCCTGCAGTGTCCTGCCTGCTCAGTGGAGCACAGGACTCCCGTGGCTGGCTGAGCTGGCCAACCTGCAGCACAGCAAGACTTGTGTTTCTCTCACGGCCCACAAAGCAAACAAAGGAAGACTGGGGACATGGTGACCACTCCAAATCCTGTGGAGGTATAGAAGACATGCAGGGAGCTAGGAGCTTTGCTCCAGGGGAGCTGGGGATGCTGCCGGCATATGAGGATCACAGCCATGGCACTGGACAAAGGCAGGGTCTCATGTTGATAAAAGCTCATTCATGCATTTGATTGGGTTGCATAAACAAAGAGAATTCTGGATTCCCTGAATTCAGCCCTGACCCTCTTGGCTGAGCAGCATGGTTATGGCATAAACAAAGCTTTGCAGGCCAAATATACTCCAGACACAGCTGGCATGGAAACACCAGAGCCAGTGGGTCTGAACAATGCTGCGTCCCGGCAGGCTCAGCAGCAGGACTGGAAGGGTCACAGAGATTCTGAGGGCTCTGAGACCATGGAGGGAGGAGTTTCCTGGGCAAAGTAAACATGGTGTTGTGAAAAGCTGTGATCTCTTTAAATAAAACAGTAACAATTTTTTTCAACTCTACAAAATTACTGTTATTTAAATAATTTATATAGTTCTAGTAACAGTATAGTCATACAAGGAACATTACCATTCAAGGAACAAAGCAGGACTACTGCAGTACCTAAGTCAGTAGCAGTCAGAGCAGTGTATGACTCATTTGCCTATTATTTCTTAACAAACTGTAAGTGAATTCTTGCAAAATAGTGAGTATCAACTTGGTATTTTTATCTTTTTTCCTTGTTCTGAGGGGAAAAAACAAGATTATTGGATTATGAACAATATAAGGAGAGATACAGTAATGAAATCTTAACAAGCATATTAAGGAAAACTTGGCTTTAGAGGAAGGTTATTTTGCTGATAAGCATTTTCATTTTCTAGAAAATTTGCTTCGACAACTTCAAACTTGAGCAGCTACTTCTTGGAAAAGATTGAGCAATTACCCATCTATTTATTTAATGAATAGCAGAAAACATTTCCTATGTGTGCAAGAATTCAGGTTATCACATGTTATACCCACAAGCCCTGAATCACATTTCTCATGATAATTTAAAGAAGCAGAATACAGATAAGTTGTTTGAGGCACACGGGATTTACAGCGATTAATTCTTCGGCCTATGAAAGGTTTGTCCTTCAAAAAAAATCAGTGAGAGTTTTTTTCATTAATTTGAATGGAGGAAGGATCAAGACTACTGTCTTTAAAAGTTAATAAGCAACTATCTAGACCTAAAAAAAGAAACTGAGCCATGTTTTAGCATTGAAGAGCTGAATTTTCAGTGCAATTCACACAATGTAAGAAACAAAAAAGAGTTTGCTATCAACAGGCACCTACTAATTATTAAGATACAAAAGGGGTGGACCAAGGCTTACTGGGTCGAATTCAGACCTCATATGCCTTTACTCTTCTGAGTTTAAAGATGTTACTCTGGATTTTCATCAGCCTAAATGAGATTGAAGTCTGATGTCCTGTAAGCGAACAAAAGTGGCATTATTCATGATTTGCAGAGACCTTGTTCACAGAAAGCACTGTTTAAAAACAGGCCCTTAAGGGTACTTTCTTTCCACTATTTATTGTTTTAAAGTCATTTTACGAGTGTTGTAACTACACCTATATCTTCCCAAGAAGAGACATCCTGGGAAACAGATAGGACTTCAGTAATTTCCATTCTCTGATATTTGACCAAGCAGCAGGATAAGGTAGACACTGTATGCTCTTTGGAAAAGCTTTTTCTTCATTAAGCATTAAAATATCTCAAGACAATATTTATGCCTATACATCTCTTCTTCATTTTAATTAAGTGATGCCACAGTCAATATAGTGAGCAAAAGAAAGAGTCAAGGTGAATATCACTGCAGTAGTTAAAATATTCCCCGTTATACAACATTATACAAGCCCATGGGATTTTGCCGCTGAGTTGAATATAGCTGGTATTCCACTCAGAGAAGTCACACAGGTACATCAAAACACTCCTAAACCCATGTTAGGCTAATGAAAGACAAAGCTTTGGTTGCAGAATTGACCTCACAAGCAATTTAAATCTAGCAGGGCTGCAATAATGTCACAGACCCTTGCACAGCAGGATGCTTCTGGGGCTGCCTTTTCCATCCCAGTTGTTGAGAGTTTTATTATAAGCACTAAACAGAAAAATTTTTGTTTGTTACTCTCCCAAGAGTACTAAGAAGCTACTGATTCTCTGTAGATTTGTTTTGGAGAAAGCCTCTCATTTCTTCTCGTTTGCACGCACATGCTCCCTCTCCCCCAACAGGCTCCTCTCCCTCTCTCTAGGGCCACATGCATCAGGAAACCAAACACAGCAGAAAGGTGACGTTTCCTTTGGCAGGTTTGCCAAGAGGCCCTAATGAAGGGGGTCAGTGAATGTCCCCATATTCCCATTGATCTACAAGCCACCATTCCCAGAACTTTCAAAGGAAAAGCCAGGGAAAGCAAAGAGCTCTCAAAGCTGCTTTCCACTCCAAGCCCCAAGCCCCAGCAGCCACACTGGGGATAGCACAACAAAGGGCAAGTCCTGGACAGGCAGTCTGATGGGCTACTCTGAAGGTGTGGCTGTGCACAGCCAGTCAGAGTGGGACACAAAATGAAGCTGATTTTGTCAAGCACCCTACACCCCACCCCACCACTGGACAAGGCTTTGGGATGCATGAAGGGGCACTTCCATCCCACAAGCCACCACAGGGGCTGGAGGCGTGTGATGGCTTCCACTATCGAATCAACTCTTTGACTATCACTGTTATCATCAGAAGTGTTTGTTAGAATTACAGTTCCATTTATTTTATTATCAGGACCCCACATCAGCCCCCCTAGGGCCACCAGCCCTAGTCCCAGGATTGCTGCAGCACGGCTGGTCTCCAGCTCCACACAGCCCAGCCCTGCCCTGCCCGGTCCATGGATGCCTCCCAGCTGGGCCCACAGCCCATCCTGGACTCCTCCTATCTCCAGGAATTTGCCTGATGCCAAGGCCTGGGGCTGTCCCCAGCTCTCTCACCCGGGTCTCTGTTCCCCAGGGGGATTGCCACCTCCAGTCCTCAGAAAGCAGCCACTCCTGCAGTGCCCTGACAGCTGTTTCCTTAATTGTCTACTTAACTGCTTGGATTCACAGCTGGGAATCCCCTTTGCTCTAGTTCAAGTGTTTTAAAAGCTTTTCATTTTCATTGATCTTCATACATGCATGCAGTAGATTAAATTTGTGGTTTCCTTTTCCTACAGTATATCACAAAAGCTCTTTTTGCCTTCTGCCACAGGGCAGGAAAATGCTAAAAAGGAAATCAGCCTCTTTATTCCTGAGAAAAGAAGGACTGTAGAAACATAAATGCTCCCCCAGTATCTCTCCTTTACACTTACAGTGGCATCCTTTTCTCCAGTGATCCTGATCCCAAGCACTGGGATGTCAGGCTCAGGATAAGTAATGAAAAGTTTCTCTCTGAAACTTGATTAAACTATCAACTCAGTAAGGATTAGAAGTAAGACAGCCGAAAAGAGATTGCTGTCACAGTCTTAACAGCTGGCAGACAGGAGTCTCCTGGAGTTTTCCAAGAAGCTATGGCACAAGACATCAGGGGATGCTGGATTTGACCAAACATTCTTTTCTCTGTGGTCCTGGGAGGTGGTGGGATCAGTTGTACCCCCATTCTCTTCTGCTTTCTATGGTCTCACACCAACAGGAGCACTCTGCAGAGGTAATTCCAGGGAACGAGCCTTCTAAACTCTGTCACTGAAATTTCGTAAGGGCAACATGTGACTACAATTGTGCCTTCTCCAGGAAAGGTTCATCACATATTATACAGTGTTCATAGGAATTTCCCCAGTCAATAATAGTTAAACTTCAAAAATCCAGACCCGTTTCTTCAATTATTACTGTCACAAATCTAATGAACTGCTTACAACAGTGGCTGAAGGTCTCAACCAAATAAAAACTTTCATTGATTTCTCAGCTTTTGATTGAAACCCTAAAACCTTTCATACAAACTGCAATTTCATTCAACAACTTGGGGGGAAAACCCACATTATTTCTAGTGAGGATGCCCTCAGAATCCTTTACTCAACCCCCTAAATATTTGGCACAGCACATCCTTGCAAGCCTGAAATTATTACTCTGTTTGCTATGGTTTCTTTTATTATGCTATTATACAAGACTGTTGTACTTTGTCATTTGTAGCACATTACCTCAGACTTGTTCAGGTACAAAGATGGACTTTGGGATGATCAGGGTAATGGAGAGCCTATCATATGAGAAGACAGAATGAAGAGCTTGGCTTGTTTAACTTGGCAAAATAAAGGCTGTTAAGGGATCCAGTTGCTGTGTATAAATATATCACAGAGGCAAACATCAGGGAGATGGGAGAGTCATTTCAATTAAAGGACAGTGTTGGCAATGGAACCCAGTGATAGATTGGCCAGAATTTAACCTACATTAGAAACAAAAAATGTGTTCTCACACGGGGCAATGAGATTTAGGAACAATTTTCCAGTTGGAGAAACAGCAGCAAAACTCCTAAATACACTCACAGTGGAACTCAATAAATGTATGAAGGGGATTATAAAACATGATTTCTGCAATATTATAACAATAAATTTGATGACCCATTAGATCTTTTCCAGTCCTGTGTTCCCATATAGAGCTATAATATATCATGCAGATTCTGTACACTTCAGTCATGCATGCTTCAAAACAAGATATGCCAGCATACTTTATATGCTTCAAGCTATTTAAAAACAAAACAAACCAACAACTCTAACCAAATAGTTCAGTTTAGTAAGTGTATTTGTTCAGGGTAGGGATAAAACTTAAAAAATTTTCTCTCCCACAACGACAATAAATTCAATAGAACCCAAATATATTACAAAATAAACATTTTTTACATTCAGTTGTCCACCACTGAAATTCCCAAGATTATTGATAATTAGTTCTACTTGTCATCTAGAACTTTATTACAATTTTTATAAAATATTTTATCCATGGATTTAAAACCTTTGCAGCTGAAGTTCAACTGTTATTTATGGTATTCTGCTCTAAGCTATAAATTAATTAAGGACAAGAACATTTTTGTGCTAATGCATTTTATGTTGGAGTGTATCCAAAAGATATAGCCAAGGGAACAGAATTATGATTGTTTCTAATTTATGTTGGTCATAGCATGAGTTGAACACGTGAGAGGGAAGACTTTTTTAAAAACAGAGTCGTCTGGTTTTGGAGACACTTCATTTTTTTTCCATGCTTAAAACGTTTCTTATGCTGAGCTTGAAGTAAAAACCCATGAACTTCTACAAAGCAGAAAATTTCTTGGGTAAAATAAAAAAAGTTTGTAGAAATCTACTTCCATCAAAAGCAGTAAAACTGTTACATAAAAATTAATCATCTACAAAAAGTTCTTCTTCCTAAATGCAAACCCACACACATACACACAGAGAGCCCCTGTGAATGGGACCAAACTACAGCCATGACAGTACTTTATTTATTTTCACTTCCCTGTAGCTCCTACTTGAAATTTTTATGAAAATATCAGCATGCTGTCTTCATATATAGTGTACTAGCTCAGTGACAGCAAATTTTACTACAAAGATGCTCCAGAATTTATATTATATTATATTATATTATATTATATTATATTATATTATATTATATATCTTCATATTGTTATTATTACTTCATATAATATCATACCTCATGGTAATTAATAATAGCAAATTCTGATTCACTCTACTCTCAACTAAGATGGCTTCATAAACCTATCTTGGGGTTTCCTGGTTTTATTAGCAGTTCACTATCTTAGCCAGCATTAAAAATTAGTTAAAAAAAATCTCTCACCAGTTTCTTGTGAGCAATGTTGAATTCAGCTCTCAAGATTCAGCATTAGGTACTCAGAAAGAAAGGATCCAGAAGAATGGAAAACATGTCTCCATTTTCATCTGTTAATGGATGGCTGAATTACTGACTTGTAAGATATTTTCCTATCCTACATAAAAATTCTTCTGAAAGCATTCTAAGTTTCTGACTTTAATCGAAGACAATGAAAATAAATTTACATATGTCTACATAACTTTGCATGCATTTCTTTTTGTTTTTTTAACATCTGCACATTCACTTATATTGTGAAGGAACATCCACCCATCCATCTTCTCTAGCCTCTTCTCATTCTACAATCCTTCTTCCATGTCCCTTTACACTTCTTTCTCTCCAGTAAACAATCACAGTTTCACTTTTGACTCTGACCTTGCTGGTTATTTTCATCACAGCCTCTGTTCCTATGCCCATTTGTGCTGGTTTTGGCTCGGATAGAGGTAACTACAGTCGCTGGTATGGGACTGTATTTTGGATTTGTGCTAAAACCAGGGAAACAGGGCTGATAATACAGGGATGTTTTCCTTACTGCTGAGCAGAGATTGGACAGAGTCAAGGCCTTTTCTGCTCCTCACCCCACCCCAACAGTGAGGAGGCTGGGGGTGCACAAGGACTTGGGAGGGGTCACAGCCAGGACAGGTGACCCCAACTGACTAAAGGAGCATCCCATACCATATGGTGTCATACTCAGTATATAAAGCTACGAGAGGAATAAGGAAAGGGGGGACATTTAGAGTGATGGCATTTGTCTTCAGGATGGACTGATACCCATGATGGAGCCCTGCTCTCCTGAGGATGGCTGAGCACCTGCCTGCCCACAGGAAGCAGTGGATGAATTCTTGGTTTTGCTTTCCTTGCATGTGCAGCTTTTACTTTACCTGTTAAACTGTCTCTCTTTCAACCCACAAATTTCCTCACTTTTACTCTTTTGATTCGCTCCCCAGTCCCACTGAGGGGAGGAACTGTGTGGCTGTGTGAGGCTGAGTTGTCAGCTAGGATTAAACCATGACACCATTATACATGATTAAGGAGATAATCAGAAGAGATATGCATTTTTCAAGTTCCTGATTTGTCTCAGCAATCCACGACATACATCAAAACAGCCTTGTTTCCTCCTTAAATTGCTACTTTTGTCTCAAACAAAATTAGTTCTTGAACAGAAACTGTCCACATGCTTTGAACTCATTCAGAAACAAATTGGTCATGAGTAAATGAAAACTGATGAATTTTCAGAAGATTGCTGTTCTGAAATATTTTTTCTTACAGGGGGAAAATGTCCTTGCAAATTTTAAGAGAAAACTAGATCCATATTCAAAAGAAAAAGTTATATACTGTCTGACACTGGGTTCGGGATTTATACATTATTAATTCTGAAAAATTCTGATACAATCCTAATGAGCCACATTATTTTGTTCATGTTTCTATGTCAGAAACAAGACAAAACCTTCAGTGCTGGAGATTCCTCACTGAAGCTATAAGTCCCTGTTGTGACTGTTCAAAGTATAGCAGAGCCTGTGTAAGGACTGCTAGTTTCTGTGCTCCTCTGAAATATTAGTGAGAAACAGTGTAAGGATGGTCAGAAAGGGTATGATAGTAACTGTAGGTTTAGAGCCCTGGACAATAATTTCATGTGATTTTTTATTTTTATTTTTCATTTCTGAGGAAGACAAATCCGTTCTCAAGGATCTCTCAGTTATCAGATGAATCCTGTGCATCTCAGCAGCCAGACAGCATTTGCCCTTCATGGCTTTCCTTGTTCATCCACAGCTCAGGGATCTGAGCTCGGCAGGGCTCTGGCAGTGATTGCCTTCGATCCTGGTTGTGTCTGGGATTAGAGCCAGAAAGGTGAGTGATGCTGACATCTCTCAAACCAATAGAGTTCTAGTAGAAAACTAGTCTACGCTCCTATCATATTCTGACACCTGCTCTCTTCTGCTGATTATTGTTGCTTTCCATGGGCTTTGAAGCAGTCTCCAACAACAAACAGAATGGGATGGTTCTTCACACACAGAAGAGCAGAAATACAGAACGCTTTCTCCAAGAATGCAGAAGTTGACTTGGGAGGAGACATTCTTGGCAGAAATACTCAGTTATGGTTGCTACCCAGATAAACCACATCAGGTTAGGGTAATCTCTTGAACTGAAAATAGCTGGAGACAAAGAGTGCTCGGGCCAAGTTTCAAATCCTTGCCATGCACTTGCTTTCCCCTGCTGGCAGTTTTCAGCCATTGGTTTGTGTGTTGGTTTGTTTGCTTGCTTGCCCAGAGTGGAACACAAATGCAATTCCCAGCTGCCACTAATTATGCTGCAGAGTTCTTTGCAGCTGGTTGAATTTCAGGGGTTCACACAGAGAAGCCTTGAACCTCCCTTTGGGAAAACCAGTGGTGGCTCACTACTAATTCAGTAAACTTCCCTCTCTTCATCTGATTGCTTATGACAAGACATGGAAGTAAAACTAAAATAGCTGAGCAATAAGTCCTTCAAAGTACTGTGACTTGGCTGGTACCCTTGAAAGCAGGCTTCTTTGTCCCACTGTAGTTCTGACATGAAAAACATACTGTTATCTCGGCAAGGATGGTTTATTGAACCGTTTTGTTCAAATACTAAAGACTTTTATTTTTAGGAGCAAAACTGTAATTCGTACCCTACAACAACAAAAGCCAACTGTATCCTGAGCTGAGGTACACACAAAATTATAATACCTCCTGGCAGGTATCTGGAGCTGACTTATGTTAGTCTTAAACCACAAAAATTTATTGCCATTACTAAGTGGTTCAAATGTGAAAGCTATTCTTGCAAAACAGTAACTAATGGGCCTGCATTTGAACAAATAAGAACAGAGCAGCAGGGAACTGCAAAACGTTATCTCAAAAGTACTTGCCTCACCCTTAAATGAAATCCAAAAGCAACGCTTCCCATGGACAGAAAAGAAGGGCAGAGCACGTTGCTTGTTGCTGAGCATGTGAACAAATTGCATGCCATAGCTCAGATGTCACAGCACTTTTTCAACAACATTTTTAAGCTTTCGCTAATGCCTCAAGCACCTAAAATTAAAGGTGAAATATCTTGGATAGGAAGGATCTTAATCTTACGTATATTTAGATATTTATATTTATTGATGTAACAGTTGTTCTTCAGAAAATGTTCTGTTGAATTAGTGACGGAGCTGCAAGTTTTTAAATAATCTGTATCCAAAGTTTTGTAAAGCCAAAAAGACTATTTAAGATAAAAGTACTGGAAACATAAATTATGTCCTCAGAGCTATAATTTAAAAGTGTATTGAGTTGCTTCTTAATTGCAGAACAATCTTATATCTGAAATCATTAGCAATGTTCTTGGTGCATGTCACAACTAAAATTCCATTTTAGCATATTTTTAAAATTATCTCGTCTTTCACTTAGCCATTTTGTTCAAGAATCCCTTTCCCATGGATGGGTTGGTAAAATATGCATCACTCAAAGCTCTGCAAAGAATGCAGCCTCTGCTCTGCTTTATGTCAGATCATTTCATCAGCTCTTGGAGAAGGATTTGAAAGGCATGTTGGCAGATGAAAGTCTCTTGGTTTGCTCTATAACTGATTTTCAAATTTTAATAAAATGTGCATTGAACAGAGGACGTTGGAAACTTATGAAAGAAAATGGATGGTCATTTTTACTTCATGCTATCATTTCAGGATGGAGTTGCCTCTGAGGTTCTGCTTCACTTACAGGAGTGAGCAACTCCTGGGGCTCAAAGGCACCACTCACAGGAGGGGAAGGCCAAGGAATTCATCTAGTCAGTCCTCACGAGCTGCAAATTCCAATGCTCTGCTTTTGCATGGAACACTGTACAAGGTCCTGCAAGGCCTGATATCCCTACAACAGAAGAGTTGTGTGCTCTATTCTGCTGAAGACAAGGGCTCAAAGTGCTTCTTTGAGTTGCTGGTTGGTTGTTGACCATTTACAGTTTAGTTGTTGATGTATCAAGAAGTTTTGGTTTGTTTTTTTCTGACAGAGCTTAGAATTGCCTCTATGAGTTTTTTGTGTTACTCATTGAACTGCTGTTCAATAAAAAACAGTCCTCCAAAACCACATATGGTTAAAATTAACCTTTTTTCCTGGCGTTTTTTTTCTTGCTTACATGTTGCCTTTTGAAAATGAGATAGTCCTGTGAAATCATGTGACCAGTTGTGCTTGTAGCTCTAAGCACTGTTTGTCCATAAGAAACTAAGTAGACCTAATGAGGTGTTATTAGCTTTGACTCATCTGACTGAAGAATCATCTGCTGTGCTCATTAATGAAAGTTGTTCAGGGGAAAATAGTGATCTCTTAGATTTATTAAAAGTCTGTGTTGTTTTTACTCATCTAATGTAAAGAGAAAAAGGAAAGTAGATAGTAAAAAAAAGCTGCACACAGAGGATATATACTAAAATAATGCCTAAGGAACTAACTTGAAAAAACAGTTTAAACATGTGACACAAAAAGTTTTCCAACGGTAGAATTTTCCAGGGTTAGAAGTTCAACACATGCTTGGAAAACAGTCCCTCTAGCTGTACTCTTAGAGAAGTCTGATTCAATAATGAGGTATAGCTTTATAATGCAGAAATGGTTTATGTGATCGTTCAGATGATCAGAGGCACTTGGCATGCTCAGATGAGTATGACATGAGGATTATGTCTAAACTAGGAGATTAGGCAGTGCCAGGGCTTGGTTGCAATTTTGGCATGGACTGACCAGGGATCTTCCTAGAATGGTTCAGGAGTTATCCCTGCCTGGGGATTAGTCTAGCCAGAGTTTGACAGCCTGAACAGAGTCAACCTGTCTTGAAGTCTACATTTAATAATGTAGGTATGACCAGCCAGTGACAACAGGACTGAGAGTCAAAGAACCAGTACTGGCATTGTCTTGTGCCACCAACATATTTTTAACTGTTTCTGTGTGGTTTCAAACTGTGAGAAGTGGAAACAAAGACTGTTGCTTTACAGAACTGCAGTGGAACTGCAAAGCCCTGACTTAGGAGAGGAGGGCAAGCAAGAAACATTGAGACAGATGGCACAGTCAGATGGAATGAATTCCTGGGGGGGAGTGCAGCAGGGAGAAGAGGCAGTGAGCACGGTAAAAATATGGGAACAGCAGCTGCTGTTGCTGTTTCTACAAGAGCAGGTTGAGCAAATTGCCTTAGGAGCCCGCCCTGTGCCCAAATCCAAAGGGAAGATTGGGAAGACAGCTTTGCAGAGAACTGTGGTACCATGCAGATGAGTGAAGTTGGGAGAGCTGCAGCTATTAGAGAGGGATTGGAGATTGAACACTTCCAAAGATCACAGCTGGAAGATGAGCTGAGGCGGATGCTGGGACCCAGAGAGAAGTCCGGCTTGCTTCTCAGGCAATGGTGAATGCCGAACAGTGCAATGGCACAAATCTCACACCACAGAAAGACACGAATCGAGATAATTCTGATTCCAAATGTGAATCAGCTGAAGACTGAGACAAATTCTGAATAAAAGCATATTTACTCTGGAAAAGTGTCAGTGTGATTGGTCATTATTCTCTGCCTTGCCGAAGGCAACAATTCCATCCCACAGCAAAGGTGATGGCCCGTATTTATTGTATAATTGAGATATGAGGAACTGGGGCAGCTTTCAGCATATGTGGGCTATTCTGAGAAGTTAGTTACAAATCTCTAACAGGTATCTTTTCACAAGATAACCTTGGTGAAATGCTTTGTTCAGTGGCTCTTAGCCCAGCATAATTTTCACAGGAATGGCAAAAGTCAATTTGCTGCCACAGGGCAGTTTCCTGGATGAATTTCAGTAGATCACTCTGGAACACAGAGGCATTAAAGCTCTTCAGCAAAATGGTTATAGGATTGTTTTCACATGGGCAAACAAGAATTTTCTCTCAACTAATTCTTGGAAATGCTCAAAGCATTCTAGCTGAAACTTCCAAAAACAATTCAGACTCAGCCAGACATCCAGCCTGAACAACTGAAGTTTGGCAAAGCTGTAAACAACTGGGCTTCATATAAGACTAAATTTTAATGAAAAGTGTCAGGCAAACATAGATAGGGCTTTGTTATCAGCTTGCTCTGCAGTATGTGTTCTCTTCTACATCCCAGCCTAACATTTCATTTGTAAATCAATTGTCATGCCTGTTATATTACAGTGTTTTGATATAGCATTTTGTATCTGATCACATTTATATTTCAAATTTTCATCTATTGGGAATTACCAGTTGATGAGACATATTTTACCAATAGTAAAGCAAACCTTCAAAGTAAGAGAAATCCATCAAATACCGCCATTAACAGAGTTTCAGGTTGTTGTCTAGATAAGAGAAATCTGTCAGATACATAAACGGATCTTATGGAACACCTTCATTTTTACCAGTTTGTTCTTGGCTTTAAGGAAGGACTTGCAAAGAAAATTTAAGAGAAAGCTACTGAAGAGACTCAAAATGTACCTAACGCTGATAAGACTGTTTACCAACAAATCCATTTCCTCTCTTCTGTGTTCCAAAAGAAGTATTTTTAAAGATGCTAAAAATAAAACCTATGGTTTTATTAAATAAATATATTATTGTTTGTAATCAAAACATCAGAAGGTGTGTCTATTCTGACTTTCACTATCCTATTCTTGGCAGATTTTGTGGTTTCTTAGAGAATACATAAAAAAAGGACATGATAATGATCTGTAAGCTGACATACACAGCACAGTGTCAGACATGCTCTAAGAAATTTCTAAATAGTCCTTATTATTATTTCAGCCAAACTTGCTAAGTTTTTTTATGTATTTGATCTGCAAATGATGCCTATTTTGGCAGCACTCAAAAAATACGTAAAAATAATGTACTGTCTGCAATTTGTGTTTTCCTGCCTGCAATGCTCTACAACAGCATTTTTAAGATGAAGCAGTCTGACACTGCCAGACTTTTGTGCAACGTCCTTGGGAGTTTTGACCTATTAACTACAGCAGATTTTTAATGCAAGCTGTTTCAGGCAGGCTTGTTTCCATAAAGAAAGTGTTTTGATTTGAGGGGTCACACAGATGAAACGCCACTTGTCAGAGTTAGAAACCAGATGATTCCACTGAACTGCAGGACAGAATTGAGTTTTGCCTTCCTCGAGAAACCTGTGGAAGGAAGCATTGCACCAAAGAAGAGAAAATGAATCCAGTATAACACAAAAGTACCTACACTGGGTATTTCTTGAACCATCAAAGACTGCGTAATCTAATATCATCACCTGACACAGAAAACTGAAGTGCTCTGCTTTTTTCATAGTGTAGCGACACTGTATTATTTATTTGTATTGGTAGGTGTGTTTTTCAGTGGTGGCTTTGTGCTTAGGTTCTCTCTCTGCAGAGAAATGAGAATATGAGGTTAATAACAATATTCTCCAGCCATAAGTCATGTCCCATGGGCCCTAGAGAAGGGCTGGGATACCTTCATACTACCTCTAAAGGCTCAAGGATGTGTTTTTCTCAGCCTCTGGTGTTACTGCTATGCAACCATCCCACTGCTTGCCTCTCGTGGATTCCTACCGTAGGAGAACTGGAAGCAGAACAGTCTCATTAGAGCCTGCAGCTGAAATTATGCTGGGCAATTTCTTCTAGAAAACAATTCATTCTGCCTAAAAGAAAGAGTTTGAGTACTCTGAAGCAGATTTGGGTCAAAGATTTGGGGAAAAGAAACAAGAGATGAAAATGGAATATATGAACTGCAGAAACAATTCCTTTTCCTATTTTTGATTTTTTTCCCCCACACTAAGATCACAAGAAGTCAGAGGTACTATTGGAATAAAGTAGAACAATTTTAAGAAACTTGTTTCTCTGCCTTCTTTTACCAAAAGTCCCATTTTTCTGTCACAGCCCAGTAGCATTTCAAGCTCTTACAATACAGAAACTGTTTTTCAAATTGTCTGCAGGATTTAAAAAATGGGTATTTGAACAAAAAATGTGTGAATTCTGAGTCACAGCGTGTCAACCAACTCTACACTCTACTCAACTGCATTCACTTTGTGTGACATATTTAAATGCTCACTGGAGCAAGAGCTAACACTTGAGAAGACCCAAAGCTACATGCAAAGTCAAATTTTTTTTCTGGAAAGTGAAACAGTCAAAGTATTTTCCTGGGAAATGTTTTAGTGTCTATACTGTAGCAAAAATGCACTGTAACCTTTTCCTTTCTGGGTTGTTTTGGTGAGTTTTTTTCATGGTTCCAAACTCCCACTTGTCTGCCTGTTCTTGAAATTTTGATAGATGAGCCCCATAATGAAAGCAGTGTTTTGAAGTCTAGTAAAATATTAAATCCAAACAAAAGCTAATGGATCTCACTGCAAATCCTTAAAAAAAGAAAACATAGCAAAGCTTTCCTTTTTCCTTTTTTAAATTCAGTCAGCAATCAAAAAACTACAGATATATCATAATTAATGGCCCTGAGAATTTCTGTGAAGGACTAACTGAGCAATGTCTCCTCACTTTTCTTTGTCTCTCTCTCTTACATGTTGACTGCTTACTTTTCCCCTCAGCCTCTTCTTTCCAACAGATACAGATATTCAAGGACAGAACTGGGAGCAATGTAAACGTTCTTGTTTTCTCTCAGGAAGGAAAACAGTCCTGCATTTGTAAAAAGTTCCTTTTGTGGGTTGATCACAACAGTATTACTGAGCGCTTGACTATGATCTGAAAACTCCTATGGACCAAGAAATCAAAACCTGTGTGCTAGGGAATTACACATTAAGATGGATAAAATAACTTTTATGTTGTCTATGGTAACAAATATAATTGAAACAAAAGTATAAGATGACAGCTAATGTAAAATGTAAAATATCAGTGGACATACTGCAGAGCTATATATGCAAAATTATTTTACTCCCAGGCTCAGGTGACTATTTTCTTAGGGTGTGGGAGAAGGAATGAAGAGAAAGAAAAGGAGCTGTTGCCACAGCATTCACAGATGCGAGATGACTGATATGCTCCCCCAGCACACGACCTGAGTGCAGCTCTGTGTCTGCTGCTCCATTACAAGTGACCAGTGAATAATTGCAGGGTTGCACTGTGACGGAGGCAAAGCTACGAGGAAGGCAGAGGTTTCAGCCTTAGGGAGCCTTGAGACACAGTTGATGTTGGGGTGAACTGAAATGTTATCTGTCAGCTGTAGCTGTCAGCAAAAATATTAAAGGAATAGCAGCTGCATCATGCCACAAGCAGGAGAGTGGAGCAGCCGTAGCTCCAAAATAGATTTTAGAGTCAGACAAGAGTTTTCTTTTAATGAACTCCAGTAATAGTCAAGGCCATTGATTTTCTGAGCTGCTTTGAGTCACTTGATAATGCTACTCATTCTAAAATGTTTTAAAGAAATGTTTGAGATGAAAATAAAGAAGAGCTGTTTAGAATAGGATGTATTGAAAGATATGTTACTGAACATTTAAAATGTAATTTTTCCTACTAATTGTTTTCTGCTTCTGCAGCTTTAAATTTGCCCTCACCATTTCATTCTGTAAGTTCTGATACAGCAATAAAACTGATATGAAAATGAAAAATCATAACCATGTTGGTCAGCTGGAAGAAAAATCATTGGCTTAATATATCTTCTGTAGCATTTATTCTTCCTTTTCAGATAATTTAATTAAAAAGATACTAAGTTATCCTGAAAGTATTTATGAAAGAACAGCATCTTACATTCTTTTTGGATTGTCATTAAAGAAAATAATAAGCAGTGGTCGGTCTCTTCAGAATCTTGAATTCCAAGATAAATGTAATAAATTTTGTGGCAGTGCGTTATTGTTTACTGCTCGGGAAAATCTTGCGCAACAGCAGAATCTTGCTCTGATTTTTGAGCTGCTGCTAATGAAGTACAACCAGACAGGGTACAGTTGCCATGAGTCAGGAAATGTGGATGTTCCTGGACAGAGGCCAGGGGGGCTTAGACACACAGAGATGAGACGGAGATGCATCATTTGGAGGAAATACACCAAGTTGTTTTGAAGCATCTCAAGCAGCCTGATGCAAGAAGCAACCAAATAATCACCCTGAAAAGAGGTTATTACCTCTCAGTGTCTCAGGGTCCCTTGTTTTTATATCAGGAAAACAACAGTGAAGTAGAGATGTCCAGGGGAGCTTAGAGAGCTGATATTAGTTTCAGCCATGAGACAGTAGGTTCAAAACCCTGAGGGCTTAACTCTGTTCTTTCTCTATGAAAAGAAGAAAAACAATCCCAGGGAAAAACCCACCAATCTCATNGCACTCCAATTTGCTGTAAGACTTCAAACAAACCTTTTGAAGTCATAGTCTGCTATAGTATGGTATGAGTTTTTTGCAAGACAATGGGTGTTACCGCTGTACACATGAGGAGAAGCTCCACTCTCCACAAGGACAAAACATTTGCTGAAATACTGCTACATTTCAGTATATGGTAAATATGCAACTTCCTTTCCTTCTTTTGAGCATTTTAAACGTCATCACTGTGGGTCACTATTTTTTAACTGAAATTAACTAGAATAATTTTAAAAAAAACTATCGGCTTCTCTTTCTTTCCATGCCTCTTTCTTGCATCTAAATATAACTGCCCTAGAAGACTGATTTTTTTGCTCTTTTGGTAGGTATCGTATCTTCCCTCAACCCCTCCCTGTGTCATTCCCCAGAATGGATGACAGCTTTCATTCTTCCCCCAGCAGAGCAGGACATGCAGACCATTTTTCTGTGCTGGTAAACCAAGGATGTGGGTGGCTGCTTGGACTTCCACATCTCACACCTTTTTTTCTAGGGGAACCCTCACAATAAAGACCTGAGCTCCCTTTCATGAAATCCAAGGAAGAGTCATTTATTACCCCATTCTCTCCCCAGTTTGAGAGGCTCACAACTAAAGTAAGAAATTATTTCCAGAGCTCCTGCTTTGATCTGGGCTAGTTTTCAGGCCACCTGTACAGTTGTTTTTCAGGACATTTTAAAGCATCATAGCACCAGATCATCTAGAGATCAGACTTCAAGTTCCTCAAAGACATCAGAGCTGTGTTTTTTTCTAATTTTCTCTGGTTTTAACTAAAGCTGAGCATCATGTAATGGCAACTTAATTCCTTGGTAAGCCCTTATGAAAAATCCCAGTCAGCAAGAGGCACTTGAGCTGCCACCATTGCTTTAACAAAGCAGGCGTGACTGGACACACTGGTTACCTGCTGAGCTTGCAAGAGACAGGCAGCACCACAGGATACTTCTGTTTTCCAGGTGCTCCCTCTTCCTCCCTCCCCACAGCCCCATTATGGCTCCAGAGCTGCTGAACACCAGCAAATTTGGACAGTCACATTCAGCTCCCTTTTCTCTCAAAGGTTCTTTTTCCTTCAGAATTATTTTTTTTCCCAGCAGTCTCCTCTTTGTACTAGAGAGTTTGTCCTGACCACTACCAAAATAACAAGATTCAGCATCCTCTTTGCCCTGTGCATTACTTCTGGTACTACTGAACCTGACAGAATGGTTTTGATTTTCCTGAAACATCTTAGTATCAATGTGAATTTGGCTTCTATTCTTGTATGGTTTTGTTCTTGAAGCTTTCTGGTCACATCTCTGGTCCTCCTCCTTCCTTTTCTTGCTGTGCTTTACCCATATGGCTTATTTATTGTGACCTACCACTCAGGGCACAGCTAAGCTTCCCTCTGAGGAGCTCCTCTAAAAATACATATTCTTGTCATGCAGACTAATTCAACTTCTATTCCTACTTCTCCCTGCAGAATCTGGTTTCAAAGGATGGCTATTTAAATCTTCTTATTCAAAGCTGTTGACATGATGTTCAATACTGCATCATCTCAGAGTGTCACAGTCACTACTATGTTTATTCTTGTAACATTTCAGGTTGTTATTAAAAGTGGAAAAGTAACTTGTTGAAAGTCACACAGGGAGTCACTGATGTAAAAGCCAGCAATTTAACCAGCATTCCTCCTCCCTGCTATGACAGCTATCCCCTCACATTTTAATGTATTATTTTAAAGAACAAAATTCAAACAGGACAGTATTTTGGAGAGGGACCCTGAATTTAGCAAAGTGTTTCTGGTAAATAAGGAATCCATCAGATCTCCTGCCACTCTTACAGCCTTGCAGTTCAATCACACTCTTGCAGTGTGGTTTAGACTTTATTTACACCACTAAAACTGGCGGTAACTAAATTAACCCTTCTTGTGTGTAATGATGCTTGCCTTATTTCTAGACATTCACTGCTGTCCTGGAGGGATTGTTGGAGCTGACACCAACTGCCTGTAGAATTGTTCCCATTCTACTTATTCCTTAACAAACTTATGTTGAGGGTATTCACCGATCACTTCTGTAGATTATTACATTTATTTTCCTAGGCTTCTTTTGTGCTAAGATAAAGAGAAACTCATTGCATTGTCTATAGCTCTCACATATTTCTTTAGCACTCCATTAATTCTCAGGGACCTGTAGTGTCTAAAGGTTGTGTGGCTGGTAGTGATACAGAACAGGGGCTAGACACTTGTATCACTGCATGGAATTTGTCTTCTTGGAATGAGGCAGCTGTGTCACTATCACAGAGAGGGCTCTGAACAGTTCCTCCTGGGCCCCCAACTACCGCAGAAGTACAGTCCTGTTATTTAAGCTCTGTACATTTTTATTTGCAACTAGATGGAACTCTGTACCAAAGATACTTACATTGCACCCCCTCTATCTTTCTAATAAAAAGCTGTTTCCAAAATAATTTGGGATTTTAGAACCATGATCTCTGAAAGAAAAGGAAAATCAGTTTAGGTATTTTTTTTCTCCAACCCACAAACTACTTTTGAAAATTCTGCCCCTATAGATACAAGGCAGGGTAGTTAAAGAGGTTTACCTGGTAATTCATGGTTAAGAGGTTTAAAGTTTAGCTTTAAAACACTCACAGTTGCTGGCCTCCTGGTGAAGTGGTTCTTATCTGTCCTAGACTGTTCTGGTGTCTTTCAAAGCATGAACTCTTCTTCCTAAATATCATTACCTTTCTCATTAACTTAACCCTACTATGGCAGCTTTTTTTCATTAAAAAGGCTGGGAGGGTGCATGACACTTTGTGTGTGTGTGCACACAAGACATACCAGCTCCTCCTGTTCCTCTCTGCAGTCAATGTTGAGTTATCTCTAGACAAGTAGAGTGGGATCTGAGACCTGTGTACACCGCCAGCTATGAGAATTCCCTCTCCTTTTTCCCTCCATATGTACTGATGATGACAGTACTCTAATTAAGGTTCCAGTTTTAGGAGCATTATTTATCTAAAGAGAATATTAACTGCCTTCAGTGGTTATTCGTAATAGGTACAGGAACTCCTATACAGAAAGACTGACTGCCATATCCCTTTGAGTGTCACAAGGCCTCTGCTTTGTCCTTCTTTCATGCTACAATAGTTACTAACATAAATTTAGATGCTTGCACAAGTTGGGCTTTTCTAAAAAAGCCTAAGCTAGTCTCAGGTTAACCAGAACTCCCTCTAGGAATCCTGTTTGCCATATGTGCATCATGCTCTGCGCCTGATTAGGATACAATTGGAAAGAGATGTCCAGTGAAAAAAGGAAACTCAGCCGTGAAACAGGCTCCAGAGTTTCCTTCCTCAAAAGCAGCATCTCTGTTATCCTTCCCTATATACTTACCTTCTTGTTGCTTACATTTCTCAATGTTAGCCTTGCAGCTTATTGGACTACCAGCATAGAAAACTTTCAGAATTGTTTTTGCAGAAAGATGGCACCTCAACAGTGCCTAATTCAAAATGCTTGGCTTTCAAACAGAATGTAGCAGGCAGAAGGAAGAGGATGTTCACTCTGAAAGCTGGAGTAAACTAAGAAAAACTACAGTCAAGATTTTTTGTCCTTATTATTCCTATTTTAGGACATAACACAAACATAAAATCAAACTAAAAAAGCCACCACAGGTGGGTTTTTGCAATTTTGGAAATGCCAAAGACCTGTGATTTGTTACTATCAACCAACTCTCAAGCCATCTTTTACTCAGTGTATTATGTATTTCGATACACTGATTATCATTTCTTGCAAAACATTCCATAGTCAGCCACGTCCAAAACTTTGTGGCCCAAAGATCACAAAGATGAGAGACTTTAGAATAGTTACAAATTAAAAATACTCAAGATACATGAAAATAATCAGAGCCCTGAGCAACATGATCAGATTCTGGAGACAGTCCCACTTTAAGGGAGACTGGATAACTTCTGCCAGTTCCTTCCACCTCAATTGAGGTTCTGTAAAAAAGTGGCACCCCTCATGTAGAGGATATGCTCCTGTGACCCTGCCTTGTACTCTGATGGCTTTTGTGCCTCAGATTCCAGCCTCAGTCTCGTGCCACTTGGAGCAGCAGTGGTTCCCACAGGCAGCTGCCTCCGAACACGAGGCTGCCCTGGCACTCAGGAGCGCTGCTGCCATGTGTGTCCCTCTGGGACATCTTGTTCTGGGCTCTGTTTGACGTGCTTGGGGACATCCAACGTGGCATCATTCCCTTCCTGCTATCTCCTGCCCAGAGCTAAAAACTGGAATGCATTTTCTCTGAAAAATTTTATCAGACTGAGGAACCAAAATCCTTATCTACCGGAATAAAATGTATGTTTCTTTTCATTGCAGAAGTCCATGTTGAGAAATAAAAGCACAAATAATACACTATAGAAGAACTACTGTCGATTTTACCTTAAAAGTCAGATCCAAGAGGCTTTGCAAACACAGAGCGTGAGACAAGTGAGATTTTCAGGATAGGTATGAATGACAGACACAGGAATTGAATAACTTTAGTGTAAGAAATATATGCTTAATTAAATTTTAGTCAGCCCAACACTAAACCAGTCATCATTAGCCACAAGTTCTTTCCAACCCTTTTGTTTATGCCCTTGCTTATGGCTTTCAAGGAGTTATTTTTTTAACAATCTGGATTATATACTTTAAAAGTAGGAATGTTTGTTGAGACATACAACTAGATAGTGTGAGATTTTATGAAAACTCTTCCTACTGCATTCACACCAATTTGAACTCAAGGATAAATCGTGTTTTTCTCAGTGTATATTTGTTGTCACAGTAACCGCAGTTTTCCCAATAAATGGAAATTGCATCGTTTCCTTAACATTCAGGTTATTGCACTGAAATAGCACCATGAACTCACCATTACTTCTCCCTTCCTGTTGTCAAGTTAGATCTCATTTAGTTACAGGAGCAGGCACTAAAACAGGTTCGTTTAGCTTTGTGCACATTAGAAAGCTGAAGCAAGTCTGCGTAGCTGCATTACATCCTATGACTCATGCCTGTGTGGGAAAGACCTTATTTTCACAGAGATCTCTTAGATAAACAAGGCAAGTTGGCAGCAATTCGATTACACTGATGCAAGCAGTCTCTGCTCTCTGTTGCATTCATTTGCTTTATATTTTCTGAAAAACGCAAGCAAGCTGATAAACTCTAGTGAGAATTCTTCTACCAAGGACACATGAGCTTTTATATTAAATTACCTTTTTTTTTTTAAAGGAAGCAGCCTTAAAATCAGTTTCTAAAAAACAAAAGCAAAAAAAAAACCCCACAAAAACAAACCCTATCCTGTTACCACAATAAAATGCATTTTTTATCAGTGAGTTTTTTTTAAAACTTGTTAGCAAAGCTGTAGCTCTTGCTGTCGACAACCATAACACACTAGTGAGTTAGATACCTCACTCCCACAAACTTACAAGCCTCTAAATACCGTGGACTTCAGAAAGAAAATGAATTTAGACTCCAAAATATCACTTGTACATATGCACTGGAACAGACTTTTGAACAGCATAAATCACAAAACATTAAACTCTTTGTCACCATTTCCCCAAAAAGGAAAAGTGAAGAAAGTAACCATTACTGTATTACAGAGCTCTAAAAGCGTGTAAATCAAACTGGACAAGTTTATTGCAAATTCATCGAGGTTTCTGCTCTTGTTTTGAAACCCTACCAGTTTATATCCGAATGACTTTGGCCACATCTTAGATAATTAATATTTTAATTGTCATTTTATCAGCTTTGAAATGAAACTCACTTGGACAAAGTGCAGCGATCTTTTGGATTCACACCCCCCTTTGCCTCTGTCAGCACACAGCAAGCAGATGGGTTGTCCATTTAAGGGAAAAAGTACAAGCTCCAGCCTATTTCCCTGTGCTTTGGATGTGTTTGTCCCACTCCTTCAGCAGAGCATTCTGTTGTGCCAAAAAGCATTTCCTTCCTTGCAGAAGTCATGCGCACACGCAGATACATACTTCCACTTCTGACGAAGGTTTTATTAAGATTTTAATTGTATTTTCTCTGTATTTCTGAGTGTGTAAGACATTGTGAAGGATGCTACAATCTATGTAACCTTACAGATCACTTTTAGAGATACATGCTTTACTTGTGGAGAAGATGTGGAGAGATAGTCCAGACAAAGCAGAATGAGAATCACAGGGCAAAGCCATCTTGAATTGAAGAAAAAAATTTAAAGAAAAATCACAGCTGTCCCAACTTAGGAAGACTTTGCACTACATTGGCACTTATATTAGTACTTATTTTAATATGATGCCAAGAATAGAAAGTTACACAGAAAGTACAGATTATCTGCAAAAGCAGGATAAGTAGGTGCAAAGACCCAAAATAAAAGGGAAAATCTAATCAAGTGTCCTGAGATGCAGGATTTTTACAAATACATGAGGCATCACACATTTTCAACACAATCAGAAACTCTCACTGTCTCTCCTGAACAGCACACAGACACAACTGTTTCTGCCCTTCACCTCAAAACATAACTACAGACTGTTTTACAAGTTGTAGTGTCACTAGCTCAGTACAAATACTGGCTACTAAATTGAAAAAGAAAGGTTAAAAAAAAATCTCAATATTTTATGAATTTATTGTTTTCTCAATTATCCAGTGTGCTCCCAAAAGATAAAAAGCCCGTCATCCCCAAATAATTATCAATATTCTGTATTAAATTAGGAAACAACTTTCAGTAGAAAACAGTGAGAAAGGAAAACAGAAAAGGCTAAAAATGAAACCTACCACAATAAGATGATGAAGCTGAAATTTTTAAACATTTGGGCTTCTCGTAAAGAAGTACTTAAACATGCCTATATAATAGAATATCCTTATTTTATCTTTCTAGCTTTCAGTTCTTATCCCAAGTTTCATATACTAAAGATTTTTGGTGAAATAGGAAGTATGAATAGATGGAGTTCCTTCTCATTTGTCATGTTGTTTCATCTGGCTTCTTCACAAATATTCGCTTTATTTCTCCAGTTGTCATTTCAGATATGTAGAAGGACAAAACACCTGCCCCAAATTCAGTTTATACACTTAAATAACATGGCAACCTGCAAAGACAGACCTTGAGAAAGGAAGGGAAAAAACAGGAAACTGGCAGAAAAGTAAAACATCTTTTAGAAAAAATATTTGGACAGGAATACAGATGATCCATTTTGTTAATGCTCTTGAGAGGACCGGAAATTTATCTGCTAATTCCTGAATACTAGAACATGATCTTGTTAAATTCAAAGGAAATCTCCCTCTGAATTCAGTGGCATAAACCTGACCCTTTGACTGGCACAGCTCTGAGGCACACTCTTAATTTCTGCCTGGGTGTACCTCAACTGAGTTAGATAAGATTACCAAAAAGCCTTAAATTAAGCATGCGTGGAATCTCCGCTAACAGAAAGATCCTGCCTCAGGAGAAGTTTCACTGATATTCCTCTATCAATAAGAACCTTTATTATGGAAATGGCTATAGTGGTGAAATCCTAACCCAAAGGGGCAAAACAGGGCATCCCAGCAAAACAGAGATTCCCTAATTACACTCATGCTTAGTCCACAGGCTTCTTCCAGGAAGCACATTAGTTTCTCCAGGAATCCTACTTTGGCTGACATAGTTCTATTAACAAGAATGTTTAGTCTTTCCATTTGTGCCAGGTGTGACAGCGAGCAGCGCTATTGAAAACTCAGATGCCACGAGGTCAACATCAAGCTCGTTAAAACCAGTAGCACAGAGGATGAACCATTAAACACCAGAGCCAAAGGTCAATACCAGATATGAGCAGGAGGAGTTCATGAAAAATTAAGGCATATATAAACAGGGACAGAACAGTGCTGAACTTGGAAGATGGATTTCAAGTCTTTGAATTTGGTGTTGAAAACAATCAGATTCTCTATAAAGAGGCTGAAAGACTGAAGTGATGAAAACACTCAGTTAACATGGTGACTTCAGCTGGGGCTAGATCATCTACAATTATAACAAAATATTATAACAATAATAACAGCTCATAATAACCATAACTCTGAAAATAATACAATAAAACCAAAAAAGCCACCAAGAGTCTGGAAGTGGATTCAGATTGGAAGGAGTCTTGAGCACCATGAAAAGCACCATTTATTCCACAGTTACGTAAATATAAACAAAACCAAAATGAGGCATAAGGGGGGGAAAATAAATGGGTATGCTATGTCTACTTGTCTTCCATAAAAATTACTACAATGGAGTCTATTGCCAAAATATAAATTACTTTTTGATTTGATATAAAGTTGACCTTGGATTCACTGTAGTCACTGGAAGACTTGGCTATCCTTCAAATATGAAGCCATCTGTTGAATAGCCACATTACATATTCCACAAATTTGATTGGAAAATCCCAGAGCCTCTTTCTGGACACCTGTTGAAAAGAATAATTTTAGCCTCCTCCTCCATTTTGAAGTGGAAAGGAAGACAGATGCATGTAAAACCACAACTCCATGTGTTAGAGGTTGAAATTACAATTAGACTATTCAAATGTCACTTCATTTGACAGTTATCAGGCTAATAATTTGCATTTTGATTTAAAAAACTCTTGCTTTTGCAAGTAAATTGTGCAGAAAAAGGGAAGCTGTACAACCATACATTATACTGAGCAACAACTAAACCAAAAAAGGAGTCAAAATTACCATAGCATTTCCCCAGATTTTGCCATCCCTACATTTTCAGGAGGTCAAATTTATCATTTCTCCGCAGTTTAATTTGCCAGATACATCACTACAGAGAAGAAACAGTAACTTTCACGCTAATGCCAAGATGGCAAAGACTGTACAAATCACATTGTCTCAGACTTGGTTCTCACTGTGTAGCCTCCTTATGAAAAAAATAAATAACTTTCTCAAAATATGCCCTTATTAAAAAGTAATTCCAAAGTTTCCTTTTGAGACTTCGATTTGGGATGCCATAGTGCTTTAGTAATTCAACAATTATGATTATCACATTAAATGATAGTTGCCAAAAAGGGTTTTTGGTTTAGTGCTTTAGCATGCCTCTTGCCACGAAATAAAATGTACACTGTTACTTCTCGCTTTCAAGAATTTCCTTCCATCCTAATACTTGTTTTATAATTTCACAGACAGTTACATTCTAGGTCACCAAGTACAAGCTGATTCAGAGTATTTTAATTCCATCCAATCCATCCACTGCTAAGATGTGGTATTGATGTCATTTATGTAGTATGCAAGGATGCAGCTAGAATTATTCAGCTAAAGCAAGACATTCTCATGTCCCTGAGGCAGTCCTAGAGTCCACAGACTAAGTGTCAAACTCCACAGACAGTCAGCACAGACCCGGTTCATTCCTTCTTTAGGACAAATATTTTTTGTCTGAGACAATTCTACATAAATCTGTGAACAGGGTTTTAGCATAGGGTAAGTGCATTCTTTAAATTTCTGCCTTCATAACTGAATTTATATTACATATGAACTTATAATCAGTATGTCTCAAAAAACCATGTGTACCAGATTTCTTTTATTTTCAGAAAACAGCTTTAAAAGAGGTGGCAGGGAGGAGTGGATTTCATTCTCCAATTGATCAAAGAGCTTTCGTCAGTTAAGACAAAGTAAAACACGCTAAGCAATTCCTTTTCTAAATTACAGGACCGCTATGGGGTCATGTTGGAAATATGCATTTCCAACAACAAACAGGCTTCCATCCTGCTGTCGGGGTAAAGCATCTGAGAACTCGTTTCTCATTTTTTTTGCTGAGAGAAACGTACACTTTAACAACAATGACCTAGCTCAAGCACACTCAGGTACAATGAACCTAAGGTCAGTCCTCAGGACGGTTGCATTACACTGCTAATCAAAGCAGCAGAGATTAATATTCATTCTATGCAAATAAGCACAAGAGAAAGAACCAAGAGGGGTTGTCACAAAGGTAGCAGGAAAGGCACCAAGTGTGTCCAAAATGTTAGCAAGGAAACAAAAAGCACAAATGCCCTGGGCCATGAACTATTTGGTTCCTTCTGTTACTGAATGGCTGTTTCCTTTTTTTTAATCACACAGGTTGTCACTGTTTGTAATTGCTGCTGGACTATCACTGGTCAGAGATGATATGGATCCTATCATTAAATGCTGATTCGTCTTCTGTCTGCATGTAAGCATATATAAAAAAGCTACATGTCAAAATCTACACTTTTTTTTTCATATTACTACTATGCTTGATCTCAGAACTGCAAAAGTTATTTAAGCAATGCTTTTCTATCATGAAAGTATTTTAAAAAACTCTAAAACTTAGCTTACACCTATCATTTCCCAATCATTCAGAAGAGTGTTCAAAGAAGAAAAGAAAGAGGCATTAGAAAGAAAAATTTTTGTAAAAAACACAGTAGAAAATAAAGGTTCTCGTAAAAAAGACAATAAAACTGGCAGAGTGGTTAACTCTGTCTTACCTGTTAGCAACACAGACCTAGGAATATATCCTTTACACTGAAAGATCACAGTAGCCCGTCCCACAGCACAACCACAGTAGTAGAATGATCCAGCTCAGGAGAGCACAAAGATAGAAACTTTTCCCACTTTTCTAGGTCTGCCAGCAGCTGAAGTAACGAAGGAAACAAGGTAGAGAACAGAAGACCAGAGCTGCTTCTCACAGAAATTCCAGGCAGGAGAAGTAGGGTATACTCTGTCTGTGTCTCACCCAGACTTTTGTTTAAAAGTTTTTTCAACTGTTGCTAGGTGGTGTTAGGCTTTGGCAGTTTAGTCCTCAGATTGTATTTCCCCTCTTCTGGTCTCTTCACACAGTGTTACAGCAATGACTTTGTTGAGCTCAGCTCGCTTGTGCTATATTTAACCAGTGTTCTCAGCAAGTCAAGCCTGTCAACAGCTGAGAAGTTTGGAGCAGGCTTTGCTGAGTTCCTCAGCTGCTGAATTATCAGTGGATGTTGCACTGCACAGCCCAGCTACTACATCCACTGAAAGATTGTGGGGAAACTGTCAAACCCTTTTAAGGGCTTCCAGTGACTTCACAGGAGTAATTACTATTTAAAGCACTAAGTACAAGATGTGTATTTAGGCATATATTTTAGACTGCTAGAGAAAGAATACTTGTGTTCACTGCAGATGAGTTCAATTATTTATACAGTGAGAATTTTCCTAAGACAAGTAGGAAGTTTATAATTTGAAAGGTATGCACTTGGCTTGAGGAAAAATTACACGTGGGAAGAATTTTTTGCAGCATAATTTCTTACACAGTTTAAATACACTAAGATGACATGGAGAAATTAATGAAAGGCTTAGGGTGGAAAGTTTTCACTATAATATTTATTCCAAAGACAACCTTTTTCTCCCACACCAAGAGCTTCCTGCTGTCCTACAGTGTCTCTCACAGAGGAAAAGGGAAGCCACACAAATCACAACTGATTTGATAGGAGTATTAGGAACACTTGACTCCAGGGCTGTATGCATTCTGATATATCCACGCTTGATTCTGCATCTAACTACTGTTCCTAATTCTAATCCTTAAGTCTCTTAATCAACAGACCAGCAGTAACACAGGACAGCTTTCAGCCCACAAACTGTCATGATATCAAGACTCAAAGATGTTGCATATCTCAGACTCTGGAACAAGGTTCTGCCATCTCATGGCAGAACAGCCTCTGTAAATGTGTCTGGCAAGGAAAACTCCCTACCCCAACTCTGTTCTGATCTGAGCAGCACTTCCAAGTTAAATGCAGAAAGAGCCTCCTTTGGAAAACTTTTATCTAGTGATTATTTGTGGTATTGACCCAGAGTTAGATGAAGAGGCAGGGAAGAAAGAAGAAAGGAAAGAAAAAAAGTAAAATGATGCCTAAAAAATTCACTTGTTGATATTTACACATGAGGACATACCAACCCTGCAGAGAAAGAAAAGATTCAAGCAGGTCATAACAGGACCCTGCAGCGATGCTGGGTCTCTGTACAAGCAGTAGGATGAGAAGTGAAGGTATCACACTGCAGCAATTTCAACATGCAGGAACATAACTGGCCACAAGGACACAAAATAGCAAAGGGTGAGTACAAGCCCTTACGGGAAGCAGCTGTGGGATTAGCTGCAGCCTGGTGCTCTAACCCTTCCTCTGGAAGGACTTCTGCTTGATCTGTGTCATTATCTAAACAAGCAAGGAACAATGAAAAATACTTTAATTCCCAAGTTGCTCACAAAGAGAAAATTAAGTAAATATTAGGTATTATGTCAAGTAACTGATACTTAGACATTGATGACATACTTAGGAAAGCCCCAAACACTTCCATAATGTCAAATACTTAGTTTTGGAGACCAAGTAATAATCACTAACTTCCATTTGTATTTCAATATTTGACTTGGACAGAAGAGTTAGAATGTATAAAAATATGAAAAGTTCTGTTTTCCAGAAAGTTATTTGGAAAATTATTTTAGAGACACATAATAGATTAGCATAAAGTTTGCTGGTATATGCTTCCACATTGAGCTGCGGTGAGATACAGATATTCACATTTGAAAAAGGATCTCTAACTTAGTTCCCTCATATAAAATTTAGGTGCTCCAACCAGATGAGTAACTTGTTGACTATTCTGGCTTTAACTTCTTGTTCAAAGAGCAGTATTAACAGTACTTTATTCATTCAAGCATAATAAATCAGGCAAACAAAACAATTAACTAGGCTTATAGATCTCAAAAAACCCAAACCCAACAATCCTCAGCATTTCTCTCCCATTAGTTCCTGGCACATTCACTGAGTGGAAAACAATACAACTTCTTAGGAGGCATTCTCTGCTGCTAGCCCTTATGGGTGGGTTTCAATAGTGACCTGCTGGTGCAAGTCTGCTTATTCTTGTACACTTGCAAACTCACTCCCCAGCTGTGCACCATGGAAATAATCCCCTAACAGCAGGGAAACTTCAGAAAAAAAATTGGCAAAATAGAATAGATTAGGTTTTGTAAGTGAGTCAGAGAAAATATAAAGACTTCTATGGGAAAGGATGTAATTAATCAGCAATATTAGAAGTGTAAAGTTTTTAACTTCGTGCAGTATGAAAATGGTTCCCATGCAAGTTTTTCCCCTGCTGAATGATGGAAAAAAATTATTATAGACAGGTTGTGGAACATGGGGAATAAAAGGAAAACCAAAACCACGAAAGATATTTTTTAGTTTGGCATCTTACATTACGTCTTAATGTCAATAAAGAACATCATCCAAAGTCTTAGTGATGTCCTCCAACTAAGCCTAAAAAGCAGCTTCCTCATAATCCCTGATAATTATGTTGTCTTTTAGTCAAGCAACCAAGACAGTGGAGTTCAAAGTAAATAATTCTAACAAAATTTGTAATAGAAACCAAATATTTCAGTATTATTTCAATCAAACTAAAGGCTGAAACAACAAAATAAGGGAACAAAATGTGACACTAGAGAGAAGAGCAGCAGCAGCAGGGCCTATTGCCATTTTCAAAGATAACATTAATCAAAAAATACAAATGAGGGACTGTCACTGTTCAAACAACCATATTTCTTTGTACTTACATGGATAGAAAATTAAAGAAAAAAATTTATGCTATGAGCTGTTCTAGAGGAATTCCAGGCTTGAGGCAGAAATTACTGGCAGAAAATCTATGGTTTTATAGAAAATCTATGGTTTTTAAGATCAAAACAGATGTCTTCTTCTGACCTTAGTGGTTTCTCTTGACATTAAAATGTACGCCTGTAAATAAGATTTTTCTGGAACACATAGAATAGTATTACTATGTAACTTTTATCTCAGCCATCCATCACTTCGGTGTACAAGCATATATCATTCTCTTAGTCATAGAGGCATTCAGAGATACAGCCTACTACTTGTGTCCTTTCCAAATATTTTACATCAGCTTTAACTGATGTAAACTGGGACCAATATACTGGAAACATATCTATGTGAAAAGAGTTTCTCAACTGCATGTCCTGAAGGCCTCTAGAATGTGTATAATTCTGTGTGGGCAACCACTGTGAGTTCATTAAGCTGCTCCTTAAAATGCATTGAAGCAAGTAATCAATATTGGAGTTTCTAACAAATTATTTTTTCATTTGCTTGAAAGGTAATGCACCACAGTTTTATGATAACCTGCTTTCATACTTATTGCTCACTTCCATAAATCTATTATCTTTAACAATACTGTTGCTTTCAGCTTTGTTTTGGCTTTACAGTATAACTTGTGCTTCCTTACAGTTTGTTGGAAGAGAGGGTGTTGAATCATGTTTTGATTAATAAGATCTTGGCTGCACCCCCTCAAATCTGTATTTTGGGAGGGCTAGGTATTGATTTTTTAAAGTTTTCCAGATACTATTGTCACCTTATAAAAACTGATGCTGCTTTTTAAATGTTAGGTCTGCTCTATTTTCATCTCAGTACCTGCTTTTTTATAACCAAAGAAAAACATATTTGTGCATTTAGTTCATAGATTCAGTTTAGTTGTCTATTTTTAATCCTGCCAAAAGATCCCCACAGTCACAAACCTCCAGGAACACTTGGAATATTATAGTATTTTCTGTAATAAATCTGCATGCCTTATCAGTGAAATAAAACCAGGGTGTCTTTCATTTTAATTCTTCATATCCTGTCTTGATCTATATATTGTCTATATATATTTATAAAAAGAAACTTTTTTTCTTTTTTAAAAAGTTGTAATCTTAAAGAAACATATTAAAAGGCATGTCCACTTCAGTTATTTTACGTTTTTTTTCCATTGTACAAATAAAACTATTGGCATCCCATAAGGTGTTTTCAAATGAAGTGAGTGCAGATAAAACACGGGGCAGTTAGATATACAGCTACAAGGACATCAGATGGCCCATTGGCACAAGCCTGTCTACAAAAAATGACAAAAATAGTGATATAACCTTAGAACCACATTTGAACCCTTCTGAATCCAAAGCCCAGAACCTGGCTCTCACTACAGGTGGGCCAAATAGAGACAGTAGGATGCACCAGTCTGTAGGAAAGTGTCAAATCAGACCTCTGGAAATCATGTTATTAGCTTCACTACCACACCCCACAAGTGGTATGCAATTTGCCCAAAAGCTAAGATAAAAATGAGCTGAAAATGTATTTTTTGCTTCTAAGGCCAGAATAAACTATTCTCAATCTAATACAGCCTCCTACACAGGAAAGACTGTGAAATTTTCCTCGTGCAAAACAGCAAGTTGCAGTGAATTAATACAACATCTTTGATTTATGTTGTCTTTCTCAAACATGGATGATTTGCCACAGCAAAGTATAATGAATGCAGTCCAAGAGAAAGTGACACTCCCTGTTTCAAGCGATCCCAACCTTATTTCCAGTTTGATGTTGCCTGACTCGAGCTCCTAGACCATGATAGTTTGTCAGTGGCCTTCAACCTCTCTCAATGTTTTCAATTCTAAAGAAGTTCCTGTGGTCATTTTCCTGAAGAGAAAAATCTCTTTACCAGACCCCCCCTTTCCCCATACAAATCAATAGTTTTCAAGTGAAATGAAGCACTCTGAGGTGAAACACAGCAGTGTTCGTAAACTAAGGATGTTATACAGTAAACAAGTAAACCAGAAGCAAAGAGTATTTTCTCTATACAAAACAGATCATCTGAATTTTTAAAGCTGTAACACCTAAGGGCCAGCTCCCCAGGAAGGGTAGCTCTGTCCTTGCAAACAGCACTGTGGGATGCGAAGCTCTAGCCTGCCATCCCCAAGAACACAGTGCCACCTATCTCTGCCTCAGGGTTAACTCATCGCGGGCAGCGACAGAGGACAGGGAGAAGGAATTCTACTCTTCGCACCCAATTCTGCACCATCCCTTGCTTGGTTTTCTGTGGGCTAGGGGGAGGAGTCTTCCACTGCATATCCCCAGACCGCAGCTGTATTTCCTATAAGACACTGGCTTCTGTCATCCACTCAGTGACATTAACCTGGTTCAGTGCAAGTCCAGACCGGTTACATCCTACTGCAATTAAGACATTGTAAGCCAACACTCATATCATTAGTGCTTCTCCAGATTTTACTGATAGGAGCCTAAACACATTATCACCTTACCTCTGGATCTGTAGGACTTGAACTGCTGTGGAGAAAGAAGTGGCTAAAACATACATAAGCATCCAAATAGTTTAAAAACAGGTACCTGCCCAGGGTCCTATACCCAGGAACAACTAGGCAGGAAGAAGGGGTCTTTCCCAAGTTTTGTCTCCCTGGAAGCCACAGGACAAGATGCCCCAGAAATAAACCACAGACGTATTCCAGATGTAAATAACAGTTCAACTAACTTTTCCATGAAGAGCTGTTTCCAGTCCCATGACCAAACTGTACACAAACACCCCTCAGAGACAGTCAGCATCGGTACAAATAATTTGAGCAGCAGAACAAGAGGGAAGGGCTAAGGTGTTTAGATTCAAGCACTAGTCTATGCTTGAGGAATATTTCTCCAAGAGGTCAAAGGCAGAGTTTTGAAATTCAAGATATTAATCTCCATGAAGTATCAAATACATGCCACTTTCAAGGTGAAGAAAGAGGACATAAGCAAAACAGCTTATTTGACATAATTTACATTTTCTGGTTTTACTTCCACAGATGTGGGGAAGAAGAATCTGCTTTTTACTTTGCATTATTTAAAATGTGGTGAACAATAATGAAGAGAGCTCAGTTAAATTGGTGTTCCAGTAACCTACGTATGAAAAGACATTGCTTGCCAGTAATGGACAAAAGTACTTCAAAAGGACTTGTTTTTAAGCAGTGATGTTTAGAACAGTTCCCTACAAACAGAGTTTAGTGGGGAGTTAGAGATTAATTTTGCTCTTTTATTGACTGTTGAAAGGACAGGATAATACAGATAACAAAATACTAATAGTAACTAGTGCAGGTGGAAATAGGAAATTTGGGAGGGGAAGGTTTTACTGCTTTAGAATCAGTTTTGCCCACACTAGCGTACAACTTTCTGTATGTTTTGGCACTAAAACTATAAAAATACTTTTGTTTTGGTTTGATTTTGGAAACAGCAGGAAGAATTTTATTTTTAAATCATATCTGTTGGAAAACATCCTCTGTGAAAACCCCAAATGCTACTCCACTTATTACCAGTAAGTCAGCAGTAGGAATTACATTAAAAATTGAAATATAACGTATTAGGACTGAATATAAAACCTGCCACCTTTATTCTGACTACAACGCACTATGTCAGAACATCACCCATCATATGTGACTTACTTAAACCACATGTACATAGTGCCAAAGAGCAAACTAACAAATCTAAAACCTTTTTCCATACATAGAGCCTATGCAACTGCTTAGGAAACCTATTGAACCAAACCCTGCAGCAAACGTCTCAGTACAGACTGGTGTCCAATACCTTTCTACTAACACAAGTTATTTAGATGAAAACCCCTCTAAGTCAGAAGAAATTACCTGAGACTCCTTAGTCCTTGTAATTATAATTCAATTTTTTAGAGAAACAAAAGTACTGATAGGAGATGAGATGGAGAATCCATAGGCAACCAGGAAATGTTTTACTGCACAATGCAGAAATCAAGAGATGGGATACAGAGGGAACTGAACCTACAATAGCAAGACTGCAGAAAGCTTCCTCAAAAGGCACCTCTTCCTAAAAAAGGAAACAAACCACGTACCTTAAACACTGCTCATCCTCTAAATGACTGCCTTTCGGGATATGAAAAATAATCAACAGAACAAGGTACTTACTGACTCAAAGGTAAGCACCAATCACCCCAATCATCACTGACAGCCATGTAAAATAACCTTCTTTTTTGTAACCTGGATAATTTACACAGACCTATATTCAGATATTCAGTCAGCTCCTGAGGCTCCCCAGTTGCAGTAATCAAAAGCATACCAGCAAAAGACTGCTTAGCAGAGAAACCAGAGATACTGCCTGAAGAAATTTTTAAGAAAATTATATCATACTAATCATTCTATTAGGTCACCTTTCTCTTTACAAATTAAGATATTACTGCTTTCTACTTAAAACATCTTTTTTTTAACAGATGTCAGAGACTCAGAAGGCAGTTGAGATTCAGAAGAACCTCTGGAGGTCATCTTACCCAATTCCTGTGCTCAAACAAGGTAATCTAGAGCAGGCTGCTCAGTAGCATGTCCAGACAGCTTCTGAGTATCTCCAAAGATGGAGCAAGCATAATAAATGAACAGTGCCTCAGGAGCAGATCTGTCTCCCCTAAATCACCCATGAATTAGGTACACAGTCTGATTTGGTGGGTTCTGCTTCCTCTGTAGTAAATCAACATCAGTCATTGAGAGGAGATGACTGAACACTCATTTTAGAACAGTAAAAGTAATGTGATAAGAATCTAATCTGCAGCACAATTCCAAATGTCATTTTTCCCAGCGTAATGATTTGGGTGTTTTCATTAATTTGTTCAGTAGCATTTCTCATGTGTAATTTTACACGATGCATTTTCAAGTAGTAAATAAAATTTAGGCTTAAGAAAGTTAAATAGACAGATAATGCCTCAGGTTTTTCCCCCCAGAAATCTCAGAAGTTTAACTACCTAAGAAAAGTCCAAAGTATCTCTTGAGCTACACGTTTCAGTGATACTGAGAAAACATACAATTCAATTCATATTCAGAGCTGATGCACTTCATGCTACTTCTGTTGTATTATCCCTAGAATTCACATTAAGTCTAAGACTTCTTTAACCAAAAGCAGATCTGTTTTTGGCAAATATTACCCCCACATTCCTCCTTTACAGAATGTGGGAGGCCAAGATATTTGAGTATTTTGTACTTCCCTCCCACATATATAACTCTAAAAATTGATGCTTACTTTATTTTGTCATGTTTTTCCCACAACTCTTTCATATAAAGCAGATTTTCTTTTTCCCTAAGGTCTATGTAAATCTTTCTAGAAACTCAAGAATACACTTCAGCAACTCACACTATTCTGCATATCTGCCAGAAGGACGGCCTCCAGATCATCCACTAAGTGTTTCTGCATTGCTTGCTTTTTAGTGCTACATCTATGATACGTTGGGATATAAAAAAATTAGCAGCAAATAACAAGTCTCCAAAGCATCATAACTAAGACTCTTTTAGCAACAGTTTTTCCCTCAGAAAACAACTAACAGAAAAAACACCTGCTAGTGTCCAGACTGTAGTGATATAGTTGGGTGAAGGAGGATGCAGGACTGACAGCATGAGTCATGAGTCCTGCTTCAAGCATCAGCACTTTTGTTCTTCAGTAGAACCTTTTACACCATTCATATTACATGCATTCCACCTGTGTGGCTCCCTCCTCTTCTGTGACAGATCAGTACACCTCAGCACTCCATGTTCCACAGCCTTCAATAGTATTCACCTGTCCTACACAGCTGGAGCCTATTGGGAATGGGGCTCAGCCACAGCTGCATTCCCAATCACCACAAACTGTGTGCCTACAATTCCCCCTTTCCTTTTAGATAAATGCCATGTCTACTATCCTTCTACAGGGCCCTTGCAGAAGAAATGGCAAACATGGTACAAGTATCTTTTTTGTAGGTTCCACTAATTCTGGAATGCCTCCATGTACTGGCCTTGATTCCTTCCCCAAACCAACATATATATCATCAATGTTTTTATACTTATGGGATATTATCAAGCACCATCAAAGTCTTTATACTTATGCTTATGAAATTAACTTTCATACCTATACAATATTAATAAGGATTAATAGCTGCAATTCACAAACACAACATATATGTTCCACCAGCAAATAAACACATGGCATTGAATAACAGAACTGCTCTGTCTCTAGCTCCCACTGATGCTTTAGTGAATTCTCTTGTTCCTTTTTCAGTTTTTGTTGCTTTATTCTTCTGTAATTTCAGTTCCCCTACCTGCTGAACTAAT
Source organism: Bombycilla garrulus (assembly GCA_013400315.1). Taxonomy (NCBI): domain Eukaryota; kingdom Metazoa; phylum Chordata; class Aves; order Passeriformes; family Bombycillidae; genus Bombycilla; species Bombycilla garrulus. The sequence continues at coordinate 1,594,134 of VXBU01016903.1, forward strand.
GTCTCTGCTTGCTGCTTCTTTCCCTCACGCAGTTTTGTACTTGTCTTCATAACATCCATCCATAGCACTGAGAGCAAGGCTGTTCCCAGTCTTTGATAATTAGCACAGCTGTAATTTATCAGGTGCAAGACTGCCTTCAGCACTCTCTCTCCATACCCCTGCAACTCCCCAATTTTTTTAATTATAAAAGTGCAGCATCTCTAGGAAGACATGTTTAAGTAGATGAACATTATGACATAATTACATGCTTCACTTACAATTAATAGGTTGAAAGACATGTTTAAATACAACACAGAGGTTTTACTATCAAATAAACCACTGTACTGATTATTCAGCTCTCAATATTTCTGCTTCCATGCTTCCAGTTCCAGAACCAAGCAGCTGATCTTTCCTGATTCAGCTTCAAGCACTTGATCTTGCTCGATCTGAGTCTGTTCTTGTTCTTCTAATGTCATCTTTTAGTTTTCTGTCTACACTGGCATATTTCTCCTGCAGAGCTAATGCATTACTTCCTAGATGTCAGATAGTAGATTTTTTTGTTTAGTTTCTCTTCTAATTCTTTCATCCTATTATCTTTTGTCCTAAAAACCTCCAATAGACATTCCAAACCCCTTTCTTCTCCCTCATAGCTGGTAACTTTCTCCCACACTCTATCAAAATACCCATCAAATATTGACAGTGTCAATAACTGTACAACTTCATAAAACAACACACAAGAACAGCTAAAGGCCATACATGAGGATATTAACAAAATGAACAGCTACACAACTATCAATAGAGATGCAACTTTTAACAGCATCAATAACCATGCAAGGATAGGATAGGGCCTGTATGTTCCCATCACCCACACACTTCTGCTCTCTCCCTTGCATTGCTAATGCTATGTGCTCTAATGCATTAAGGGCTTCCGGGGACAAGCTTCTGGAAGATTACAATGAGGTATCACCTTCCAGTAAGCCAAAAAAGGTGGTGCCACCAGCACATTCAACAACCCCAACAATAACCTGATCCAATTAATTGTGCTTAGCAATTTTTACAAACCACTCAATGTTCAGCCAAAGAAGGCAGAACAGTCACCATCTGAGGTTCAACAGTTGGATCTAAGACTTCCATTCCTAAATACTTCCAGGGAGCACGTTCCATGGAGTCAAAAAATCACATACTCCTAAATCTAAAGGTACTGAGATTACATAAGGACAAATCATAGCTACCCACCCATCAGGATTAACAAGACCCACAGGTACTAAACCCTGGCAACTGTCAGCTGGTTCCCCAACTCCTGTCCCTGCTGCAGAAATTACTGTGGGCCAAGTAAAAGGCCACCATGTATTTGAAATAATAGTGACATCAGCTCCGGTGTCAATTCTACCAGCAACAGTCAATTACAGTGGGGGATGCTGGGGGACAGGGGAGCCTCATACAAGGTTTAAACAACACTTCCTATTAGATTCAGAGACTGTAACCATTTAGGTCCAAAGACCTTGAGGGTGCCTGTAGATCTGACCCTCCAGCCTCTCTTCGAACAGTTTCTGCACTAGGTGCTTGCAGCACAAAAGGTATCTTCAAGAGGGACTTCATACTGAGACATCACAGCTTTCTTCATACCCTTCAAATTTTCCCTGTTTTCTTATTGCTTCCAATGACCTATTTCTGTCCATTTTAAGACTCCAATTAAATCTAACTCCACCTCTTGCCAACACCAGATCTTTACAAATGCATTACAGTGACTTGGAAATCCCTGATTCCTCCGACCTTTAACTGACATCTAAGGCTTATTCTAGATGCTTTGCATCAGTGCATGAGTGCAAACCACCTTTTGCAAAGAAACACTTTAGAAATAATAATGCAATGAAAAAGAAAATAGGAATACCCTGCAACCAATTTGCTTATATAATTTATCTGCAAAATTATGTATTATATAGACACATACATTTATACAGTGATTAAACAATACAGGCATTTGCCCCACAGCACAAATCTGCCCAGGACAGCCCATATCAGTAACTCCAGGTAAGACAAACAGCCCTTGCAAAGTAACATTTTAACATCCCACCAGTAATGCACTTCACCTGTATCCCAAAGGATGTACCTTGGTGCTGCCTATGGTGACTGAGACAGGTGTGATGGCACCCATTCACGCACTTCCCTTGGTTCTGGCACTGAGTGTGCCACATAACCCTGTCAGCGGCAGCTGGATGTATTCCCAGCCCCTGGCAGCCCTCTGGGTGGCAGCGCTCATCCCTTGCTAGCAAAGTTAAAATAGCACTGTTTGGTATAGTGTCCCAGTTTGACAGAGCATTGCCTGCTGTTCCCTGGAACTGAAAACACACCAGGCCAATTAGGACAATTACTCTTGAAATGCCCTCTTGGACCATACCAAAAAGCAGACTTGGAGATCTGCACAGCTGCTTTAACCTGCGTCCTAGGTTACAATATAAGAATGTTCCAGAAGGTCTGTATTCTATCTCCATCTTCATGAACTGTTAAAATTAGGAGGGGCAGCGTTTTCCTTGCATCCTCCCATGGACTATCTCCTGTTAATGGGTCATTAACAGCTTGCCATATGAGTCATAGATAACTCCCTAAGGGAGCCATTTCCTGTGTCATGGGCAATTAAGGACCCACCACATGACTCACAGAATGACATCAGCCCATTGTGAAAAGCTCCGCCCAGGGGGAGGAGCCAAGCATTCCCACTGGGATATAACTTGGGCATTTGGACAGAACAGGCATCTGCCTTCTACTGGATTCCCAGAGGAGCAGCCTTCTCTCCCACTGGATTCCCAGAGGAAGGACCAGACCCTTCAACATCACCACTGGACCACTGAAGGGAAACTCCGCCCTTCTACAGGATCTCTGCTTCAGCAGAACCATCTGTCACTGCAGGAGGACTACTGGAGCCACCATTCCAACTGGACTGCTACCAACACCCTGACTGACAGGGTGTCAGGTTGTATTCTAACTGTCAGGTTTTGTCTTTTTGCTTAATACTGCATCTTGTTCTAATTTTCCTATTAGGTTGTAGTTTTTTTGTTTTTGTTTTACTTTATTTTGTTAATACATATTAAAGAACTGTTATTCTTATCCTCATATCTTTGCCCGAGAGCCCCTTTTAATAATTTGGAGGGAGGGGGTTTGCATTTTTTCTAGTCTAAGAGAAGCTCCTGCTTTCCTTGGCAGGCACCTGTCTTTCAAAACCTAGACAACCTGTTTTTTAAGTTGCTCACCTGGCATTATGTTGTCCCGATTTTGCCGCACGCCTCAATCATACCTACCAGCATAGCATTCTACAGCGGCAATAAGGCTTGGTTAAATCCTCCATTCACACTACCCTTAGCCAGCTGCAAAAGCCAAGTCTCTTGGGCTGCTACATTATAAATTTGCTTTTCAGTCGCTTCTCTAAGGCAACCTGTAAATTTGATATATGGCTCACTAGGCTTCTGCTTAACAGTTGTCCATGACTGATGAGGAGTCCTCATATGCAGGACACGCTGCATCCAGTGAGAAACACGAGCTCCCTTCCCTGCTGTAGCACTAAGGGGTGCAGTCGGGCTTGGAGCTGTGGGGTGTTAGCTGGAGGGCCCCCCCATGAGCTGGGGTAGACCCACTCGAAAGTGAGGGTTGCCCTGAGAACACTCTAAATTACTTAAAGCGATCTCATTCACTGACCGTCTCCACTGCGACTCAATAATCAACATCCGAGTCGGGGAGAAGCAAATCCATGCTGCCAACAACTGAAAGCAGTTAATTCATTAGTGAAGATACCTCGCAGCACGGACTGAACGAAATGAGACATACCCATGCTGCATCACCGTGTTTCTTAAGTCTTTGATTGCGCTCCAATGAAAAGGATCCCACTCTTCCGGGCTGTGGCCATTATTTCAGATCACGGGATATGCTAGAAACCAATTTGTCAAGTCTAGCTCTCCCACCTCCTCCCACGCTTGCTCATACAAAGGTTCCCAATTTTTTTTGGATCTGACCCTCTCACTGGAACCACCGGTGGGTCTGGTGCAAGAATTTCTCGCAGTGGAGGGGAGGTTGGTATACATCTTGCTTCCTTTATCTCTGCTGGCCCCTATGAATCGATCAACACCTGCTCTGCTCATGACCAGGATGCGCCGTCGGCTTTACCTGCGGGGGTGTGCCCGCCCCGTCTGCAGCCTCCGCCACAGGGTCCCGCTAGCTACAGAGCGCAGGCAGGAGCCGTTCCATGTTGCCGATAAGCCTCACCAATTCTCCCTGGGGCTCAGCAGCCTGATCTCTGTCCATGGCACCAGCGCTCGGAAGCGGCTCCTGGTTCGCTGCATGCCGCCCAGGGAAGCCACGGCAGCCCTTTCCCAGTACTCCGGGCAGGCTCTCGGCCGCCGCCACAAACCTCTGCGGGCCCTGGGGCCACAGCGACTCCACCATGGGAGATGGGAATGTCGCCATCACCGTCGGGGGAGAAAGGGCAATTCTCAGGTGCTGTTGGCAGAACAGGACACTTCTCACAAGGTGAAGTCACACAGAGGAGAAGGCAAGGAGGACATGGCTGTAGCGGGGGTATCGGCTGCTGCAGCGGCGGCTCCGACCCGAAGCGGGAAAGCGACGGCAGCGACTTGCCGCTTCGCCCTGGGCTGTATTTGTAACAAAGTGTCTCAAACTGCCGCTTCTCCATCGACCTCTATTTGTAACAAAGTGTCCCAAACTGTACCCCACGTCGTAAGCAACCCTGCGGATGTCTCCTTCCCAATGTTGCTGCGTCGCACAGCGCGTACCCTGCTTCTTCCCATGTTTCAATAAAGAAAGCACTCAGTCCATATACTCCTATGCCATTTCGCCCACACCAAACGAACAAAACAGGTAGCGCCCGTTCCTCACCCTTTTTACTCTTCCTCCGTAGAATTCACAGCAGGAATTCCAAGAAGGACTCTCCTTCCGCCGATATCTGAGGCCCCATTCCCAAACTCCCAGCCACTTGCCTGGGGGTGGTGTGTTTATCTGGAAGTCATCCGGTGCAGGCTGTCGGTCCACCTGGCTCAGGTCGGCTGAGCTCCACCATGTCACTGCTGCAGTCACCTACCCGGATCATCTCGGGTGCGCTAGATGAAGGAGGACGTGCAACCAACAGCACAAGCAGCTTCAAACATCAGTACTTCATTGTTCTTTAGTAGAACCTTTTATACTATTCATCTTTCATGCATTCCACCTGTGTGGCCTCTCTCCCCTTCTGGGATTGGTCAGTACACCTCAGCACTCCATGTTCCGCAGCCTTCAATACTGCTTCCCTGTCCTACACAGCTGTAGTCTATTTGGGATGGGGCTCTGCTGCAGCCCCAGTCCCAATCACCACAAACTTTGTGCCTGCAGTTGGGAATTAAATAGAATAGAATACTGTGACTATTTTAAGCTAAAACCAGGACAAATCAGTAGAACATTACAAAACAAGTAAATAAATAATTCTCAACAGAGAGTAACAAAGTACTGAAGCAAATCCTGAGCACCTGAAGAAAATATTACTTCTGCTGCAGCTGAAAGATATGGCTGGGTTGTCACATATTGCTGTAGCAAAAAAAAAAAAAAAAAAAAAAAAAACCCAAAAAACCCAAAAACACACCA
>VXBU01016903.1:1605598-1624856 GCA_013400315.1 Bombycilla garrulus
AAAAAAAAAAAAAAAAAAAAAAAAACAACAAAATGAAATCAATTCAAATCCCATTCAGCTGTGTGCTCTCAGCCTTCTTGTAGAAATGTGTAATCTTTTGCCACAAAATCTAGGAAACAGTGATAAAAATACCTTCCTAAAAATCAGAAGTGAAATTATTTTTTCAAACTGTAATAAATTTACTAAATATCTTACTATGATGCACCTTACATACATGCATATGTATATATAAGCATATATTGTCAAAAAATTCAAGTCAAACAACATAGCCTTTAACAACAACAAATTACATCAGGTCCTCTTTCATACTGTGTTTGATATGAGGTCGATATTTGAAAAGGTATTTAAAAGTAGATTCTATTTTTCTACTGAATTAAGCTTCAAAATTAATTTTCCAACATTTTAATTCTATAAATACTGTAATATAAAACTGAATTAAAAAAAACAAACACTTCCTTACCATCATCTTTGTCACTGTTTTCCAAAAGCTTCTGGTCATTCTACTTTGTTGGTAAAAGCAAAATCAAAGAGAAAAGATCAGATACACATCCTAAATGATGTTTTAAAGTGCATAAGAAGTAAAAAGTCCATTCATATCCAGAAAGATTTTAGAGGGCACACTGAAATTTGCAAATACAGTTTGCTGAATGTTTGCCATCTGGTCTGTATCTGTGGCTGGATTCTAGAAAATGTCTTAAAGAGGACTTTCATTCTGTTTAAGCGTGGGATGTACTTTCCACAACAACATTATGCATATTTTTCCTTTACATAATGTCCTGTACACAATGAATAAGGTCAGTACACATCAGATATACAAGTAGGAGTAATGGCAGCATGGAATAAATATTTGGCATAATAAATACATTTCTGTTTCTCTCATTAACCATTACCATGGGGCTCTTGAAAATACAAGCAGTATACATAACAATTGTGGAAATGTAAATAAGGCTTTCTTATGAAGAAAAAATCAAAGGCAAGTTGACATCTTGCTCTTTTAAAAATCAAGCATAAATTTCAATAAGGCTTTGTAATGCCTTTACTCGATCTTAGAAAATCACCACTCTGTAGCTCACCCCACACACATGACCTACAGACTGAGAAAAGAGACTTATGGCATTTGCTCATTTGTACCAAATCCAGACATTTGAGGATGTGTATTTATACATATGAAGATATATACTCACATTTAAATAATTTGTGTTTGAATTTGTCATCAGAATTTAACATATCAAATATTTTAATCAAAAGGCATTTCCTTTGACAGTTTATCATGACATCTATATATTTTACACACATACACACACACATATATCTAAATAATGTGAAATTACCAGCTAGATTCTATTTCCTATACTTTCTCATACCTTAAACATCTGAGATGACATTTTCTACTTGTGATGTCACTTTCAGGCTCATGTTATTTTTATTTGGTTTGAGCTGTTTTATTTCAGAAAAAAAAAATCTTGCTATCGTCTTGTAAAGATTGTCACTCTGTTAAAAACAAGATTTTGTTTTTTATCTTGTCTTACATAGGAGACCCAATACTTCTGAAGATTGGTTGCTTTTACAGTGTAAAGCCACTATTTGTTATTAAACTATAAACTTCAGAATTATCTCATTTTGCATATGCTTAAGAGGCAAGTGCTTAAAACTGTACCTGCTTGTTAAGAGTTTCGCAGATAGAAGATTCTCTCTGTATAGACCAACCTCCTCACTGAGGGAAGACAGAGTATTTTGGTGAAGTTCATCCCTGAAGTGCATTAAGATGTACTTGGATTCATCATCTCTTGTCATTTTGTTTTCAGCAGGCATCACTGGTAACGATTCTGTTACATGTGGTCAGAAGTGGAATTCCATGGAATTATTACTGGTTTTCTCAGGTACACAAAGCAAATTTTTGCTGTTTATTTTCTAGGCCAAAATTTGGGAGATCCTGTAATACCTCGTTTGACTTAGACAGTAGCACATACTAAGTGTTTAAGGTCCTGAGCACAGACTTATCTTGACAAATCTGTAAGCTGGAGCACTATTCCTTTTCCAGTAATATGTAATATAGTGAAGTCTAATTGTAACATAAATAATTTTGGATGCTGTTACTTTGAATTCTATAACAAGGTTAAAAGAGACAATAAAGATACGGGGTTTTTAAAGAAAGAGGTTTATTTATGGAACTGTATTTCTACTGGTTTATCTTCATAAATAAATTTTATTTTTCACACATGATTTTAACACATGAGTACCAGAAACTGTGAATTTGAAGTTTTGAAAACAAGTTTTAATTAATTAAACCTTTCTCATTTTCCTTTTCAAGTTACAAAAGTTTTAAAAGTTATAAAAGTAGCATTAGCTAATAATTTGCAGTGGTCGGCTGAACACTGAGAGTAGTGAGAGTAGTGAGTAGAATCCATGACGATTGTTTTATTTAATTTCTTGGATTAAAAAGTTATAAATACAATCCCCCAGAACGAGCATTCATTTTGTGACTGAAATATTTAAATAATCTCCTAATCAGACAATATTGATAAGGAAATCAAACTGTAGGCAACAAGGTATTTTAAGAATTCCCAAGTGATGAGTCTGAACATTCTCACGTGGTTGCTGACTGATACTGCTGACTGCTGGGGGAAAAGAAGTCATGGAGTTCAACAGCACTAATCCACCCCCTTGTGGTAGACTAGCCGAAATTGCTAGATTAATAAAATCTGGAGTCCTCTCGCTAAAAAAAAAAAACTAGTTAAGCGTTCAGTGGGTGAAGGTTATCTGGCTACCTCAAAGCTTCTTCATGCTATTGTTGAAATATAGCATGACTAAACGCAGACTGCTGAAAGTCACCAGAGCTATCCCTCCTGATGCCTTATACCAATGTGGCTATTTTATCCCAATACTCTGGTCCCTTGTGTCACAGAGTTTACTGATATGAGAGGGTATTTTACAAGATTTGTAAATTCTTCTGAAGAGTGAAATGTTCATGCACACTTTCATGGTTGGTTTCACCTATTTTTAAGATAAAGCCTGTCAAGACAGAGTGGTTTTTGTTCTATGTTAATGGCACAGTCTGGACAAAACTAGCTTCATAAAAAAGAAATATTTTCCAGCTGGAATTCATGTGCCAAAAACTATAGTTTTAAAAGCATGATTTGGAAAGGTGCAAAGTAATTTTTAAGGAGCTTTGCTCTTTTATTATTTTATATATGTATGTAGAAAGCCAAGACTATTTAATTACTGACATATTTAGGAGCTGTTCCTCAGCACACTAATTAGAACACATGCTCAAAAACCTGAAGGGTCATTCTTCAGTTTCAGCTTTATAAGGGAATGAAAAATCAAACTAACATTATCCTTTAATTTAATTCATAAACTTCTCGTGGAAGGACAGTCTTCCACTTTACTCTGAAGCACAGAGAAGTAGACTATAAATTTTTCTGTTTGGTTAAACTTTCGTATTTACATTCAAAAGCATGGGTCAGCATTATAAAACATTGCCATAACATCACATTTTCATGAGTTGAAAAATTTTTATTCCAGAGATGACAAAAGAGAGTCTTAACGAAAATCGATTAAAAGTGCTGCTTCCACAAGTAAAATGATATCTGTATGAGGCAGGGTAAGAAAGAATTTGGTCTAAGTTCCCTGTTCTCAGGAGATAACAGTTAAGGGAAAATGTCATATAGCTGTATGTGCAGTAAGTGATGAAGCTAATATAAAAGGAGAATGATATTGTGGATGCAATGATTAAGATGCAGACCGCATGAGGTGTAGTTGTCACTTGAAATTCCAGAGGAGATTAACACATCATTTTAGTAAAAGCCAACTCAGTGGAGAATTTCAGTCTTACTAAACGCCAGTGACTGTACATAATATCCTTTTCCTCACTATAGGACATCTAATCTTAATTAGTCTGATGGCAAGTTTAAAAATAGCTCGTTAGATCCTTCTTACTCACACCAGTATAACACCAAATTTTGCTTCTTCCTATCTAGAAAACTGGACACTCTTTTCTTTAGTTGTTTATTCGATCAGATCATATGGAAGAAAGAAAGAATAGCTTTAAAAATTCACCTATTCCAAGGCATCATTCTGTCTTTTCTATTTCATGCACATGCAATGATCTACCATATTACACAGTCATAATCCTAATCAGGTGAGCAGCAGACTGTGCAGCTGCTCTGCAAAAAAACAGATGGGAGAGTCCTGCAGCTCTGCCTACATGGTTATTTTGGATGGGCCCCCTCTGCCTATGTTCTGTGCTGATCAAGACACGTGTGAGTGCAGTAAAGGTCGTGCCATGCCAGGGCTAACAGGCTGCTCAGTGGCACAGTTATTTGGCCAAGCCAGGCCCTGGACTCAGGCACTATCTATCAACTGGTTCAGAACACTTGTGGTGTGAGAATGAATCAGCTTTCAGCATTGGCACAGAAAGACTCTGTCTAATCACAGCCTGACATTCAGGCATATTCTGAACATTAATCATGGTTCAAAAGCCTTAGGGGACAGACAACCTGCTGTTGCATTAAGAGTATAGAAATATGGCAGAAAATAAACCCCCTTGCTTTCCAGCTAGTCCTGGAAGATTTAAGGTGTTTGGGTGTAGCTAAGCTTAATTTATTATTCTAACCAAGATTGCTGATGACAGATTCACTAGATCTACAAAATATAAGTGTATTGTGCTCTGTACAAGTGCTCAGGAGTATACTTCCACATAGTCAGAGGCTCAGATTTTAATAAAGAGGCATCCTGCTTTGGGGAAGACAGAGGTGCAAGCCCATCAATTTGTCTGCAAGTTGATTGTATTTTCGTCCTCTGACCTGGAGGATTTCAAATGCTAATTCACACTTTTGGAAGAAGTGGAGGTGAAACTGTAGTCAAACATCCTGTCCTTGCCATCATAGATGGGAAGGGAGGGGAAGACTATTTATATGTAAAATAGTTACAAAAAGAGATTACAGATGCTGCAGGTCTTGCCCAGGAGTGTATCTGTGACAAGTTCTTCCATTCTCTCTTCCACTGCAGTGATAAGGGTCATTAGGCCTCAGCCCAATAACCCATCAACGCATCAGAGAGCCATCATGCCCACAATAATCCCTTCATATAACTCATGGCACATACCATGGCAGTGTGCCTCCTTCCTACAGCTGCCCAGAAAAAATCAGTGAGGAAAGGAATAAAAATTTAAATTAATCTTCGGTCAATTGCAGAGGACACAGAACTTTAACTTTATCCAGTATTTTCTTTTTTAAGAGTAGGTATTTATATGTGATTCAGGAACTCAGATAGCCAGCCTGTATTTTCTGCTAAGTCTGTCAGGATACAATTCATCTATTCAAACAGGGACTCCTACACTATAGAAATCTACATCTGAGCTAGACATCTAGATACCCTTCATAGTAAATGAAAAGAAACAGGAAATTTAAGGAAGCAATTCATCTCATTCTAAAGTAGATAGCTAAATATATCTCAAATGAGTCATACCTCAGAAGTGCTTATTTCTCTCCATTAAACATAAAAGAATGACAGAGCTCCTGCTTAGATGTAGACTACAGTTCCACATTCATCTAAAAACATGAAAGACAAACCCCATCAGTGCTTATGTTTCTTTAAGTGAGGGTAACTGTATTTTTTAATTTTTAGGAGAATTTTGAGGCATTAGAAACTGTGAATAGTTCAAAGACTGACTTCTCAGGGGCCAGCTAGCTATAATAGGCACTTATTTCTATAATGGAATTAATAGGAGAATTCTTACTTCTAAGGACAAATATTTTGAGATTACAAACATGTGAAATATTTTGTCCTTAATAACATCTGGCTTCATCCACACATTTTACAAACATCACTCAGTATCATCTGTATTACGTGGCTGTCTCATAAAAACAGAAAATAAGACCAAGTACTAATTTTCTGACTTCATCTTTAACTGCCCAAATAAATTGTCCAGTTCTCCAAAACGTTCACTAACTGGTCTTGATGAAGGACTTAAAAGCTTTATTTGGATCTCTTGGTCCTCTGTCATTCTTGTTATCTTTCCCCTCCCAGTTTGGGATCTACTGGGATCTACAGTGGATCAGTAGATCCTACTATTGAAAGAGTTGTTGCATTCAACTACTTCTGTCTAAAACTTGAACGAATTACCTCTACCAACCTCTTTCAAGATTTGGTTCTAGAGATCAATTTAAAATTAAACTGGAGTTAAACTGAATTTTCCTCTTCCCTGCTGACTGTTGTTTTTTAGTAAAGTATTCTAAGTGTTAATTTATTTCATGGTGCCAGGTTAATTTACCATACAGCCCTGATAACCTCATTGCTGATCTTAAGTGCTTCGATCTATGAGAAAACAATTATTTGACAGTTACATCATTGTTGCAAACAGAACAGTAGAAGGTCTAGTCAATAAGTAGGCATGCCTCAATCACTGATGGTAGTTCTCTAACAAACTAATCCTAATCTCTGCCGAAGAAAGGCATCCACAAACCTCTGAAGCATAAATTGCCAGTTTCTGACTTTGTCTAAGAAGAAGCGGTGGTTATTGCTCAAACCAAAGAGATCTGTATCAGAAAGCCATTACATTCCATTATGGCTTGTTAATGTCCTGCAGATGGTACACCCAGAGTGTAAAAGCATCAAGAACATCATCAGGCCTAAAACAGGCAAATGATGACAATAAAGCTAATTAACTCTTTGCACTTACCCTTGCTGGTACATCTTCTTACTGGTATATATAAATGATGGGTATTTTAAAATACTCTTTGGTACAGTTTTTGTTTATGGGTTACTAATGTTTTATGGAAATTGAAATACTGCATTTGTTGTTTTCAATACCAGTTTTATATATGTATCTCAGCCTAAGTGTTGGAAGGCTAATATATTTATTTATAGTAATCTAAGTGCTATGACCACTAAGCTTACAAATATCCTACACAATGAATAATGGTAGGGAAATACTGATGCTTGTGAAGTTCATAACAAATAGCTTAAGCAAAATAAGAATACTTTGACCAGCTGCCTTAAAAAAACCCAAAAAACAAAAGGCCTGTGAGTTTTCAACTGAAATAATGCTTATGTTCACTAGATTTGAAAACTGCTCTCTTCAAGTAGCATGGCAACCAGTAACACAGTGTCTATATTTAGCCTTAGCAGTAACCCCAGGTTTCATTAGTCGGTCATAAACACATTTTTGCACTTGGCTGAGATCTTTCCATGTTTCCTCTCCCTTTATCACCAACAAGAAGCAGCCAGAGCAGAGCAATGCCAGAGCCTCTCTTTGGGGGCTGGCCCCTCTTTCCAGCCTTTACAGGAGGGGAGGAAGGCAGTGCTGTGCCCACTCAGGGCTCTCGTGCCCCCCAAGCTGGCGAGCAACAAGGCAGCAGTTGAGGTGTCATTGGGCAGCTTCCAGGAGTGGACATGACCTGGAGTTGCTCCAGAAAATCCCACCAGAAAGCTCTCCAAACAGGTGTTTTGTAAGATGTTTCCTTGTCCTGTTCCAAAATTCACTTTTTCCAGGCAGCTGTTATGAGCCTTCAAGTCACCGTGTGTGAAGAAATTAAAAACTATAACCAACCTGAAACCCCACAAGAAAACAACCCTTTTTGCTGTGGACCCTAAGGGCTACTGAGGTTCTTGTCCCAGGATACAGCCAGCTCACAAGCATGGCGTTCCTCACACACCAGCAGAGACTGATGGGGGTGATCTCCTTCCCAGTGAGGAGCTGCAGTTACTCCTGCCTTGGAAGAGGAAATAATATGCTGTTGGCTGTGGACTTTGTCATACATGTTATCACTAGGCAGAATGTTTTGAACTGCTTCAACCAGACGGATAAACTGGCTAGGATGTCAAATATGCCTGCTGCTTCTACATTTACCCAAGAGAATTTGCAAGACTGTACTTCCCAGTATATATGAGGATTTAGGTAACTTACCCTGTTCATAGCAATAGATACCATTTCATCCTGCTCTCTGACACAAATCTTGACTACTAACAGCAGTCACACACTTGTACACTTCAAACTTTCAAGTTTTTTTTCCCATTATGTTTCTATTTGTTGTGTTTTCATCTGAGCTATTTCCTCACTTTGCCTTACCAAACTGTGTGTAGATGAAAGCTTCTCATTCTGGGCATTCAGTTCCCTAGGATCTCATGCATTTGATTTTTTGTCTGGGTGAAAAAAAAAATTAACTTTCTCTCACTTCTATCTTCAATGAAGATTTTAAAATTAAATGCACTGGTTCCTACAAAGTTTAATCCAGCAGAGCACTGTGGGATTACTGCTTTGGAACATTCCTGTGAGAAAGAGCATATTATTTGAATAGTTCCTCATTACTATATCTTTGGAGAACTGTTCAATATTTCAGAATGCTACCCACTTTTATTTGGATACATTGTCTCATTGTTGTCCATGTATTATTACAGGAAAGCAGATACTTCAGGGATTTGCCAGTCATCTAATTGTTGAGTGTCAGATTTCTTCAGAGCTAACAGTGGTTAAATGCCAGCAGCATCCATCCACTTGACTTCTAACAACCTTCAAAACATTAACCAGGTGTTTGTAGGTCTTTTTGAATAAAAAACTGAATATGAAAAGACATATTTTGCATCTCAACTGAGGAAATGGATGCCATTTCTCTCCTTTGTGTTGGTAGTGTTTTTCTTCTTTGTATTATCCTTGTTTTAAAATCCTCTCCAAATTACCAGATTGCCATCTGGTTTGCCATAGTTTTATATCTGTGCCACATAGAACACTTCCAATTCCAAGCACACGTTTCGAGGGTGCAGAAAAACTACCAGGGATCTCAACTTTTCACCTTCATGCAGATCCAACAAAAACTTAGGGTTTGATTACCTTAGAAGGGCAGTGCCTGGACCCAGCATCAGAGTAGAAATCACAAGTCATGAGCTGAGTGCTAAGGAACCTTATCCAATGCCTGTAAAAATATATTTCTATGTCCTTTGAGACAGTCCTGTATCAAAAATGTCACAGCTAAAGAATGTAAAGAGTGGAATCAATGTTAACTGTCTCTGGTGGTTCAAACATACACATAAACAAAGTTAAATTCTTCCAATGGTCTTTGTATATAAATCAAGTATTATTGTCTCCATCACCTCAATACTAGGTCAAATAAGATATAATTTGTCTTTCTGCAGTCAGTGTAAACTCTGAATAATCAAAGTACTGTTTTGTATCTGCTCAAAAGAGGTGGTCTGTGTTGTCCTTTCTCATCCAGAACATATCTGTATTGTCAAGTGAATGCGAAATCGTTGATTAGACATTGGTATCAGAGCAGCCTGGGGAGACTACTGGATCTAAGCCATAAGACACATTAGATACTCAGAATTATCTGAAAGTCTCAATCCTTATTGTTGGGACAACACGACTTGGATTTATTCTACTTGAAGCAACAACTGAAGCAAGGAAAGAATCTTGACTGGATTCTCTGGGCCTACTGTATAGTCAGTGGAGTAAGACAGGCAGAAGGCACATCACATCTCAGGACTGGATCATTGTTTGGAGATACTTCTACCTCCCTAAATTGTACAGAAATTGTGAGATGTACATATAACTTTGGCCCCCTTTTTTAAGTGCTTACAGTTAAATACAATTATTTCAGGCCCTGAAGTCTGCCCCTTTTGAATTCCCGCATGCTTCTATGTAGCTGCCTATCCTGAAATATAATTACTTATAATTGATGAGGCTCTTTGTATTATTTTTTAAGTAATTCCAACAATTTTCTTCCCATAATTATTTACCCATTATACACAGGCAAATAGATAACTGGGAAACTAAAAAAAACATGCCAAAAATTCACTTGCAGGCAGGATTTATGTTAATGATGTCACAACATGTTGCAGCTTACATAAATTTTTTTTAGTTTATATATATATATATACATATATATATATATGTATATATATACAGTAGCTCTACAAGCCACAATGATATAACTTCCTTTGAAGACACAGAATTTGACAAAACCTTATGTAGTTAACCCACCTATTAAATTGATGTTCTATTTATGGAATAATACAGCCCATTCTCTAGCAATATGTGGTCATGTAAAAAAAAGACCCTATCACACAGACACAGGAGGAGACAGAATAAGGTTGCTATGGGAACCTTAGCTCTAAATGGTCTGGCTTTTGTTGGCTTAAAATCTTAAACATTGTGTTGCATTAATTATGTTTTGGTTGAGCTTCTCTGCACTGAGTATGAAATTTGTTTTGCATGCTGTTTCAGTCTTACATGTACGTATGCAACATTTTTAAAAACAGAATTACATGTATTAGATAATAAATAAGAGAAGAATGTGTTTTATTACCAAACTGAGTCATGGCATTGAGGAAAATATTCTCAAGAAATAAGAGCAAGATTTTATTTTTACTCATCTAGCTACATCTCAGATAACATTATTGAATATGAATCATGGATCCTAACAAACTAATATAGCAGAAGCAGCAGTGGGAGGGAACCACAACAAAAGGCAGGAATGAGGTGGCAACTGTGGGACAGAAAGGACTGGAGAAGTCTCTGTTGGAAGCATGGGAGGGATTTTGGTATAGAGAGATTAGGTGGAAGGAAGTTGAAA
The DNA here is from genome assembly GCA_013400315.1 of Bombycilla garrulus. Lineage (NCBI taxonomy): Eukaryota > Metazoa > Chordata > Aves > Passeriformes > Bombycillidae > Bombycilla > Bombycilla garrulus. The sequence continues at coordinate 1,616,170 of VXBU01016903.1, forward strand.
ACAGAAACTGAATGAAAGAGCCAGATTTTAGGGGAGACTGAGGGAAGGGAAGAATGAGCAATGACAGAAGTTAAAGCATTGCATTTAGTGAGGGAGGCACAGGGAGGAAAGTGGATGAAGAGATTCTGAAAACAAGATTGAGTCTGTCTGTTGGGGAGGAGAAAATGGTAGCTGACAGCTGCTGTAAAATAAACTAATTAGGATAGTAATAAAACTGAAAATACCCATGAAAATACTGTTAATCGGTCCTACAAATGAGACTAGATAGCATCTATATTATTCTAAGGCATCTTAAAATCTTCTGCTGTATGAAAACAAAATTTTAGGCATTCTACAAACTAGAAACATTCTACAACACTGAATTTCTTCACAGGACATTTCAAGTGTCATGATGATGATGATTTCAATGATGATTTTCCTCTTGTAAAACTAGTAGTGGATCATTAATAAGATTTAGTTTTCTTTTCCTTAAATTATATTATCTATAATATATGTTCCTTTTCTGGGTTAAATAAAGGTGGCCCGTCCACCTTGGACAAGTCTGGTAGAATTGGTCCAAATCAGGTGTTAACTTAAGAAGATTATATTTAACTTGCTGTATTTTCCCTAGTTAGTCTTTATGGGAGGTACAGAGTTTGGAATTTTTATGATGAAAATTGATACAGCACTTTAAAACATTTTTATGCTGAACACCAATACATTTAATTTCTATACTACCAGGCAGCAAACAGGACAGACATTAATAATAGGCCAGCTCCACTTTAATGTCCTCATATGGTAACCATAATTTAAACAGTCTGTTAAAAGTTTCACATTGTTTTAGCAACTATAGACCCTAGGTCAAAGTACATATATCTTCAAACTGATGGAAACTGTTTCATTTTCCTATCTTTATTTTGTTTGAGAATAAAGAAAACAGTGCTTGTGGTCTAGATTATTAACATACAAATTTACAAAGTTCCATGTATTAAAGTAAGCAAATTTAATCACAAGTTACAGGGTTTTCTCAAAAGAAATAGAGATTAATGTCTTCATAATATTAAAAGGAACATTATCTTTCTTCTGAGCACTAAACAATCTGAGGAATATGCTTACATATGTTCACAATATGCTTGCAAGCTGATGTGGACCTCAGGCTCCTAGAAAAGTCAAATAACTACTCAAGTGACTCTGTAGCATTTTTTAGCATAAAATGGACAATAACACCAAACACAGCACAAACCACTCCTGTAAAAGTCTGCAGGCCAGTCACATAAGAGTTATGATCATATTAGTTAAGCTCCCCTTAGCTTTTGATGAAGCCAACAGCAGTACTACTGATACTTTAATGTGAATGACTGCGTTGTTATAGGGGGCTCCAACAGTTTGTGATAGCACTCACAGTGGTAGCAGCCATTCCCTGACCCCAACTATCTCTTAGCTTCTTGGCCTCTGACTTTTAACAGCTACACCCCCTTGAAGAAGAACATGACCTAATGGTACCCATTAGGAGTAACACACCCATGGCAACCAGATTCATCTTGTTTTTATACAGGCAGCTAATGATAAGGATTATACATGCCTGGAATGAATCAAAGACAGACACTTAATGACTGACATAGTCTTTTATCAAAGAGCATAAAGACTTGGAGGATCTTTAAAGTTAAAACAAATGCTTGTGATAGGCCACTTTACAAATCGGTACAGCTTGTTAACAAATACCACAGCTCTCACAAGTCACTGTGAGTTAGAACATCCCCTCCCACTAAGATGTCCTTATACAGTGTAACTTTGGGCACACAAAGGTAACTCTTAATTTTTTTAACCTCCTCTGTCTCAGGGCTCACACTGCTTACATCAATCAAGGCTCTCTACAGACTCCATCAGGGCCACAGTCTATGCCGCTAATATTTCTTACATCTTATTTCACATGGTTTAGACAGGGGCTAATTGAGTTATAATTCTGGAGAAAACTTCATCCTGTCTGAGCCTTCCAAGCATACCTTCTGTCATTTCACAATTAATACATGTATAACAGTATTTAATGTGGACTGGTGCTATTAGCATGTAACTTCATTAAAGAATGTAAATGACATCTTCAAAAATAGCCGTGGACATCCACATCCTCTTAACAGAGGGAAATAATGTCTCAGAAGGCCATTCTCATCTTGAGGAAAAACACTGAGAAGATTAAAGCACTCTGGACTTCTGCACAGATGTGAATGTCTTCTTACAGTTTTCTGGGATTTGTATTCTAGTCTCCTGAGAATCACTGAAAAGCTCTGATGTCATGCTACAGCCCTGTCCATCTTCACTGGAATAGCTAACATGCAGGATCACTAGGGAGAGAAAACAGGTGATACTGACTCCAGTAAGATATTAACCAGTGTGTATGACTTCTTGAAACTGAACCAGGAAATAGGCTGGAAAAATGTATTTTCAGTGTGCTTCCCTGAGAGCACTTCCCTGAGAGAGGCACTTCCTACACAGGCTTATCCTACAAAGGTTTATTCTAGATGTAATTCTATTATTTTCACTGCCAGACCACAAGTACTGCAAACATCTAACAAGGGGTTAAGGACAGTATTAGAATTAAAAGAAATTACTTAAACCAACAAGATGATATGCAGCAAAGAAACATATAAAATCAGACATTTTAGATGGAGAAATCAAATGAAGTAGTACAAATTGAGATACAGCTGCTAGGGAACAACACTACAGAAAAGGACAGAAGATTTATACTGGATTACAAATTTACCATGATCTGTGGTTCCACTGAAAATTATTTTATGATATATTGAAGGATGATATATTGCAGTATGTCAGAAGTAGAAGACAGTCATTCCACTCTATTCAGTCTTGGAGAGAGCTACAGTATGCAGTGCTGCATTCTGTTTTGAATGCCCCACCTTTAAATACAGACAAGTTAAAGAGACTCCAGAAAGACTGAAAAAAATAGATTAAAGAAGAAAGAAGACTGAAGGACATGTAGAAAAGGCTGAGACATACAACAGCAATCTCATGGTATAGAGAGGTTTACTAAAAGGTGCACAGTGAATTCTAACTGAAGAAGTAGAAAACTATTTCTAGAAAAGATTGTTTAGGTTAATATGGACATCCCCCACTCCTTCCATTCTAGTGTAGTATCTGTGGAGACTGAAGATCAATCTTACACTGCGACTTTTAAGGGCATATACTAGTAACATTTGAAGTCATATCTCTAGGCAGAAGGATGAATTAAATTATCCCTTTACCCCTTTCAAATCCTGTATTATGTGGATTCTATTATTTGCAGTATGGTTATTTGCTATATATGCTTTAACTAGCTCCATTTCCCAGATGAGACAGAGCCAGTACAGTACTTAGCCAGCACAGTGCACTGACAGGAGCACATCCATCGCCATGGCCCAGATCTCTGAACTCCTATGTACATTAAGAAAGAGACTTCAGAAGTTCTTCTGATTGGAAGAGGAATTTGCAGGGAAATAACTTGGTGTCTTCGCCAGCAGCATGAGCAGTAGGGGAGTAAGTAATGCAAACTGAGAACATGGAAGATGCTGTGACTTTTTTACCTCTGCTTTCATTATTACTGCTACAACCCCATGATCATGCTCATAGGTACAGAAATGTAACCTTTTCCTTTGCTTTGGAATGTATTTTTGCTTGCATCTACAGGTTAATACTTGCCATTTTATGAGCCCTTGGTGTAGTTTAGTTTAGAAACATGATTCCAAGATACAAAAGTTTCCCATTTAATTGCTTTGAAGCACAAGTAATCTTAAAGCTCTAGACATATTGGCATCTGATGAAACAGAAAGGGAAAAGGTGATTCTCCTCTAAGAGGTGTGAGCCTGCTGAAACTGTATCAATTAGATATTTTGTAATTATTCCACACTTCTGTTTAAATAAGACATCTCTACTAACAAAGTTCTTAAAGCTAATGGTTATTGACAAAGAATCTCTAAGGATATCAGCTACAAAACAGTTTCTCTTTCTAATGGTGAGACCATTTTAAGGAAGGCATCTGCAAATTCTGCTAGCTAGCAATTAAGAACCTGTATTTCTCTCCACGTGTGACTGTGAGAATGACTTCTGCATAACTTCACAGAAAAGAAGTTTTAGTATCTATTAAATGTGTTTAAACATACTTTGGAAGTTGACTTAAGACATATTTCCCATTGATTTGAAAAGCAAGAGATTAGAGACAGGATCTGACCCTGTGCATAAATGCAGAGTATGTCTTGTATGCTGGATGTCTTTGGATGCCTGACATGGCTTAAGCAACAGTCTGAGTCTTGCTGTGCCTTTATGCTTAACTTCTATTGTAGTAAAAATTTCTATTAATTTATTTTCCTCACTATATAGTCTTTGATTTTAGCATTTGGTGCTGTAGCTACATTTTTTTTAAGTCGATGAAAGACTATTGTGTTTATGCCATACTATTTATGATGACAAATGAAACATTTTCTATTTTTCCTTCTTTAAATCAGCTAGAACGTCTGCTCTTATGAATAAAATAATGAAAGAGTTACCCTGAAAAACAAAGAAAAAATTTATGTTGTTCCCTAATGTTAAGGTTGAAATGCAATTGATAAATGTATTTCATCAGTGTGTAGGCAAAACTGTATTTCCCTTAGATCATCACCTTAAAAATACTAGAAAGAAAAAAAATTTATTTCAGATTAACAACATTGTTGCTACAGGAAACTTAGAGAAAATATGATAAAGTCAGTTAGACACTTTGAATATACACTGGAAAGTATATTCTATGTATCTTAAATCTAATGTATTTTTCTTGAGCCTTTTATATGCTCTCCTTTTAACACAGAAAACTATCAACATCTTAGTCTTTTGTTAGTTAAAGATCAATCTTTGCCTCAAAGATTTAATGTGCACTTATCCTGTGTACATCACTAGGAAATAATTAAAATATTAAAGATTATGCCTTATCTTTCCAATAGAATATTTTATATTTGATTTATAACTGGCTATTTCTTCTATAGCATCATTTCATGCACATATTTGAAATCATTCTCTTTTATAACATTTTATTTTTCCTCATTGATCATAATTATTTTTCTATTCAAGAGATGTAAATGACATAATGGTTCTGGACTGTGCAACGAATTCTCTAAGTTTTTTTTTTTTTCTCTATAAAAAATTACCTCGCAAATGTAACCCAACCCTGCAAAAAAGAAATTTTTATTTCCAAAAGTAATATCTAATGCTATGTTGTAGATAACAATGTTGACATATCCCTCAATCACTCTTTTACACCTATAAATCTCACTTTGATGTTTAATTAGTCATTATGTTTTTTAGCCCAACACATTCGCTTTATCTCACTGTCCAGTAAGAGAACTTACAGACATAAAGCAAAACTGTTTCTCTTTGAATAGCTCTATTGCAGTAATGATCAAATGCAAAAGATACTTAAATGAGTAATGGCCATTCTAAATTTCAAAATGTTTATACCAGTAGCAGAAAATCTAAAAGAAATTTGTTTATTATGGGTGCTTTCCAACAGCACGATGTTGAGTTTTGAGGTAAATTGATCAGATTCAAAAACAGGTCTCCTTCGAGGAAGGAATTAAGAAAATAGTTTAGAAAAAATCCCAGTGATCTTAAGCAGTTCTTAGTTATTTACTACCTACTTGACAATCTATCTTTGATACCACAGTTAAACAAAAAACCATTTCCACATCCTGATGTATCACTGTAAGTCCTAGCAGACAGACGAATCATACTCTTCCCTTTGGGAACATTCCTGAAGAGCTACCTACAGTATGCCAGCTATCCTGGAATATTATGAGAGAACCCCTAAAATTAAAGCAATAACTTTAATAAGAAGAACAAGATATTGCAGTGCAATAAATAAATCTGATTTTCTTTGAAAATGCAAAGAAAAAAAACTAGGCAGCAGGTCATGAGGACAGCAACAAAACAGTTACTTTTGTAAAACTGAAAACTGTGAATTACTGAAACATTAATGAATCTGTGTTTTATTAATATGTTAAAGAAACAGTTCTAAGAACAATGAAAAACAGTTAAAACTTCACCCCAGAACACTTACTTCCTGAAAGATGGGACTGTTAAATAAAGTTATTTACAGTCTATAGATCAGGTTCATGGGTCATTAATAACAAAAAAATATTCAAGGTGCCAATAAATTCCCTTAAATGTCTAGATGCAATTTATATAACAGTACAGAAACTAAGTCATGTACATTACCACAACAGAAGTTGCAAAACTGCAATCCCAATTCCATTTTATTCCTTAAGTAAGGAACTAGGGTTTCTAGGGAATAGCTACCCCCATTTTCTTGGCTAATCTTACAAAAACATAGAGGAAACAAGAAGCAACTGGAAAGAATCAGAAATACGAAGAAAAAAATTAAATACTTTTCAGTTTCTGTAAAGTCTGAGTCATCTAAGCCACATTCATTAATAATAACTTTTTCACTGTGGGAAGAAAAGGAAAAAACTAAAAAATAGATTTCTAAGGTGAGACAAAAATTTGTCATCACTGCCCAATGCATTAATCAGCTTTCCACCTACACAGAGCTGTGCACAGGCAAGTGTTTGTAAATTCTGAATCTTACACTGTCCTGTGATTGTCAACCACCCACTATGGTAACAGTCCTCTTCTAGGGGATGCTAAAGGCCAGGAAGCAATGACATGATGCATGTCATCCCATGGCACTTATTCTGTGAACACAATTGAATTTTTCCTTCAGAGAGAAAGAAAAACATTAAATTCTGTAAGATTTCCCTCAGAAGGAAGGAGAATACTAATTTTCTCTTTCTCATTGCTCACTCTGTAAAGTCTTATACATGAAGAAAATCCTCTGGTTCCAAGCAAAGTTAAGAGGATCTGAAAAGATTTTGTAAGACTTGAGTGCTCTCAGTATTGCATTCCCTCACAAATATTTCTCAAATGAAAAAAAACAAACCACTCTAAGGCTGAGAATACACTACTAATAAAAGTTTAATTAATAAGAGTTTTGACTACATTCTACCTCTTGCATCCTTAAAGACCTTCAAAATAAAGGAAAAAAGAACAGTGTAATGAGATGTAATTCTGGGCAGGTCATTTCCATAAAAAAGTATATGTCAAATTATCAATCAAAAAGTCCAAAAACAACCATGCATCTAGAACAACACCGATAGCTTATTCCCTTATCCTATGTACTTTAGAAGAGCATTTTAATCTATACTACACCCCTGTACTGCACCTCTGTTCACTAAAACTCTGAAGCTGCATTTGATATGTTGATTAATGAATTCACTACTGTGCATTAAACATTTAGTCAAATAATTAATAACTCTAAATCCTTAGTTTTTAAAAAATTGTGTAGAATTGTGTAGACCTGGATCACTCTAGTCTCAACTGTCAATAAGAATTTGTTTTTGTGGGTTAATGCTGTAACCTTAGCAGTAAACCCTATAACTGGACATGCACCTCTTGAGATACAATAGGGTATTCTTGAAAATTAGATTCTAATTTTTTTTTTTTAACTGTTTGGTTTAAATTGAACAGATGATTTTCTGGTTTCTCTATAATTAGCTGGGACCAATTTCTCCTAATTGTTTCCTGTTAATCTCATTACTAATGAAACAAGGATATTTTGTGATCTCTCTTTCAGGAAGCCTTTTTTTTCTAAGGAGATTTTGAAGACTGAGATTTTTAGATCTGCCAGCACTGTTCCAGCTTTTGGGATTCTTTCTAAGTACTTGCTAACTCTGGTGGTGTGACGTAGCACTTGGGGAGCAGTCTGACATCTCCTGTTATCTTCCAGACAGCCTTTTTCCTCTCGATTATGTAAAAACTGAGCACTCTTGAAAGTATTTTAAACATGCTAGGTGCATTCAGGAACAAAAATAATAAATTTAGAATACTTAAAGGAAAACAATAATTTTCCTCTTTCTAGCCTTTAATCTTCATATGCACTAGGTGCTTTAATTTACCTAATCTAGGACTTCAGTCTACAAACTCTTCAGTTCAAGCATTTTTGGAAGGTCTCTTTTCAGGGGTTAGAAATGTTATGAACCAAGTTCTTCAGACATTACAATTTCCCAAATCTGCAGTAAAGTGGGGGGGTAAGAGGGTGTGAGTAGAATCCTAGATTAAAAACCTGTAGAATAAAGGAGTATCTGGTTTTCCCTAACTATAGACTGTCATAAACTATCTTTTAGTTTTTAAAGCATGCACGTTTTTCGTATTTCAGCTTCACGGGAAAGCTTTTTAAAACGTGAAATCATACATGCTAAAAAATGTACCTGAGGCCATGACTTGCAATTTCACTTTAGTTGGCGTGGCAACGCTGTACATTTTGCAAAATCCAACTTTTGGATTTGAATATGATCAGGCCACATAAGATTTTAAGATTAATAGGAAACTCTGAATCTTGCGAAGACCTTTTCCCCGAGCGCGAGCGAGGTGAGAGGCCCAGCGCTCCGCCATGGACTCCCGCACGCCTCTAACTTCATTCATTTTATCCGAGCACCTCCTCGTCTCCCAAAAGCTGCTGCCTCCAGGCTGATCGAGGAGGGAGCGGGAGAGCCCGAAGTACTGCGGGGCGCAGCGCTGCTGCGGCCATTTTATGGTTCCGGGGCCGGGAGAGCCGGCGGCCCCGCGGCCGGAGAGCCACAGGTCGGGCGGGCCAGCGCCGTGCACGGAGCAGGGGGCGGCGGCGCGGCGCGCTCCGT
>VXBU01016903.1:1625861-1710159 GCA_013400315.1 Bombycilla garrulus
GTCACTATAAAGCTTTTAGTTATGCTGAAAGCCTTCTGGAATTGGAATATTTTTAACTGTTGAGTCTTCGCAGTTTCATTGATCAAAAAATCTACTGCTGTAGTCTTGCAAAATTGCTGTAAGCACGTGTCCTGGTGGCATAGACCAGTAGTCTGGTAAATTCTGCCAAATTACCATGAGGATAACAAAGAAAAATGAATGAAATTAAGTACTTCTCATAAGCAGAGTTTTTCAAGTCAGGACTAAGTTTAGTGTTGGAGATTTGCAGTACCTATATTGCACAGAACATTAAGTCTTGCAGATTTTCTCTTGCCTGCAGGATGTTGGATATTGGCTTTGGAATATTGTTCTGGAATAGGTGTGCTGTGCGAACAAAATACTGCTTGTTGTTGTGAATAATTAATCTGGAATTCTGATGTTCAGAAACTGGTTAATAACAGCTGTCACGTTACCTCCTTTATATCTTTAAAGCATTTGGTGGTGAGATGCAGACACTCCATTTTTTACCTGAAGTCTCCACCGACTGTAGTGAGGTTTGTGCAAAGCAGACAGCTAAAAATGTCAAGGTGATGACTAGTCACTGTCTTTTATGTGCACCTTGAGTACTTGCTGGCTGGACAGGTGGCTAAGAGAAGATGGATTTCTTATGCAATATCCACACTTTTTTTTTTTTTGCTCACAAATTCTGTTTCCAACAGCAGGAGCAACACAGCACTGGATAGCATCTCCATTTGAAGCTTCAGTGTTCCACGATGGGTGAACTGAGTTATCAGCTGGTTTTGTGTTTCCCCATTGTTTGGGGACATGTTCATTTTAGGACTGATGATGTGATAGAAACCCTAAGAGTGCAGTCACATGTGAAGAAAATCTAGTGTAGATGGTAGTATCAAAAAATTTATGGGGGTGGTCCAAATCCAAATGGGACAGTCATACTTGGACAGATCTAGTGAGAGCTGGAAAAATCTGTACTGATTTGAAGCAAGAGGAAAAGGCTTTCAGATATTATTTGATAGGTACTTATCAGAGATATTTGTAGAAAAAATACAGGCATAAAATGTCTATAAATATGTATAGATACATATACCTGAGTTTTTTGGCAGTCTGCAGTCTGGAAAGGCAATATATTAGATCCACGTAATGATGTTAGGAGCACCATTATCCAAAGGCTAGACAAGCACTAGAGTGCTAGATTTGTGAAACAAGTATAATGGGACAAAAAAAGGGGATGAAAGTGTGCAGTGTAGGAAATATGGCAACTTCTATTGCTGGATGATGGTTATTAATAGATGAGCTTAGAGCTGTATCTATAACTTGTCTGAGTGTGTGTATTTCATGGAGTCCTTTGAAGGCTGTGTAAGCAGCAACCTAAAATTGTTTACTTAATGTTTTCGTAAGTGTTTTCTCAAAGACTGGCAAAGGGGAGGGGCAGGACTCCTCTGTCCATGCCTGCCTTAAATGTGCACAGTAGAAGGAGTCTGGGCAAAATGGATGTTAGCTCTATCACCAGTTAAACTCAGTCTAAGGGGCACTATGCTGATTAAATACTTACCTTCCTATGTGTGTGTGTGTATACATACATGTACACAGACATTTCTGGCGCTGTCCTGCTATCAATCAGACTTAAGATAAATTAAGTGAAATAAATTATTTTTCAGTATGACAGTTGTTCAGAATTTTGATTTTGATTCCACATGTCCAATTCTTTTCTTTCATTTAGTGTACCAGATGTTACTGGGAAGAAATATGTCTGTCATTCTACTGTAAAAGTGCTTTTTCTTAGTATTTTTATTATTTTACTCTCCAGTAAAAACAAAATGATCTTTCTGGAAGGGTGTTCCTTGAATGATTGATTTGTTGCCTTTCCGGTGATACATAGTGATTCATACAAGTACATGTTTTTTGTCCGGTTCTGTGTATCTAATGTGCATAATTTTTTATGCTGTATTGTACAGACTGTTTGATGGAGATGTGAAAAAGGTCCCTAGGACTATAATGGACCCTTTCTAAAGTTGCATTTGTTACCATCGTGAAGCAGTGATAATAGTTGGTCAGATATACGTGGATATACAGGGCCTGCATAATTAGTTCACTTGAAGTGTCAGGACTGTTAAAGTGTGGAAAGTACTCTGTTTTTGTTATTTAATCTAGATACAAGTGGAATTAGTAAGACTGTTCTGAATTTGCTTTTTTACAGTGTTGTTTCAATGTTATGGGCTGAATATGTCTAAATATGCACTAGCAAAGTATTTCTCTTACACGGGAATCCTTTCCTGATGTGGAGGAGGAGAACTTTAGTGATTAGAAAATTGTGTCTGCAGTAGTTCCTGTGTTTTTCATTTGATAGTCCCATTTAAAATATAAAGAATGGTAGGCAAATTCACTTGGATTTAAGGTAGGAGGCATGTTAAACATGTGGGAATGGAGAGTACTGTTGATCATTACCTTGGAGAAAAATTGTGGGAGCTCTTGTTTTCTACCTCCTTCACTATTACTAAATTGCAAGGAAATTTTAATTTCTCTTTTGCAACATAAAATTTAAAGTTTACCTATATTTATGCAGTAGATAATAGGTAAACTTTAAAATATTTTCCAAAAGAAAGGAGAAATGTATTATTTTTTCCTATTTTCTTATTTCAGTCTCTTGCTGATTACAGCAGTGATGCCGAGAATCATTATTGAATTTTCTTTTTGAGGATTTCCTTTCTAAGGAATGCTGCCAGTCCCTATCTTCAAAGCTGTTGAGATATTTCACTGCAGTCGTGGCAGCAATTTGCTCAATTTTCGTTCCTATTTCTTGGCTACAGGTTTCCTAATAACACTAAAGAAAACTATGTGGTCTACCTGTTAGCAGCAGTAGTATAAACTTCACAGTTGTCTGCCAGAGGACTCCGGAAGACTGCTTTGTTCTTCTTTCAGTTCACATGTAAAGAATTGTCTTCACAAAAAGCAAGAGTTGTAGACTTCTGTATTTTCTTAAAGGTAGCTGAGATTCTGGGGTGGTACAAAAACATGCAGCTTTTGTGTATTAGTGTAGAGTTACAGACCTACCTTTTGAAGTGGTGGCCGGTCTCTCCTCTCTTTTTTTGTTTCTGTTTTTAATCATACTGAGAAATCTCTGACTGGAATAATACCAATTAGGAAGGTAGAGTGGAGTATATATTCAGTTTATATTCTACCTGCCAGACTTTTTCTACCTGCAAGACTCTTCTCTTTATTTTTCTTTCAACAGAGTGAAATTTAATTATTAATTTATTTAATACTCTCTAATCAGTCTCTGATGTTTTGTCCTCTAATGGAGATTGTGATTAGCTTGAAAATGTGGGGAAGAATTGTTTCATGCATCATTGATCTTCTGTGTCTGTCTGAACTCCTGCTTTATCCTGTTGAATCCTCTGGTTTGCATCTGTCCCATCGATGTCCAGACAGGTTCGGTTTCTTCTGTTTTTCTTGAGAGTGTTTTTTTTAATGAGTAAGTGTGAAGTTTGTGACTTCCATGCCTTGTTTATATATCCCAGTCTTTTGACCCGTTCAGAACATTTTTCCAGCACTGCACATGTATCTTCTTAGACTTGAAGAATGTTCAGCTGTTCAGTGGTTTTGAGAGTAGGAAACCTTTTGACTTGAGTAACAGGTTATTTGCTATGAATGAAACTCACTTGTTGAGAACTATTTCTCAACAAAGTTAAATTGAAAACAATTCTTACTGTCTTATTTTTTATACATGCCAGACTAACTTGGGTGATAGGTAGCACGAAATATTAAGAAAGACAGGGTGCTTCTTAAAGTATGTAGAAAGAAACTAAAAAGAAACCTAATTTAGCTATTACTGCTCTATAACATATGTTACATATGCGTGGGAGCACATTCTAAGGTAAAAGCCTGTGCTCCAGTCCTCTTCCACATCATCACCTTCTTAATTTTGAGACAGGATTCTGGGAGCCCAGGCTTGTCCTGAGCTTTCTGAAGTGTAAGGGATCTGTGCACAATTTTCTGGTTTTTCACTGTGGAGGCATTTATTATTTGGTAGTTTTTCCTGAGTAACTGCTGCTCTAGTAAGTTTTCTCAAAGTGGGACATAGAAGCTTCTGGTGGAAGAGTAACTGTCTCATTTGGGATGCCTCATCCACTGTTTTCTCCCTCTTGGATTTGATAGTAAAACACTGCTCTTTCCTCAGAAAAAGTACAGAATTTCTAGTGGCAGAAAAAAAACCAATTAAATGAGAACGTTTCTAAAAGAGATCCTTGCACTCTTCTTTATGCAAGTATAAATGAAAAAGTAATAGCAATAACAAAAGTAGTAACATTAATATGTGGTTGGATAGCAAACATTAAACCAACAGTTGGCACGTCATGCTTGCACAGATATGAGCCTGTTTAGATATTTCAGGCTTTTCCTTCTTGTTTTATGTACAAGGATAAAATAAAATAGAGTGTTTATTTTAATGATTTCAACAGCAACTTTGGCTTTTATTACTGTTGTTTCTGGAAGACTGTAGATGGATTTTGGTGCAGTATCGGTCTTTACCTAATCTATAGTTACAGCTTTGTCTCATAATTGAGGAGCGTCAAGGTGTTTTGTGTTATAGCAGATCCTATAATGTGAGACTAGCCACCAAGCTTGCCACTTTCAAATACTGCTTTGTAAGAATATGAAGGATTTTTTTGAGTCACCTCATAATTTTGCCTCCTTGCCTCCCAGTTACCAACCCCCTGCCATAGGCAGTGACACCTTCACTAGACCAGATTGCTCAAGGCCCCATCTAATCTGGCCTTGAGCACTTCCAGAGTTGGTGCATCCACAACCCCCTTGGGCAGCCTCTGCAAGTGACTTAGGACCCTCAGTGTCCTTGGCTAGTGCTTTGTTACAAGTAACAGACATGGTAGCGTAACTTTTATTTTTCCAAAACTTAAACCTTTTATTAACAGAAGTGTAAAGGTCTTGCAGGTAAAAATATAGGAGTTCCATGAAACTTGCTCACTCCGTTAAGCAGAGAAGTCAGAATTAGTGTCCCTGAAGGAAAGGTTTCAGTGTTGCCTGAGCGTGGTTCAGTTTGCTGCTCACTGGTGTTAGTTCCAGGGGTCGAGGCAGAGAGAGGACTCGGGGCACAGGACAATGTATGCCTTCATCTGTGTGTGTTGCCAAGACAGGAGTGGACGAGGGTGCAGGATAGCTTGAGATGCTGCAGGAGGCTGAGAAACTACATTAAAATGGAGCTGTTGTGGTGGAGGATACTGTAGAGATACCAGGAACAAATCTTTGTTTGGGGAAAAAGGACAAATGTAGTTCTCCTCAACTTGGCTGTTCTAAAAGGCACTTGCACTGGAAGTGAGGGGAACACATTTGTTAAGTTCCTAACTTTTGGCCCATGTTTTGGTACTTACATGGTTTGGGTTTTGAGGGTTTTTTTAATGTAGTGATAATTTTGTATAGGTTAACATCTGTACTTACTTTCTGTGAATAAAATTAAAGCATTAGTAAAATATTACTGTTATTATTATATAGAATTAAAAGCAGTTTTATCTTACACATTTAATTTTTAAAACGTGTTCCTAACATCCTGTTTCTGTGTTCAGCAATCTAGCATGCCTAATATTTTCAGGGTAAGCTGACCTAAGCTGTAATTAAGTCAGAATTGGTGTCTGAATGTCACGTTAGTGGGTGCGACTCCATTTTGGAAGCCGAGCTGCATGTACTCTCCACCACCCTAGAGACTTAACCACTTTTTTGCCAAAGAGATTGAACTTGCTCTGTTCTGTCTTGCCAGGTTGGCATTTTGCCAGACTTCTGTTGGATTTGCTTATTGAAGGGTGACTGGTAGGTGCAGGACAATGGCTTGGATGGGGGAGAGCATAGGGCCTCTCACTACATATGAGAAGAATAGGACATTTCCTGTTCCGTCTGCCTGGTGATCTGTTAAGTACAGCTGAGGTGTAATACATGGCTTAAACTTTGTAATAGGAATTTTAGTGTAAGAGCGGCTTTATTCTGCCCGAGGAAACACAATTATTTTAAATAGCAGGTTATCTGCTGTGGAGAACAAGGTTATGGTGAAGGCTGGAGACTGGAGGGAATAAATGAACAAGCTGTGGTTATTTCTTCCCAGGTTGGTCAGCAGGCCTTTAAAAAGTTTTTGTTAACAGACAAAGGCTGTAAGCACTGCATGAGGCAAGGAAAACATTTCTGCATGTGTGTCCCAGTAATTCCTATGAAAGAGGAATTTGAAGTGAAAGACTTTGTGATATCTTTCCTTGAGTTAATCTTGAGTGATTATAGATAAAGGGCAGTGATGATTCAAAACTCTGTGTTAAGCCCTTCTGGCTTGTTGTTTGTTAGTTTTCAGACCATATGAGCTGGAGCAAAGTCTTCCTGCTCATATCTCCCTGAGATTTTGTTTGTTTATTTTTATTGTAAGACTTGCCACAACAATGTTTTAGGAATGAAAAATAATAGTAATATTCTGCTGGTGTGGTAAAACTTATTACTATATGACATGATTAATAATATGTAATCTTAGAGATTTATGTCTGTAAGAAACAGCTGCAAAATATTTATTTTATGAGTATTTTTTATTCAATGCCATGCAATTGTTTCATTTGTAGTAAAATTCATTTTACTGATGTATTTTTATTAATGTCATAGGGTATAATGTCGTATTTGTTTGACATGTCCAATTTTTATGGCTCATTTAGCAAAATATGAGTATCCTGCTGATGACAGAATTTAATATGGCAGTCTAACAGAAAGATTATTCAAGAGCCCATTAGATGAGAATTTGAGCTATGCAGTAAATGTTAGGTTTCATATTTACAATTGTCTTTGTAATTTCTGAGGCTCACTTCTAGAAACATTTACTAGAGTTTGTTGTAATTTTATTTCTACCAAGGCTTGCTGCTTTAGAGACAATTTAAGGATCCTTTACAGTTGGGAGTAAACTTTCGAAAGTGAACTTCAGGACTACTCTGACCCAGGTCATTGTGATTGCATATATACTGGCCCTGGGACAGTAAACTTAATGGAGATTTAATAGTTCTGCCATAAGGCAAATATGTTGCAGCTGAACTTTTACTCGATAAATACCTTAAAAAAACTATCTGTCATTGATAAAGGAACAAGTTCTTTGTCTTGTAGCAAAGCCTATGTTAGATGGAAAAGGCACTGTTCATTAGGTGGAAGAAAGACTCTGTGCCCTGTGATAGAAAGAACTTACAGATCAAGGTAAGCAGGAGTTTCATGTTTGGATGGAAGCGGCTGAAACTCTGGTTGCAGGGTGGTCACTTAAGAAGTTTGATTTTTTGCTTTACTTGTCTTTTAAGTACTGTTTCTTGAAAAGTAATTTCATAAATAGATTCAGTTAGCAAAGTGGCATGTGTTACTTTATTAAAAATTAGTTGATTGATAGCACTTCTTCATTTTTGCTGCTTTTATGAGTAATTACTGAGGAAATGTTTGCTTTCCATAGGATATTAAAGTGATTTTTTAGCCTTGTAAAAAATAAAGCGTGCTTAGTGGATGTTATTATACTGTGACATACTTAGCAGTTGTCAGTGTTCCTTAAACTCATCGCTGTTAGGTCTGGAGAAGTTTGGTACTTCCATTACAAAGATGTTAATAATCTCAATGCAGTACTGTAGTTGTGTTATTTCACGCCTTGCTGCATTGATGTTTGTAATTGCAGAGGGAGTTAAAGTATACAATGTACCTAGTCTGAGCAGAAGGCTGCTGCCTGTATTTGTGTTGCATTTCTCTGATTTATTTTTTTTTAAGAGACATGATGTGCATAGATCATAACTGTATGTGGATTTGCAGAGTCATAGCAAGACCCTGTGTGTGGGGCCACACAAAGAATTGTGCCTACAATTGACAATACAGCCGGGCCCACTGCTGGGTGCTGCTCAGAGGGACAGAGCTGCTGCCACTCCCAGAGACAGTGAGCTCCAGCTGTGCTGCAGCCAACACTGGCACTTCCCTGGCTTCATGGCAGTGTGGCTGCAGGAACTGAATTGACAGAAAGCTAATCCTCAGCGTGGGGAGAAGTGTTGGTGGAGCTAGTCTATTCCTTTTCAGCCGTATCAGAAATCCAACTCAGCTGACTGACTGCTGCCTTGTATGGGTATGAAAGCTTTCCAGTGTCTCTAAGAATTGGAGAAAACTCCAGGTATTTAGCCTTTACAGAAAGGCAAATGTAAATATTTTTCTTGCCACATAGTTTAACTAACTCTTTCATCATCCTTTCCCTACTCAATTTTTTCTGAAATGTGCTTTTTTCCTGTGACCAAATTTTTGAGTTTTTTTTAGTTGAGGTTGTTGAGCATTTTCTTTATATGCTTTCTTTGCTGTCCATTTCATGTGAATTTTGAACAATTGACAACATCAAAGAGGTGTCTTGCTCGTTTCTTCTGCTTTAATTACATTTAGAGTTTCTTCTTATGGAAGAAACATTTCTTGTGGAAGTGTTCAAGGCCAGCCTGGATAGGGCTCTGAGCAACCTGGTCTAGTTGAATGTCTCCTCCACTGCTCATGGCAGGAAATAGATGATCTTTAAGGTTCCTTCCAACTGAAACTGTTTTATGAGTCTATGATTCTTCTGTCCTGCTTATGCAAGTTAAGCTCTTGCAGAGATTGTGGAACCTTTCTGGACTTTTAATTTCTGTATGTTTTTTCTAAAGGGGATAATATCTATCTGACATCATATATGAAACCTTACAGGATAAAACCAGAAGTATTAAATAGTACAAATTCTTCTTTTCGTCTTCCTCTTGGTATGTAGATACAGTGCTTTATTTCAACCTGATGTTCCAATTACTGCAGCAAACGTGGAAACCTTCTCAAAGTGGCAGTTGCCTAATTTCCAGGTGGTTTGGCGAGGTTATTAATCTTACTGTGTATGTAACTGTCTTTCAGCACTTTCTAAAAATAGACTGTGGTTTGTTTAGTGCTGCTCTGTTCTCAGTTGCACAAGCTAAGGTTTTATATGAAGATGGATCCCATGGTGCATAACAAAGTGTGCAAATCACATGCATAATATAGTATAAGATTTCCTGCTGTGTTTTGCTCATCTTCTAAAAGTATTGCAATGTTCAGAATTTGAGATCATCTGTCATTAATGTAATATACTGATTTGCCATAGAATTTTTATTCTGGAATTCTTTTTCAACAGTCATTTTCCTTTAAATGGCTTGTTAGCTTTATATATTTTTTCATATTTTGAGAGTGAATTGGCAGTTCAAAAATTGTTGTTAGGCTAACCTCACCTTTTATCCTCTATTTTTATCTATAAAATAGGAAGATACCTCTCTTAGACTTAAATTTCCTATAAAAACAACAAAACCTTCTTCCTAATTTCTGAATTGTTGGTATATCTCCGGTCTAGCGATAGAGGTCTTAGGTAAATAAAGAATTCATAATGATAGAGATGAAAAAATCACTTTTTTGTTTCTTTTTCCTTTTTTCCCTGTTCATTGTTGGTTCCTGCTTTTGATGTTATTCAACACATTTTACTTGTTCAATAAGTTTGAGTGGGAGTCAGACTTACTCAGAGAGGGAAAAGAAGAAAAGTTACTGAGGTACTCCTTTTTGGAAGTTTTTGTGACGGGGTGCAGTTGCTTTAGGGGATGCTTTGTACCTTGAATAGTCACTTTGACAGCTGGTTGGATTCAGATGGGTTGGAACATCCTGTTCAAGCCAGACCCAGTTGGAGCAGGTTGCTCAGGGATTTGTCCAGTCTCTATTAACTCTCAGGTCAGTGTGGTGCACTCTTGAGCACACGCATGGTAAAGAATAAATTCTGCCTTTGCAGACTAGCCTGTAGTTCAGCAGATCGTTCTTCTTGCTCTTCTTGAACGGCAATGATGTTTTTCCAGTCTTTGGGTACAAGTGGCTTAAGTGTTCCTTCTGCTGGTAGAGTTGAGGAACCCTGAGGTAAGAAGACAGAATTCAGCAGTGAAATCTAGGATTACAAAAAAAAGATCGGGTTGTAAATTTTTTTTCATGTCTTTTGTCACTAGGTTTCTGTCTCAATGAGCAGAAAATGCCCACAATTTTCTGTAGTATTCCTTTTGCTGCTGGTGTAGACAAAGAAGGCCTCTTGAAGTACTTCTGCATTGTTTTCTGATGCTGTCACAAGGCCAGCATCCTTGAGTTGGATGGATACCACTACACCTCTGTTGAGAGAATCAGTAGAAAAGGTGAAGAAGCATTAGTTGTCCATTGTGTGGTTATCACTGCTGTCTTACCAGAAAAACTTTCAAAGGCATCGCAAAGAAAATGTTTAACACACTTCAAAGCTCTATCCTTTTATCCTCCTCTGTTACTCCTTGCTAATACTTAAAAAATGTTAAACAGTTCAGCAAGTTATCAAACTTAGGCAGTTCTTTGTTCTTCAGTCCTGTCATCAGTGCAATATCCTGCAATGTAAGCAGCCCAGTGTGCATGCAAGCCCTGAAAAAAATCCCAGTGATTTACCAGAATATGCAGGTGATTTCCACCTTTGAAGTACAGAACTCTCATAAATGCTTTTGCTCTTCAAGAGCATGAACAATTTTGTCTAGAAATGAGTGCTCTGTATTTATCATTGGTTTTCTGTGGATATCAAGTTCTTGGAAGGGTGTGGGTGTTTTTGTTAGCCAGCTGAGAAATTGAATTCCTTTCACGTGCAAAGGAATGTCTGTGCTTGATATCTGTTAACACTGGTATCATAGAACTTCACTGTTGAACTCTCTGTTTCATGTAATATTTCAGCTACTATCAGGTTATGATTACTGCCTGTTACTGGAGGTGCTTTTGACTGTTTCTTTTGCCTCTGCAGCTAATTTAGGAAGTGGAAAGTTAAAGTATCTTTTAAGCACTTGATTTTTATACCTATAAATGTAGATTAGGCTACAATTCTGTGGAAATTTCCTTGGTAGCAGTAGTACTTATAATTGTTTCAGTTCCTGGATGGACCTTACCTCTGCTGTGCTGTCACAGTTGTACTGTGTTAGCGTGGTTCAACAGGAGGAGGGAAATGATATGGTTGAAAAATAACTTTTCCTCTCCCCTGCTCAAGGGGCTCTTGCCCGACTTGGTTTCCTTCCCCAGCTTTTCTGTCAGTGCCGACATACACAGGGTGCAGGACAGGAGCAAGAAACTGCAGCTCTTAGTAAGAGTGAGGGGCCTGTAAAACTGTTCAGGTAGTGGTGCTTCAGAATGTGAAAATGCAGCCTCACTGTGGTTACACAGTTGATACAGCAGAGCTGATGGTATGAAACCTGGAAGATAAAAAGCTGGTTTGCGTAGAAGTCTGTCTGGAAGAATAATGAAGCAATGGGGAAAGTAAACCAAAAGTATTTCTGTGTCAGAGTTTTATGAGTACTTGTATCCTCTCAACAATATATCTGATGACTCTAAATGAGCAACAGATTAGAAAGCTTAGAAGCATTCTTTTTCATTTATTTAAATATGAGTCTGGATGAAGGCAATGATTCTGAGTACATTTAAATTCATTTACATTTTCTCTGTGAGCACTGCAGTATCTGCTAAGTTGGTTGCAGTTGTGATGGCGTAAGCATTTGTAAGATAAGGCTTGCAGTGTTTCTTTACCAGCAACTGGGGAAAAAGAATGTGAACTTCAAGTCTTCCTGAAAAAACATTATCTGGGTCCTGAACCAAACCTTTGTTTGATCTAGATTGTGTGTTTAGGATAGTTCTTGTATGCATAGAAATAGATGAGCTCTCAGCAGATGAAAGACTTATAAAAGTTTCTATGTGTGCAATAGAAACCTTGAAGTCTCTGCTGTTGTGTTCTAGGGGGTGGTAGGGAGTTATTCTGGCACACCAGTGATACGTATGGAAAGGTTACTTTCCTGGAAAAGTTGATCTTTGTGTGGACAGTAAATGCATCTTGCTTCTTTGGTGAGTTGATCTTAGAGAATCATCCAGTGGTTAGGAGTGAAAGTGATCTTAAAGAGCATCTAGTTCCAACACCCTTTCTGTGCACAGAGATAAACTAGATCGGGTTGCTCAGTGCCCCATCCAGCCTGGCCTTGAACACTTCCGGGGTGGAGCATCCACAGCCTCTCTGGGCAGCCTGTTCCAGTGCCTCACCACTCTCCCAGCAAAGTATTTCTTTGTCATATATGTAATCCAAAGCTGCTCTCTTTCAGTTTAAAACCATTGCCCCTTGTCCCATCACTCTCTGTCCATATACAAATCACTCTCCCTCCTTTCCATAATACACTTAAGGTACTGTAAGGCATGATTTGCCCTTAGTTAAGCTATGCTGATTGCCATGGGTCACTTTCTTGTCTTGTATGTGCCTTAGCTGATCTTCTAGGAGGATCTGCTCCATGATGTTCCCAGGCAGAGAGGGGAAGCCCTCTGATCCCCTGCAGCTCCCCACTGCTACCAAAACCTTGCCACACAAACACAATACAGCATTACTTACAAAACAATAATGCAGTAGGGATGTTTTTTTAGTGAGTTTTAGTATAGATTGGTATGGAATGATTTGTCTTTGAGCAGGAGGTACAAGACATGCAAAAAAACAAATCTTCCAAGACGATGTCTTTTGCTGGACACTAGCACTTCACTAAATAAATACTGTGTATGTCACATCTCATTCAGTGTTTTAGACAGGCAGCATTTTAAAGGATTCTTTTTTTTGCAACTGCAAAATTTTGCTCTTATTTCATGGATATTCACTATGAAGTTTTTTTCCTTCCATTTTGGAATTGCTTAGTGACTGTTGAATGACAGTAACTCCTGCTGAAGGAGTTCGTGAAACAGTGTCCACACACAGTAATTTAAAGGTGTTGATCTGCCTTCTGACATTCTCCCACAGGCATATTTTGCTTTCTAATCCAAAATGTGAAAATTGTTTTTTACACAAAAAGACTGTATGGGGATTTTTTTAAAGTCTGGCTTCAGGGTGTGGTTAATAATGACATAAATGTCCTAATGGAACACACTATTTTTCCAGGAATTTTTTTTGTTGGCTTGTTAGAAATTACATGTAACAGTTGTTTTAAAAATACAACAGGTTTTTGTTTGTTTTTTTTTTTAAACAGTGAAATGTGTCAGCTACACCTGTGTAACTTGTCTAGTTAAATTCCAGGTGGTACTTTCTTGGGCTCAGAACTGATATCTCCCTTGGTGTAACAGCACCAAAGGCAGTTAGTAGTGGGAGGAAAAATGAGAGTGAAATGTGCTCCAGCATGCTTCCTGTCTTGGGCAGAAGTACAGCAATTACCATCTCTTGACACAGTACCTTAGGTTAGCTCTGCTTTTTTTAAGTATTTTCACCTCTGGGTATGGATGTGCCTTGCTTATTAGAAAGACCTTGAGTAGTGCATATAATGAAAATTGCGTCATAGGGGTTCCAAATTTAAAACTTAGTACAAAATAGTCAGCAGCTTAGCCTGTGTAACAGATTATTTGTTATCCCCTTTAAAAAGAAATTAAAAATCCTGTATGGATTCAGATACCAGGTGGATGTTCAGATCAAGTAACACCCCTGGCTAACATGATGGTATGCTTCTAGATTTACATTTTTGTTAGGACCAAGAGTGCTAGAGAGAATGAAAATTGATCCACAGTTGAATGAGCAGAACTGGGATACTAAGACATTTTCCATGGATGGCTGCACTGATCAGTAGCAGTGGATGAACTGTCCAATATAGAAATGCTTAATTAAAAAGAGAATTACAGAAAATACTAAGAAACTTTTTGAAAAAGAAAGAAAAGATGGAGTGTAAAATACGTGTAGCCAGCTTGGGGGAGGTACTTAAAGATATAGCAGGCTTACAGCATGCATGATACTTGTTTAAGTAGATTTTAGAAGGCAGACATAAAAACTATTGTTAGGTATTTCTTCAAACTCAGCAGGAAAGTTTGAGGAGTGTCTGGAGACTCAGTAGACAAGCCAGTTGTAAAAGGTGGCTTTGGAGTATATAAGGTCATAGCTGAATAATGGAATTGCTTGCACTCACTTTGGCAACACTTAGAGAGCTCTTCATGCCAGAATGTTTCTTAATAAGGAATGTGACAGAGTGTACGACTCAAAATGAAGAATCAGTGGAAGAAATTGCAGTACATTGAGCAAACTGTGAACAAGGCAGCATGATCAAATGGCATTCATCCAAGTGTTGCAAGAGGAACTGGGGGATAAAGGAGCTAATGACTGTAGTGTGTTGCCTTTGGTTAGCATCATATTTCTGCTGCAGGTAAGAAGGGTAGCTAGCGTGATAACAGCATTTTAAAAAGACAGTGGAGGTATTTGAGGAGCTTTACATCAGCGAGCTTTGTGACCATGCAACCTGAATTCATGGGAGTTACAATGGAGATCAGAATTGATTTCATTGTTCCCTCTGTAGTCATTCATCAAAGGCTTTGAGAGTGGCTAAATAACCTCTGAATAAAATGGAAAATTTTGTAAGAAACAATTGGGAAGGGTTAGAAAGAGAGAAAAAAAAGGTTTGTTTTGTTAATAGGAGTAAGCAGTTGAATTGCACAAGGATCTATAATGCTGGTGTACAGTTAAAAGGAAAAGGGTATGATAGCCAGGTGACCAAGTTGGTAGATGTTTAAACTATACTTGGGTTTGTAAAATGGCTAGCTATTTAAAGCAAGTTGTAAATGCTCAGGTTTTGAGTTAGGTGGGTTGAAATTCTGTATAGGTAAATGTCAAGTAATCTAAGCAAATGAGGAGTGAAAAAAGAACATTTTTGTGGGTAATGATTGGCTCTGAAGTGCTTCTTGACCAATCATGAGTGGAAAATGGAATTATCTAGTAGGTAAAGATCAATGCAGTTCTCCTTAGCAATGAAAACAACAAATCCAATGTAAAGATTTACTAGGAAAGGAGGAAAACAGAAACAACATTCTGCTTTTGTAGAAACTCATGGGATGTATGCCTCTCGAGTATCCCTCGGAGTGTGTGTATCCTCATCTCCAAAGAGGTACAGTAGAGTAGAATAGGTTCAAAGAGAAGCATCAAGAGGGATTTAAGGGCATGAAACAGCTTTCATGTGAGGAAAAATTAAGCTGAGTCAATTTTTTTCTTGTTCTACCTGGGAAAGGATGACCATGAAAAAACACAACAAGAATTTATGCAATCATGAGGGACTGGGGAAGGGTTACTTACTGTCTTCCGGAGTACACGGACTGGAGAAGTGGAGTATGAGAACAAAAGATGCTAGATTGAATCAGAATCAACAAAAGGAGATAGTCCTGTAATTAAGCTGAGGTACTTTGTGCTGCAGGATGCTGTTGATTCTGTAAAGCAGACTTGATTAAAAAGCAAGCAGGGAGAAGAAAAGGTAGGGAAAGCTGTTAAACACAAAAATACGTGTTTAACATGTTCACCCATGGCTCAGGAATCCTGAAGTAGATGCAGGTAGTTGGAAGCAGAGGTTGAATATGCAATAAATATTTTTTGTGCATTGTTTATACTTTATCCTAGACATATGGTTTTGGTTGTGATTTTCATGCTCTTTCCTATCAGATTATATCAGTTTCATTCATTATTTCTAAATGCATTTCCAGCAATGTAAAGGAAAAATATATTAAGAAAAAACACAAATTAAACCAAAATCAAAGCAGCTGCATAGTTTATCATATAGAATTTGTGTGAGACAGCTCTTAATTGCAGTATTTAGGGCCTAGGGGGAACAGTGCCTTGCTTTAATGAGTGCTGTCTCCATGCTCTGGAACACCTTCACTTAGGAAACCCCATGCCGTTATATGATATGAAAATCTCCATAAGGGTGGATATTGTAGTAGAGAGATCTGAAATTTTTTGTAGTATGACAAAATGTTTTTACTTAGTTGATGGTACACTGAACTTTCAGTTTGTGTTGTATGTTAATTCAGGTCACCATCAGCTAGTGAACGAAAAATCCAGCATATTATATCTAAATTTTACTTGGGACAGTTCAGAACTGTTCTTTCATATGGAAAAATTCAATATGTGTTTGGTTATTAGTTATGTAACTACATTTTAGGACTGTAGTGGTTTTGGTTCACCAATTTGAGCTTTCCTGGCTAATGCACCAGTTAATGTGGTGGGTTCAGTGCCGGCCAGATGCCGGTGCACTCACTAAAATATATTTACTCATTTCCTTCTGTGAGATCGGATTAGGAGGAAGGCAAAGCAGGCTCAAAACTTTAATAGGGTATAAAGAAGACAGTACTAAAAGAATAATAAGAATCAGAATAAAACCTTCAGAAAAGGTAAAAACTTCTTTGTCGTCCCCCCCCCTTTTCCTTCTCACTGACAATGTACAGAAACAATTCAGTCAGTTTGTCATCTCTAAAATAGTCTCTCTTCAGTTCACGTAGGGAAGGGAGTCTCTTTTGACATGCCATGGAGACTTCTCCACAAGAAACAGTTCTCTTGTGGCTTCAGAGTCACAACCAATCAGCCACCCGGGAGAATGGTAATCTGATAGTTGTGTAAAAGTCCCTCGACTTACAGTTTTCCTCACAACTGTTTTCGAGGTCTCTGTCTTTGGCTAATGTAGTATACTTTTAAGGATGAGCTGTTCAGAAGCGAAGGTTCTTTTCATCTGTCTTTAAAATCATCTTCATCTCTGGGAATAGAAGTTATCTTCTTTCCTGGGAGCAAAGGGTCTTCATCACTCTTGTTTCTCTCTGTTCAAACTTCTCATGAAATCACAGCTACTTTAACATCTGCTTATTCAGTATGGATGCCTTTGTCATGTCTGCAATGTGAACGTTCTATCCCACCATGCGTTTTTCCATATTTATGGGGATATTCAGGGAATCATAGTCCGTCACCATAGCTTAGAAGAGAATTTCAGCCTGAAACTAAAGCATCTCCTCGTTCTCCTCCCATCTGGGACCTGACTCCTTCACTGACCTTGCTATCTTCATGTTAGTTCTATACGTGTCTCCACTCTGTTCTTGTCTCTCACTCAGGAGAGGATTGAAGGTCTGCAAGTCTCATCTGTGCACTGAAATATCTCACCCAGGGCCTGCAAAGGGTCATGTCGTCCCTGATGGGTAGCGGTCATGCTGGAGGGGTGTGCCAGCATCTCAAGGAGCCCAGGTCAGAAGGGCAGTGGCCACTCTGGCTGCACGGCTGGTCTCTGGCCGCTGTCTGATTTCAGCGGCATGATCTCCTGTGATGCTGGGACAGGCCCTGGGCATCTCTGGCCGCTCCAGCATGATCTCCTGCGATGCTGGGACAGGCCCTGGGCATCTCTGGCCGCTCTGGCATGATCTCCTGCGATGCTGGGACAGCCCCTGGGCATCTTTTGGCTGGAGTTGTTCATGGTGGGAGGTTGTGGGTTTTTTTGACCCTGTGGCCATGCTGGGGGTGGGGAGGAGGAGCCTGGCAGCAAGATGCTGGCAGCCACAGCCCAGCCCTGGGCCAGGGCCCCCCGGCCTCCCCTTCTGCTGCTTGGCAGCTGCTAGGGCCGGGCCCGGCCGGCACAGGGCCCCGCAGCAGAGCCCGCCCGGCCTGGCCCAGCTGTGTGGGGGACCGGCCAGCCTGGTACCTGTACTCGGGCTGGGAGGGAAAAAGACATTCACAGGGTTTATTAGTTTTAAAATGTGAATCTTACGGAGGCCTGTTGAGCTCTTTAATTGGCTTATTAACATGCCTATTTTCAAAGCTAGCCAGCAATTGGTTTTGCCAAGCACAGAGGAAGCTTTTAGCAGCTTCTCTCAAAAAAATCACTTATGTGATTGGCTCCAGTGCAAAACCAGCACAAGGAGCCTTTCTGTGTGTGGCATATAGTTCATATCAGAGAAACTACCCTTAAATTTATGGGTATCAGTAAAACGGTTGAAAACAGTTATTACACTACCTCAGGTCATAATTTTTAATAGCTTGCTAACTTACTGCTAATAAGATGTTGACAGATACTTTTATTTATTTAGGGAAATAATAATCACCACGGCATTGATGGACTTAGTGATCAAATGATAGTTAAACATTGACATCAATAAAATAAATACTGGGGGAAAATACATGCATCTGGTTTACTCCTCTAGTTTGTGTTGATTAATAACTCAGCTTGAAATCAAGACTTATCTTAACTTGTTTTCATTTCAGCTTTGGATAGATCACAGTCCAAGAGAGATGGAGGTTTTAAAAGTAATTGGAGCTTTGATCATGCAGAAGAAAGTGAAGGAGATGCAGAGAAAGAGTAAGGATGCTTTTATCTAGGCTGTTGAAAGTATAAATGTGTATTTATAATTAAATACTTCTTTTTTGTAATTTATGAATAAGAAACAATATATACTATCTTAAACTTCCAGGGATTAAGAAAATTATTTAAAATAAGTGATTATTTTAAGTAGTATTGCCAAATAGTTTATTATAATGTAAGCTTTATTGTGAACATGGGGCTTACACATTTCACAGTACGTTTCTCAAGAGCTGCAGTTGTCTTTGGAGCTTCTGTGTAAGTCTAAGGAACACAGATGAAGCAGTATGTGAACGTGCAGAATAAGGAAGTTGATAGGTAGGGTATCCAAGCAGCTTCAGTTTTTCCTTCCTTTAATGAAGGTGCTACTTAGTACTTGACAGTTATGGTTAAAGTACTTCAGTAGCTTTAGGCCTTCATCAAGTTAAACCAAGCTTAAAGATTCTAGGTTTTTCTTCCTTTGTGTTTATTTCACTGAAAAGAGTTAATGCTGTTTTTTTCCCTTATAATTTAATCTTTCACTTGGTATGTTTGGATTTTGGCTAAAACTTAAATCCTGTGTGTATAGTTTGAATGCGTACTTTGTCCTTGTAACATTTTATTGTTACTGATATGTTTTCTCGATATTAACATACTTACTTCCAAAATGACTAATGAATTGTTAAAAGAACAAGTGTCATGCAAAAAGAATTCATGTCAGTTTATTTGTTGTTCTTAGATATTAGGAGGGTAGGTCCTGCAGATTAAAGGGTATGCTGTGGTTCTCTAGTAAGAAGTCACTGAATCCTGGGATTAAGTACAAAAATAATTCATATATGAATTTGTATCATCTAATATTCTGCCAAATACTTTGCATTGGAAGGGAGGTAGGAAAGTAGACATAACCACATAGGCTGCAGCAGCAGGCTATGCTGTAATCTTAATAAAACATTAAGAAATGTGAAGTTTTTAGTAATTAAAAAAATGAGTAAAGGAGTTCATGAAAGTGTAAGGTAAGCATTAAGAGTTCTTGTCAAAACAGAACTGTATTGGAAGTTAAAAGCACTTTTTAAAGGGTTCACAAACTAAGGGCATTCTAGTTTTATAAAATTAAGGTCATGTTGTTCCTTAGCAACTTTACATCCATCCGTAGTGCACACAAATATGTTTTAAGTATAAGGGCAGTACATACCATACAGTTACTATTTCCATTTTACTTGCCTTCAGAAATAAGTCACATTTGAAAACATAACAGCTTTTTTTTCTACCAGTAATTTACTGCTGTTTTCCATCAGTCACCAGCTGATGTTGATTTAAGAAGATAGAATGAAAAACGTATAGAGTAATGATGCTAAAAAAAGAATGTTAGAAAAATTATTATGAAACATAATCTTTATGTAATTGTATCTGATTTAAAGATTATATGTCTGGGTGATTTTTCATTCCTTTCAAATATTCTCTACAATGAGCTGTTTTCCCAAAGCTAGAATTGAATTTTTATTGCCTATTTAGATAATTTTTGATTTGCTTTTATATCTGTGAATTATGCAGAATCTTATTCTGAAGCATAGATAGAAGAGTAGTTGAAAATTTATTTAAACCGGAGATCTTGTCTTCTTTGCTTACCCATTCTCTGATACCATTTAAGGCAATTTCTTATTCCCTCCAAGCAGCCACATGTTTTAAGCTGCCCACGTATTTACTTTTGCTAACACCTGGGTTTGTTTAATCTTAAAGACATAGAGGGCTTTTAGCATTTTGAAATAATTTGCGTTTTTTTGCTTTTCTGATGCATTTTTATTTCATATAGCAAAACATTGACAGAAGGGAATCTTTAGAAAACAAATAACAGTAAATTTTCCTTTCTTTTTTTTTTTTTTTTTTTCAGAATTTCCTTTACCCTTAGTAGGACATTTGGACATTTCAAAGATTAGCAACCTTAATTTGTATAATTATTCCAGCATAAAGCTTTGTGTACCTTCCAGTATTTTGAGTATATTGTGCAGTAAGTAGGTATTTACTATGGTGTGCTGATACTGACTACAGTGTTTGACTCTTACATGGTTTCTTTGTGGAGAGAGCTGTGAGTCTGAAGCAAGCAGCTGGATGCATCTCGTGCTTGTTGTGGAGGCACTGGTGGTACTGTGATAAAGTGCCTGACTTTGTCACAGCTTTTTGCTCTCTTAATGGCAGACACGCAATAGGTTTGTTTTGAACTAGCCTAAGAATAACATCTCAGTACTTAAAGGAGGGGCTGTATTCTTGAATTGCCCCATGAGACCTGTGCTAATGATGTTGGTCAGCACTGGATGCCTTTTTGGATGATTTTTTCCTCAGGGAGATGAACACAAAGTATGTGGTTAATGACCTCTTACCACAGCAATTTTTAGAGTAGGTAGATTATTTTGAAAG
Source organism: Bombycilla garrulus (assembly GCA_013400315.1). Taxonomy (NCBI): domain Eukaryota; kingdom Metazoa; phylum Chordata; class Aves; order Passeriformes; family Bombycillidae; genus Bombycilla; species Bombycilla garrulus. The sequence continues at coordinate 1,646,402 of VXBU01016903.1, forward strand.
GATGTCATTTAATTTACTTGGGAAGTAGGTGAGGTGAGTCATAATGGTTAAGATATCAAGTAATGAACACAAAAAGAATTATAAAGAATATTTGTAAACTGAAGAAGGTTTGGAAAAATAATGATCACCCAACGCTGTATAAATTTAAACTGATGCTAGAGTTGATAGTCAGCATGGAAAAAGAGTTATAGAAATGAGGAGTGGTAATTAACAAGTATATTATCCCAAAGTAAACATCTACAGATAATACTCAGTCTACTTGAAAGAGGAAAAGTATCATTTTGGATGTGTAAAAGATTTGATCTACTCAGGATAGTAGCAAGTGGAGTGAGACTTTCCTTGCTTTGTAATGGGAGATGACATAGGAGATCTGCTTTTATGTAGAACAACAGAAAAAAGACCAGCACACTGAAACCAGTGTAGTCCACCACAGAGTAAATGGTAGAAATTAAACTGATCTTGTGTAGCAGAAGATATGAAAGGATGGCAGACTTACATATTCAAGTGATTCATGAAATTAACATGTTATAAGATGCTTTATTCTATTGAAGTGCCTTGGGTAATTTATATTTACTTCCTTTGCAATATCTGAGTAAATGTTTTTGAAATATACCAGTATGCTCCACAGTGGTTTTGTAAATGGATGGGCCTAGATTTACCTTGGCTGTCATACTGTTTTCTTAATAGTCTAGACTTCTGCCTTCCATTGAGATAATGGTAGCCTTATCAAAAACAAGTAATACAAATAAATGGGTCTAATTTATTTGCACTAGTGTCTTTACTTATCTACCATTTTCTTTCAAAAAAGCCTTTTTTTTTTTGCCCCTTCCATTTAGGGGAAGAAACCTCCTTTTTCCATGTACTGACAAATGGAAAAGCATTGTACTGTGTGATATATATACAGTGAGCTTTTTTCCATTGCTTATGAAATTTGTATCACTTTGTCAAAAAAACCTCCCTAGTTATATAGATGTTTTCTATATTTCTTTTGTGAGCCTATTAGTAGGGCACTGTAGCCTTTAAATTGATGAAAACTTCTAAAATTAAGGTTATTTTTAATGGAATGGTACTGTAAGTGAGATAATAATATTACTGCTTCTCTTGTGCCTCTGATAGTGCAGCTTTTATAGTGTGCTGCCTACCACTATGTAATTTAAAACAAAGAATGCAAACTGTGCTGTGAGGACAAATACATCGACCTACTGGTTTTATATGTAATAGTTTTCAGAAAGAAATTCCAATTATGTTTGAAATGTGACTGGATCAGTTGGTAGTTGATGGAAATGTGCTTGCAGCTTATTAGAGTGTAACCTGAATGGTCAGAAGAGGTTTAAAGTTTAGGTTCCTTGTAGATAGTAGTGAAAACATAGCCTGTTAATCTCAGCTGTCTAACTAATTATTGCATAGTTCTTAATGTTTTAAAACATCAAACAAATGGCAAGTGATTAGAGGTAAGTAAATGGAAATTTTTGTTTTCTTGTTCAGTGCCTAAATTTGAATTTGTAATTATGAACTCCCCTTAATAACTCCGTTTGGGTAAATTACTACTATTTTCCCCCTTAATATTGGTAAGGACTTAACATTAATTTGTTATAAAATTTTAAGGAATGTATTGAAAAGTTAGAAATTATGGTCCAGTGTGAAAATAACTAGGAAACCCATGGTTCCACGGTTAAAAGTGACAGTGTGGAGACATCCTCCCAGCAAGACAACTGAGGTTTTATTTCAGAAATGTCAAAAATTTTACTGACTGGTATGTTGGGGAAGTGGTATAGTATTTGTTTTGGATTGGTTTTGGTTTTTCCCTGCCTGTATAAATTGCATCATTGAAGCGGGCAACAGGAAGCATGTGATACATGAGCAAATAGACATTGCTCGGTTGCTATGTATTCTCTCTGAAAAAACAACCTTTCTGGTTCTGATGCATATGCTTCGCATTCCTTAAGATATAAAAGTATAATTTAAAACTTCCAATTTGCTAATATTGCTGTAGTCATGTTGCATGGTAAGAGTTATTCTTGTTCATTTGGATTTAAGCCTTGGCTCAGTGTTTGGTCATTTGAAATGTGTTAACCTTCTCTTATCCCCTTATCATTCCCCCCCCNTGAAGTGTGTTGAAATCCTAAAAGTTATTGCCACAGTACAAAGGTGTTTTGAAAATAATCATAATTTTTGTATGAACTGAATCATTCCAAAGAACAAAACAATTTCTAGAGGTGAAGTGATCTGACTAGGGTGGCACCGTAGGCAAATGCCAGAGCTGCAGGTACTGTAGGTTGCTGCTCATGTCTGTGCTGCAGAGTTTTATTTATTATTTTAGGATGTGGAAAATTTCTGAAATTGTTAAACTATGTGTCTACTGATGAATGTTTGAGAAGGCTCCATGAGCCTCCCTTGAAAGGATGATTTGTTCCAAAAGAGAATTTTAAAAAAACATTGCAGGATGTAAAAATTTTAATATCCATGTGTAATCTGCACAGACTTACAACTGTACTCTTTTGCCTTTGTTTGAAATTAGTGATCAATCTACTACACAGTTGGTTTTACCACTGAGCACCTAGAATTGTGGTGCTCTGTAAATCAAAGGAAAATACAACAATGCCACTGGCTATATGATCATATTTGCATCATTCTTCCATTTTCAAAATCAGCTGTATGCACAATCTTGTCTCCTGAAGTTTCAGAGCCTGTAGATATCACCCAACATTTTTATTTTATTTTTATTTGCTCTAGGGATATTTGTATTGCATAAGATGGAAGAATAAATTGTAACACGAAGGGAAATACTGTGCATGGGGAAGAGTTGTTAGGAAGTTGATGAATGGGGCACTTAGTGATTAGTTTATATGTGAAGAGCTAAAGTCACAATATGTATTGCAAATTAGCATGTCAGACTGACGCAGCTAAGAAGTGTTTCTCTTGTGTAGCTCTTCCCTTTAAACATCTGGCATAACTGCTTTTATTTTAAGGAAGTTCTTCCTGAATGATCTTGATTAAAACATTTTAAACTGTGCAATTATAAGCTGGCTAAAAGTTGTATTGTTTTGTTGCAGCCAGCATAGGACTAACCATATCAGGATTGATGAGAAGGGATTTTCTGCAGATGGCTTCTCCTGGAAGCAAGAATATGTTAGACTAATGTAGCTGCTGTCAGTATGAAATGTGTGATTGGGGTTAAATTTAAATACTTAAGATTCCTTGAGGATAACTGCCTATTACTGAAAAGAATGTCTTAGAGTGTCATGGAGTGGCTTTCTTTTTTTTGTCTTCTTCCCCTTTCTAATGATTGGGGGTTACAGATATTAAGTGCTAAAGAAACACATTTTAATAAGCAGTAGAACCAAACTGACTATGTTCTTTTTAGGAAGACGTTGTTTGGTAGTAATTGCTGTGGGGTAAAATGCAGTTACATTAAGCTCTTCTCCTAAAGCCCTATGAAGTTTGCAGTTTTAAACTACATACTTCAACACTGATAGATGTAAACAAAGATTATGTTTTATAGGTTAATGAAGTCTTGGACTCAATTTATGTGGAGAGTATAGAATAATGTATAATGTCAGTAATATTGTTGTAACCTTATTGAAGGTTCAGTAGCGTTGTCTATTTTGAATTAATCTTTTTAGTTTTGCTTTTTTTGTGAAATAATTTGATGTACACTCTGGGTTCAGGTTCACATTATGCATCTGATCACTCTGTTGCTCATTTTGTGTTCCTATTGTTTTATGCATATTTATGTAATGTGTGTATGAGGCATTTAAATATAGAGAGAATGGGAAAAAAAAGCCTTTTGCATTTAAGATGTTTTGTGGATGCTCTGTTAGATTACAATATATGTGCTTTTTCTCTCCCACACCTGTCTAGCGAGGCAAATCTGCTCAGTTTAGATGACAGTGATGGGTCTTTCAGTCCCAATGAAGAAAAAAAGGTAAATAATTGGTTTATCTTGTGGTGAAAATGTATCTTTAAAGCTTTTTGGGTTTTTAAACAGTATTGCATAGCCATGTATGCAGTGTAAAGAAATGAAAGTTTCTGTTGTGTTTTAGGAGCATATGCTCAAGCTCTTTATCTACCTACCCTTAAAAGTATTTGTTCCCCTCTTGATCTCTGTAGTATTGTGAAAAATATGACCAAGACTAACTAATTGTAAGTTTAGACAATTGTCATAAATACTGTACTAAATATAAAAGATATATTTTACTTTGTTTAGTAAGAAATCGTAGTATGGCTGTAGACAGTGTATGTTTTCCATGAAATTTGGCATAAAAGCAGTTTGAAAATGAAGCCAAAGTAATATTTATGTTAATAGTTTGCATTAATTTTCTCCTTCTAACTTCTACACAGTTAGAGAGTTATTTTAATCTATGTGAATTCTGTTGTGACAGTCAATTCGGTGTCGACCTGGAACTATCAGCACCAGCGGCGAAGCCATAAAAGCATATGCAAGGCGAGGCAAAGCTGGAGGTTTCAAACTTTTAAAAGGGAACGCAATTGGCCTCAACATGATGGGAAATAGCAAGAAACTGAGGTAATACATTTCATTTGTATGGCCTTGCTTTGATCCTTGATACAAATCCATGCACCATAAGCAGAACTTCTAGTCCGCTTACATTGTGTGCTGTGCGTTTTCAGAAGCTGAGCTGCCTTTCTAAGTAAAGAGGGAAACCTAGATTGTTAGGGTCTTTCCTCTTACAAAATGTTTTACACCACGTTCATAAAGTACCAGAAGACTTTTTAAATGGATTTAGAACATTCACTGGCATATTTGTTAGTACTTTACCCATGCTGCATGTGTTATTGTTCCCTCTATACAGTAACAGCAGGTAGGAAAATTTTTTTTACATCCCCATCCAGATTAGTTTTTTTTTCTGTGACCGTGAATTACCAAGGTTAACTCGGGATGCATCTTCTTTTTTTCTTACTGCAAGATATAATTTGATTTTGGATTCACAGACTCTTTTTTAAAGGAATCAGCAAAAGCCATACTTACACAGGATAGCTTGAGACTGTCACTTGCCTTCAGAGCTGATAGAAGCAATTCTTAAGCATTTAGTGTTGTACTTGCTTGTTACTACTGTCCCTACCTTGTACGAGACTGATTTCTTTATTTAGTATATACTAAAAAGTGATATATTCACCTAACTTTCTCAGGGAGTGTTTCATATTGTTAAAGTGCACTCAGTTTGGTAACTTTTGCAGGAAGGAAAAGTGCCAGTCATCAAATATCCAATCTATATGAAGGTACATGAGGGATGTCCTTGTCTTCATTTGTGGTGGTTTATCACCATCTGGAAACTAAATTCCAAATAAGCCACTTCCCTTCCTGCCTCCTGCAGTAAGAGAGGGACAAAGGCAGAGTCTATGGGTTGAGATAACCATTTACTGAAAGCCAACAGTGGTGGAGTAAGAAATGCACACTGACAGCGGCAATATTAATAACAAAAGCATACAAAAATAAAGGAAGGTGCTTTATGCACAGAAGGTGTTTGTCACTGTGGCTTAGTTCTGTGTGGCCAGTGGGAGAAAGACAAACATGGGCCCTCCCCACAGCTGGCTCTCCCCATCCCCAAGCCTGAGCCAATGGAAAACAGTGACAGACAAAACCCTGGAAGTGAGATCATGTGTTGTACTGCACTACTGCTCCACCGCATCTGGCTTGAGTTCAGGCTCAGCTCAGACTCATTTTCGCTGCTGCTTTGGACCACTCTGCTGGGCTCAGTTCCTTGTGGCTCTGCTGCTTTTTCAGAGCCACATCCCAGAGCCATGTTCGCTGTGTTTCAGAACCACACCATGGAGTCACCTCTTGGAGGAGTGGGAAGGTGGTGAGTGGCAGCAGCAAAGGGATGGGGTCTGCAGGGCTGATCCCAGCAACTCAGCCCTGATGAAGAGAGGGAGACAAAAATGGCACACTTCTGGGGATATGGTCCTTATTCTTTCCCCTGACACCACAACCCTCAGCCATGATTTGAGGGGTGCAGAATAGCAGTATAGCCATGCCCACAACATAGCCCCAAGCTCTGGCCCCTCTCTGCAGTCAGGACATGGCTCTTGTATGCTCTAAGCACTGTTAGTACTAACCATGGTCACTTGAAAAAATAAATCCTTCAAGTTCTGTGTTATTTATTCTTTCCTGCTATTCTCATCTCCGAGCCTGATGTCTTAAGATAAACTACTGGATTGTTACGTGGAACTTTAAAAGTTTTTTTTTTTTAATAAAATTTATTTATTAATGACAAGGGTTTTTATTATAGGTCATTTTTACATTTACGCAAATTAGCATGATACTTGTTTTATCTGTGCAAATAATGTTTTGTATTTAGATGGTTTTTTTGTATATACAACAGTTTTATAAGATAATATTCATGTTTCTGCCTTGCACATCTTCAAATTCACCAGTTCTTAGAGAATCATCATGGTCATTTCCATTCTTTAGGATTCTGTTCTTGAACATAGACATAAAGGTAAAAGTAACAAATCTGTCAGGGCTCCTTTGCTCTGTTTTACTGTTGAGGAAATCTATGCATCTACACTATACTTGTTCATTGTTTTCAGTGCACCTTTAAAATAAGATTCCTCTAGTTCTCTGGTAGCTAGAATTTTTCTTTGTCTGGCTGTTGAATTTGTAGTGAAATCCATCCTTACCATGGGATATTTTTTAAGCATTCATACCTGACTGTACGTATGTTTCTGCATGTTATACATGTATGTTTTTATTAAGTGCCAGAAGGGTATGCAGGTTTTGTTTTAAGGTAAATAGTTACTGAGGTTTTGTTTTAGATGATCTAAGCATGTAGTTCAGACATTCTGGATTGGAACTGTCTTCTATTGACAAATAATACAGTATAAACCTAAGACCTAGTAGGATTTATAAAATTCAACTAAAAATGTAAAATCTGTTGTATGTAAATGCACCTTTTGTGTAGTAGTGAGCTGCATACTGAATTTCAGTGAAAAATACAAGCATCCACCCTCTTCTTATTAAACTATCATTAATGAAGGACTTTGTTATGAATAATGGATGTGAATAGGCCACTGTGACTGCTTCTCACATTTTGGTCACTGCATTTTGCGGTTATGCACCAAGTGATTATCTCAATTTAATGACTTAATTGGGATATTGTTGGACCTTTCAAAATGTGTATCAGTAAAGGTTTGGGATCCAGTCACTTTAGCGATGACTGCTGTTTGTTCACTTTGATATGCAGAATGGAGGGTGCTTAAAAGTTACTCTTTCAATATTTAGACTCTTCAGCTAGAGAAGATTCTGAAAGTTGATCATGCAGTTAAGCTGCTAGATTAAATAGAAGAAGATCAGATACTTGATATTCTTTATCTCTTCACGGTGATTTTTATCACCTTTTTTCCATCTTGTCTCCAGAATGGAGACTAAAAATTTCAGATCAATTACTCAAATGAGTATTATTCTGGTAGAATAGTCCTTAAAATTCAGAGAATAAGAGATCGGAAGAAGGGATATGCAAGGACAGTGAGAAGAAATATTTGCTGTACTTGTCAGAGAAATGTAAACCAAGCAAAAGGTCATGATCCATTTCCTGGTTAAGCAAATCCAGTATCAAACTCTTAACCTAATTGGTTTTGGTTGTATTTTTAATAATGAGGTTTTTAAATAGCTTTATCTTTGGTAGCTTTCAATAACTTGTCTAAAGGCCCTTGCAGATTTTTTTTTTATAGTATTTTGTTAAAAACTTTATTTGATGAACAGCAGAATTAATGTAGTTGTGTATTTTTCAAATGTTGTTTTCCTTTACTTCTGGCTTCAGCCATTTGCCCACTGCAAGATTTTTTTTGTTGCTTTGTCTCTGGAATATGTGGTGTTAAGAATTTCCTAGGATCAGCTGATGGCGTGTGATAGTAAAACCTTGTTTTCGTCAGAGCCTAGGCTTCTGTGGTTTCCGAGCTAGCATTAATGAAACATTTATTGTTAAAATACTGAATGTTCTTTTCAGAACATTTGTTTTTTTTCAAGGAAATTTCTGACCATTACAGCACCCTGCTTTTAGTGTGTTAGACTAATTTCAAGAAATTGTGCTGAACCTTGCAACTCAGATTTCAGTTCTGATGTGCCTGTTTCGCAACTTGATAGGACTTTGATTGTATTTTCTGGTGCTTCTGTCTGTGTTGGGTATGTTCCATTCAGAGAACAAGATTATAGAGCAGATTGTGTTTTACAGCTGTCCTAGTTGGAAACATGTCTGACACCATATGAACCATTTAAGTGTGCCACCTAGAACAGTCTGCTTTGACTCAAATCTGATTCCTGAGCAGTCTGCCATACTCTATTCCAGCATCTACTGGAGTTTTTACTACGTGAGTGTGAACCAAAAAGCAAAAGTGCTGCTTAACAGTTTTTTTTTTTCTGCTGTGGGGGCACAAGACAGAGTTTCCCAATCACATGATAGTTTGGCAAAAGTCAGATCCAATGAACGCAGTGGTTAAACAGGAGATACATAGGCTTGCTTGCTTGTTTGAAGTCCTTACATCTTAAGCATTTCTGCACTCTGATTCTGTTTTTTTTCCTAGTTCGTGGTTATGTTAGGGGCAGCCAGAAATGCTCTGAAAGGTTCTAATCTTCACTTATGTAGAGCTACCAAAAGGGTTTGCAATGCTGAACTGAAAATTAAAAAGCTAACTAACAGTTCACTCGTTTTCTTCTTTTGGGGGTATGTAAAGGAGGGATTAGGAATTGGTTGTCAGATGTTTTTGAATTGTGGTACTTCGGGTTTCTTTTTGTTGTTTGTAACAGGACGAATGGCAAGATAATATTTCTGAGAAATGTTATTAGTAGGAATGCTTTTTCACGTTATTTTCTCTAGTGCAATTAAAATTTCCAAGCAATTTGAAAAGCACAATTTAAGAACTATATTTTCATAATTTGAAACAGTTTGCGTCATCAACAGGACATGCTGTCAGTTAAAAGTTGTGTGATTTTTGAACATTTCAAGCATAGTGATGTGTGTCCTGTCACAGCAGTGTGCAGGATAATTCTTAAGGCTTAATAATCTCTGAAGGAGCGCTGTATTATTGATCCGCTGTATCTTAATGTCACCTTTTACTAGAGAGGGTAGTGGTAAGAAATCTTCTCTCCATAATTACTGGTTTTACATAATGATGAGGTAAAAGTCAAAAGGTAACAAATGACGAAACCACAGAAATGCTAAGATATATAAGATATATATCTCAACAGGAATAAGAGTCCTGTTGAGATAGGAGTACCTGAGAATCCTTTATTTTTCCTTTTTGAAATGTGTTGATTTTTTTCAGTTACAAGTCATCTTTCTTCCATAAATTTGCTGTGTTTACTTTTTTTTAATGAGGGATATTCCTGAATTCAGTCTGTTCATATTTTGCCCCTGAAGTCATATTAAAGAAGTTAATATTGTGCCTTAATAAAATGAGAGATGAAAGTATAAAATTAGTTATAAATGGTTACAAGTCATTTAAAAAGGCAGTGTCTTTTTGCCGTACAGGGTTGAGTAAGAAAAAGCTTTTCCTTTTCTTCCAGGAAAAAAAAAAAGTAAATTCTTATCTGTCCATTTTATTATAAGGCTGAATGTTTTTATGCCTGCAAGAGGATCCTAACAGTGTGTATTATTGGTTTAGAAATACTTTAATACTTGGTGTTGTGTGGCTGGTCTTGTAAAATTAGGACACTGCATGTTTTAACTAAGACTATACAAACACACCAGAATCTTTTCTGAAACATTGTTCTGTATGCTTGCAGTGAAAATGCTCAGAATCTATCTGGCCCTGTAACTGTGGTACATGGCAGACGTTTTCACCACGCACACGCACAAACAACTGTAGTAAAAACAGCAGCCCAAAGGTAAGACTAATTGCATTTGTTTCTCCAGATGTTTCAGTTGTAAAAATCCTCTCTGGTTTTGCATGTAATGGTTTTCCTTATGCTATAAAGTGTTTTAAGAAAATGTAAGTAATCACATGGGTGCATTCTTGATTATGAGCTTTAACCTTAATTACTAAAGTTTCATAAAAGAATTTATTAATTACTACATATAATACTAGAATTTAGTAATTTTAAAGAACACTGGCAGGTAATACAAGAGCATCTGATAATATAAATATTTTGAGAAAGTACTTTGAAATAGGCAAACATAGATTGCAGTAGAAATTCAGGTAACTGACAACATGATCAGCAAATACTAAGTCACAGCAACTCCAGCTTGTGTAAAATCCTTGTAAGCATTAAATTATAGATCTGAAGATTGTATATGGTCTGTATAAACAATATAAATTGGAACATCTAACAGAAGCAAGATTTTTCATCTATGTAAATGATTTTTAGAAAGGATGACTGGAAACCAGGAAATCTTACTGAACTCTGCTAAATTAAACTTAAAACCCTGTCAAACTTCTGTAAATTGCAGGCTTGGTTCTAGGTGTTTTGTACAGCCAGTGTGTTTCACAAGCATACGAGATAGAAACTGTTTTAAGGAATTTTCTTTCAAAGTTTATCCATTCAGATCCATTTTTGTTTATGAATTCTATGTATTTCCACCATCCTCCATGAGTGCTTTATCCTGTCTGCATTTTGTAGCTTCTTCTACTACCTTTTTTCTTCTGTTTTTTTTAGTATAGATTTTTTTAGAGTGATGGGATCATATACAGGCATTATTCTTTTTTTTTTATCCTACTTCCCTCAGTTGGATTTCCTGACTTCAGAAAAAGAAAGGCCATATGCTGATATTAATGAATGATGTGATCCAAACATGTATTAGAGTAATCTAGCATTGAATAAGTAGATTGAAAAAGGAATTTTGCAGTCACAAAATAATAGACTCACAGCACAGTTTGGGATGGGAAGGGACTTTAAAGGCCATCTAGTCCAACCCCCCTGCCATAAGCAGGGATATCTTCAAATAGATGAGGTTGCTCAGAGCCTCATCCCACCTGACCTCGAATGTTTGCAGGAGTGGGGCAGCTACCACTTCTCCAGTCAGCCTGTTCCAGTGTTGCACCACCTCATTGTAAAACACTTCTTTCTTCTACCTAGTCTGAATCTACTCTCTTCTAGTTTTAAAGCATTACCCCTTGTCCTATTGCAACAGGCCCTGCTAAACTGTTTGTCCGTATCTATCCTTTAGGCCCCTTCAAGTACTGAAGGCCACAAAAAGGTTGCCCTTGTGGAGCCTTCATTTCTAAAGGCTGAACAACCCCAGTTGCAGCCTTTCCTCACAAGACAGTTGCTGTCTTATCCTGTCCTTGAGGACTTAGATTTTTGGCTGTTTCTCTTTTCAACAGTACTAGAGTCTGTAAATGGTATGTAGGTGTGTATATATATGATATATAGGATGGACATTTCCTTCCCCTTAGTAATAGCAGATGCAGTAGTAGCTATCTCTTTTCAATTCTTTGCATTTCTTGTCATCAGTGCGAGGCTGATGACTAAAAAGGATTGGCAGTTTTTACTGTGAGTTAAGCTGAAATACGGGGTTTATGTTATCACTGTGGTTTAGGTTGAATCAGCTAGGTATTTCTTGCATGAAGTCCTTTTTAGAATATTTTTGTTCAGAGTGCCATTGAGGAAAATGTGGGGCATTCCTAAGCATTCATGCTCTTACCTTTCTGGTGGGTTTTGTTTGTTTGTGTGTGTTTGTGCTTGCTGCCTTTTTTTTTCTTTTTTTGTTTTTTTAGTGGGGGTCTTTTGCAGAGGAGTTTGTAGGGTTTTTTGTAATTCTGAAGGATGAAATTTTGATATGCAGTGCTAATGAAAATTATTCGAAGTAAGCAAAATCATGCAGGACTGCTGTGTTAACTGACTTGATAATACTCATGTACTCGATTGAGCTTTGTTGTGAAACGATTCTTCTAACAGCCAGTCAAAATTGATTCATCTTACCAAGTTCAGTACCATAGGTTTCTTCAGCCTGCTCCAGAGATTCTTAATCTTCAGGGGATGTTAGATTTGCCTGCTTGCCTTTATTGCCTGTGGGATTTACTGCTTTATAAGCCTACAATGTAATGTGAAGAAAAAAAAAGTAGTGAATTGGCATGTGTGACATGCAGGAAGAAAACTAATGCATAACATAGGCAAGTCTTAATGTTGTGTGAAGTAATTGGATAGTAGTCATCTTGAGTGTTCTAAATAGGTTTTCTTTTAGGATTGTTATTGTATTTAATTTACAGTAGCAACAGACAATTAACTCCTACGCTAGGAATATTTTTGGATTTTTAAAGGCAGGAAGTAGTCATAACAATCCCAAGCAGTGCTTTGTTACTGGAGGATAGAACCAGTATGATATAATTGACTGAGGGTGAGCTTTACATAGGAACTTTGCAAATGATTTTTAGTTCCAGTAGCTTCTGAGTCAAGAGACGGCTTTTTAAAAGCTTCTAAATCTGTTTCTGAGTTAGAGGATTGAAAATTAATAAAATGTGGCTTCCTGACAGACTTTTTAAAAAATAAATAAAAGGAGGGGGATTTCGGGGCTACTTGATGTTGAAAATGTAGGTTTCTGAGTGAGAAGGCAAATTAAGAAAAAAGCCAACTAAAATAGAACTATTTAAAACTAACCATTATATACAATTGCAGACCATATAAAGTAGGTAATATATTTTGGTCATATATTTCTACTTGTGTAGGAGTTTTTTGATATCCTTTTTGGCTAGTCTTTACTGACATTAGGCAATAGCCGAGTTTAAAAGAAAATGCTGGTGGTGATTCCTCAGAAAAGGCTATTTGCAGAAAATGTGAGTAGCTAGCCAAGAATAAAATTCTAGGTTTATATCAAGACAGAAGAGTTGATAGCATGGAAATTGAGCTCTAATGTGCTGGGTTTTGTTTTCCTGTGCTAATTTGCGGGTGACACAAAGTAGTGTTGCATTAATTTTTTGCATCTGTAGATTGTTTTGTGGTGTGGTGATCAGTAACAACATGGAGAAAATAATTTTATCTAGCCTAATAAATTGTACTTAAATCTGTTATAGATTCCTGAAAGGATAACCAAAAATAAAATCATTATTAAATGAGTTGAACAGTTTTAGTCTCTGGCACTGACATTACAGATTCTATTACTTACACTGGGTTGTTTGGGTGGGATGGTGTCACATGGAGTAAGCTGATTATAAACTCCGTTATAATCTCTAACACGTTGAATTTGTGTATGATTTGTATTGCATTTCTTATCTCCTCCTGCTGCTTTTCTGCACGTGCATGTTAATTTCAAGTCTGGCTGAATATCCATTGCACTTATACATAAAATGCAAGTTTCTAGCACAACAAAATTTGGTTTCTCAAAATAATATTATGATAAATACTCGTTTTTTTCAGTGGAATCTAGGGATTAAATTAAAATTTGTTCATGTCTGATACAACAGATTTTCAGATATAGCTTGCCCTAGTGTTGTATTTCATTCAGACTATTCTGCTTCATTTAATGGATGCATAGTTCTGTCTTATGCTATTGGCTGACTGTTCTTCTAGACTTGGCATTGAAATAGCATGTATGTACCAAACAAAGTGTTTAACAAATCTTATGCATGAGCTGCATGAAGCAGTTGGTAGGGACAGTGATCAATCTAGAATTCTCAGCTCTTAATCTTCCTGAGTTATAAAAGTGAGAATTCCTTTAAATTAATTATATTAGTGAGGGATTTTAAAACAAACAAGTAAGGCATCTAATATAACAACAGTGCATAGTGACAGGCATTCTGGATTTTTTTTTTCCTGCCTTTGAGTTTCCTAAGCATTAGGTATGTGTTCCTTAACAGAGTGACTCTTTGAAGCACCTGTAAACACTTAATCCAGATTACATATTAACTGTACCAAGGATACAAAAATACAGTATATGGCTCTATCCAGACATGGTTTGGATCAGACTGGATTGATAAACTGGAATGTAACCTGCCCAAAACCAGTGTTTATTGTCAGTAAAGGCCAGCTCCAGCTAGGAGCAATTCTTCACCTTCACTCAGCACTGACTCATTACCTCCCACCCCAGTTTTAAGTTGCTATGGTCACATTCAGTTTTGAAGTCCTTTTACTCTGTTTCCTATGGAGATGGAATGTACTTTCATACTACACTCCGTAGGTTTATCGGGACTATATGCTTACCTGCTTTGCTTCCACTCCTGCTGTTTTCTGAGTAACCAGAGAATTAGTTTGCTCTATTCTTGTGAGTGTACGGATTGTGAAAAGGAAAGGAGGATGAGTTTTTGTTACTGTGTAATATCATTATTCTGTTTAGTTTGACTGAAGTAAAACAGGAAACAATTTGAATTTGTTCTGTTGTAGAATACAGTTAATGTAATGCATGCATGTTGCAAGTTTGTTAGGCTTTAGATGTTTGGGAGGAACAGTCACATAGATTAAAAGCTTACAGCATTCCATATTGCAAATTTTGAAAAGACATAAGGCACATAGATACTATTTTCAAGTTGTCTATGAGCTAAACTTAGTTAGATTTATTTTTGTATCAGTCTTGGTATAGAAAGGACCAGAATTGTGAGCATTAGTCTACATTCATTCCTATGTTAACTCCTATGTTAATGGAGGTACTTGTAAAACTAGCAGCCCTGGTTTCTGGGTTCTTTTGGGAAACTTCTTTTTTTGGCCTAAACCTCAGAAGGAGGTTTCCATTTATCCTTCTCTAGCATTTCCATGTGGTTTCTTAAATATTTAAGAGCTGCTGCTGAAATTTGTTTCACAATTTAAACACTTATGTGTTTTTTAATAGGTGGAAACAAGTTCTTACATAAATTTTTTCTCTTTTGCATATCAGTAAGGGATTGTTTTAGTGTTTCACCTCTGTCTTAGAAGTCCTTTCCAACCGTAATGGTTCTGTGATTGGAAATGAGGCTTGTTAATAATTTGTGTATTAGAATTCTATCTTACTGGCTTCTGCATTGCAAGTGAATTAAGATGACCAGATTAAGTTCAGGGTTAATCAAATTTTACTCATTGAAAAAGAGTCAAATTAAAGTAGTATCTAGACCACTGACTGTTGCTGTCTGTGAAGTAGTGTTTGTGCATTTCTAATTACTTGACAAAAATGTGGTGAAAAAATTATAATGCTTGTTTGAAAGTCAGACTGGTGAGTGAAAGATAATGAAACAGTTACAATTTAATATTTAATAACTTTTGCATTTAGTGATGTGCAACACGTGTGGGGCTTTACATCTTATGTGTTTTTTTCTTTTTTCATATTTTAAGCAATCTGGACCGAAAGGAAAGGTAAGCTTACTGTTGATCAAATGAGCATGGCAATAAGCATTAAGAAAATTAACTGATTGAGGGCTGTATTAATGCTAGTTAAAGAATATTCAATCCAGTCAATCATATCTGCTCATATGTGATGGGGATTGATTGTTTTTAGTTCTGTTTCTATGGTTCACTTACTTGCTTTTATTGAAAAATGAGCTTTACATCCATCTCTAAGTAATGCTGTGTTACTGTGAATTTTGGGTAATTTTCCACTGGAAGTTTATTTATATATCCAATGCAGAATTCATTCTATGGATTTTAAGAATTCAGTGCTAATTCTTTTTGTAGAGCAGCGAACTTTGTATAATAGAATGGTTCTGAAGCATCTTAGTAAAATGGTTCTGAAGCTCTTAGTAGGCTGTTTAACAGCTTTCACTCTATCATCTCAGCTGGGTTTGAATAACATTAAAGGTTCTTATTACATTACTGTGTATGTTTTGTACTTGAAGTGCATATGTTAAAACAGTTAACAGAAAATGTGTAGCAAAACCTGACACTCTGGATTTTCATTGTTCATTTCAGGCTAATTTCTCACATGTTTTGCGTTTTTTTAGCAGTATGAAATACCATACATTTATTTTTCTTCATATATAGCTTAAATTTATAAGTTAGTGGAAATGTTTTCTTGATAGTAATGAACTCATTGAGCTTTTGTGAATATCCTGTCTGAGTAGGTGGCTTTTGGCATTATGAGCTTGATACTAGGTTGAATTGTTTAAAAGTATATATAGTGTTTAACTAATAATGATATGAATAGCACAGGTCTTTGTGAATTTAGGATTTTCTAGATTTATTTCAAATTCAGAAAATCAAGCCTTTCTGTTTTACTGCCTTTTGTTACTTCTTAAAAGAACTATCAAATAGATGTTCACCAGCCAGTTAGTGTCACTGCATGGCAAAGAAGAAAAGGTTTGAGTTCCATGCTGGTGTGATCTTAATTTTCTCATGGGTTCACCTGCTGCTTCTCAATAATCCAGTATTACTGGATATGTTCCTTTTTCTTTGTCTGCTTTTTGTTGTTGTCCTAGCAGGGGAAGATGATGTAGGCAGGAGCTGCTAAATTTAGCTTTAATCATTACTGTCATGATAAGTGCAGCAGCAGCTCCTGACTTTCTGGGCCAAATGGGATTGCTGACCTATGTTGTGAAAACCCTATTCCTTGTGCTGCTGCTTTCTTTTTTTTGTACTCTGCTCTTTATCTAATACACACTGAAGGTAGATCTCACCTCAGCAGCTTTGTGCTTCAATCTTAATTGTGCTTTGCTCTCCCTTTGTGTAAAGATGTAGAAACCAACAGCCTGCCTGCAGTGATAAATCTCCAAATAATGCATATAGAAGCAGAGGAGGGGCTGAATAAGGTGGCCTCTCAAAGGGCCAGGCTGTGCATTAAACACAGCTCTTGTGTAAGCCTGCACCTCAACAAAATTAGGAGTTGGTGTAGCCTTTTTGGTGTGGCTTGTACCAAATCCTAGGTAGCACTCCCTCCCAAATTCCCTGATCCAGATGTTTCTTCATGTTTATTTGCTTTCTGGCATAGACAGAAATTGTGGGCCTACCCCTTCCCTTCCTTGCCCCCATCACATTTCTGTTTTTTGTTTTCCTAGAGAAGAAATTTTAAGTTTGTCTAGAGAGTTTCATAAAGGTCTATCTACCTGGCCAATGTGAAGATGCTACGGTCTTCATCAGCTAGAGAATATAGCAGTAATAATAAATGTTTGCTGAAAATAAAAAAATCGGTGACACCGTTCTGTCTGGGAAAAACATGCTTACTCAAGAATATTTTAGCATTTAGCAGATAAAATATGTCAAAAGTTCATGATGCTGCACTGTCCAGACTGCCTCAGTGTTTCAGTTCTGTGTGTTGCAGAAAAAGCTTGATCTTTCTAGGTCCTGTAATCAATGCTTTGCTGTTTGATGCTGTACTACTTCCTGAGATTGCTTTTTATCAAATACTTGTCTACTTTCCTTGTACTTAAAGGCATTAAAAGTGTTTATAATATAGGAGATAAACAAGATGCCTAAAATTGTTTCACTTCTGAGCATTGTTTTTTCTGTTAGACGCAGTATATAGGTAATCTTGCATCTTGATCAGCTCAGCTGTTTGATCCCTCAGTTATTCCCACTGAAATTGAAAACCTAAGTTTTGGCCAGGGTTTAACAGTAAGAAGGCATTTGTTTAGAAGTGCTGCATGTTCTTAAATCTGTTCTATGATTTTTTTTTTTCTTTTCCAGGTAGTCTTTTTAAAGGTAGATATAATGTTTGATTTAAAAAACAACCAGTTTCCCTTCTGTTTCTGTACTCACACACAATTAAATCGCTCAGTGTACTAAGTATTTTACTGGAGGAGGTATTAATGGATCTGCAGCTGTTCAGGCAGCAACACTGTGCTCAGATGTCTAACTTTGTTTTCTGGTCTGTAAAAACTTTATGGTGACCTGCTTTCCCTTTCTCTTTGTGGGTATTTCAGGAAAGAAAAGTAGTAGAAGGCGCCAAAAGTTACTGCCCTCTTGTGGAAGGGCTGTCACTGTCTCCAAGAAAGCATTGGTTTTTAATTATTTTTTTTTTGTAGTTGAAATATAAAATTACATAGTCTTTAAAGTTGTCTTCCCTTTTAATTCAAAGCAACTCCAAGCCTGACCTTGAATTGCTAACCACAATGAAATGGTTGGGAAGCCTCAGTTGTCTTGGAGCTGGTTTTTGTGACTTGGGTTTGGGTATTACTGGTTCATTGTGAGTGGATGAGTTCTGTATTGTGGGAGAAGAAAGGTATGCAATTTTTTGGTACCGATTTGTATTCTTGCAAGTGTTTGTTTGCTTAGTAGCTATAAATACGAGTCTATGCTGCTAAAATAAAATTCAGATGGGGGTAGATAATGCTAGTGTATTCATTATTGTAAAATTATTATTTAGCCTTATATGATAAATAAGGAATTTATCATCTTAATAAGATAAATATATTTTGCATATTAAAAATATAATACAAATGTATGATTCTTAGATGAAAAATTGTCAGTTAGAAATGTTCAGAGACCTTGAATCATCAACTACATTTTAAAAGAAATTCAGAATTTTAATGTACTCTAAATCTGCCATATCATTTGCTTTATTGTTAGTTTTCAATTAAATGACAAATAGTTTCAATATTGTTTCTCTTAAATATCATTTAAGTGTTTCGTATTTTAGACATCTAGAAAATAATTTTTCTAGAAGTAATTATGTTCAAAACAAAACTTATTGTTGTGAAATACTGGTACTGGTGAAAGATACTGATGACACAAGACACAACAGCTTGCACACCCTTACTGTAGTGTTTATATTTTTCAAATCTAAAATGATGTTACAAGGGTTTTTTTACCCTTTAGAATGTCGTGAGTATTGATTTTGATAGTACAGCTTCTCATACTGACAAGTTTGAGCTCTGCCTTTTGTTTCCACTAATTCTGCCTTGGAGTAATTCCATGTGATTTGAATTTTTAAGGAATATTATCTAAAAGTAAATTGCTTAATTTATGAATATATACTCATACTGAGTTTCCAGTTTTGGTTCAGTTTTTGTGTGTGCAGATCTTAAAATTATAGGGGAGCAGGATTGTTTCAGAAACACATTTGACACAATCAGTAACAAATAAATTACCTACTCTGTCATCTGTGATTTATTTGCCAGCAGTCATGATAAAGTACTATGACATCGCTGCATTCTGAGTAGCCATGCTTGTTTCTCAGTTCTTCTTTCTGACAGAATTTTCTTTAAAGCTGCAGCCCATCAACACAGTCAAATGTGTTTGATATTAGGTAAGAAGTGTCCCAAAGGGCATTGCAGATTTATCTTGTTCCAACAATATTAATTAATAATGTTACCTAGAAATGCAGAAAATGAAAAGGTTTTATACTTTGATGCCTTAAGAAATGCTATGCTGAAAGAAACAAAATCTTATACCTAGAGCTAAAGTCTACTTCAGCCATAGCCAAATTTTTGTCAGATGGGTCATCAAAATTTAGCTGTTAGTGGAGATGTTACTGCCTACAGCTGTTGTCCTCTTGCTGTTGATTAATGTCCTTGTAATTAGAAGCAACAGTATGGGACATGTGTGACCCATTTGCCCAGTGCTTAACTTTCCAATGAAACCAGTTTCTGGTGAGTTTGTTGGCAAGTCCTCATGTGTTTCAGATGTGTGCCATCCTCTGTTATGACAAGAATAGTAATCTGTAGCTGCAGGACTGAGTAAGCACTGAGAAAGAAAAGTGTTACAAACAGTAACCCACATGCACTGAGCTTCAGCAATTTTAATTTGCTATCAGCACGATTTGACACACAGGTGTGTAAACTGAAAACGTCTTTCAGGATTCTCAAATCTTGCTATAATGCCATATATTGCATGAATTTGCACAAAAATATGTGATGTTTTATGCAAGTTATACCAACAAGAGACTAGTATCCAGTAATTTGTCTATATTACAATATTTTGAGAACAGATATATAGGAACCATGTCTGCTGTGTTGTTCTTTCTGGTTTTTGGCCATAACAGTTTTTGACATCAGATCTCTTTCCTCTGTTTTGTGTCTTCTCTTCCTGTTTTTTAAGTTGTGGAACTTGTGGAATTGACTTTAATATTAAAATAATAGTTGTTTCTATTCTCAGCTTTTAAAAGTATCTGTCTTGTATTTCATGAATGAGGAGGAGGAGAAGATGCAGGCTTCAATTTTTGGAAACTTGGGTCTAAAAGTGACAGACTCCAGAACTTTTGGTTATTGTAGAGGAGATTTAGATCAGAAACACTTCCAAGACATTTACTGTGGCTGTTTCTGTTTTCTAGTAATACTTCTTTATGTGTACAAATAGCATGCAATAGGAGAAGTTACTTATTTGTAGCTTTCAGATACATTTCAGGTTTGTTTTGTTCATGTATAATTATGACTAAATTATAATGATGTCTGTTAAAAGAACAACCATACGTCTAATTCATTTTCCAGAAAAGAATACCCACCTCAGCTTCAGAAAGTGGAGGCAGATCACGTTAGATTGCCACGATCTCAAGGAGTGGGTAAGTTATCTTTAGAGTTCTCATTTCTTCTAAGCAGAATAATTTTTTTAATACCTGATTTGGGTGGGTGTGTTACCAAATCTTATATAACCTTTAGTATATCTACCTACAGCCTTAGATTGTGTTATTCTGGTTTTGTACAAGTTTGTGCATGAAGGGACGATTTTGCCCTGCTTGACAGATTTCTGTAACTAGTTCAGTCATGTAATAATTTTAAATTAGCCTTCAGTTGTTTTAAAAGGAACAGAAATAGGGAAGATTTAGGATCATAAAACTGGAGATGGAACAGATCTGTGGAGTTAACTAGTCAGAGCCCAAATCCCCAGTTTGTTTGTGAATTACTGATGAGGAATTTCTGTAGCAGTATTAGTACAAGAAAAATGCAATGTAGTAACCAGCACTTGGTATGAAGCATATTCATACACTGAGGGAGGTAATAAAACAACCAGCATCAGCTCTGTACCTTAGGTGGAACGTGCTCTTACATTGTTAGGGAATGCTGATGGAGGTGCAGTAGAAAAAATACAGTTTGGTTTCAGGTGTGGAAATTGTGAAATGGGAAAAGAAAATACCCTGTGTTTTGTTAAGCTTTGTTAGTATACAGTCTGTAAATCTGCTGTTCAGCTGCATAGCCACCTGCACTGGCAAGTTGTTCTGCTGTGCCATTTTAGGTTAATGTTAAGTATATCTTCGGCAGTTTTACTCTAAACTAAGTTATCCTGGGAAAAAAAAAAACCATCTGTTATTAATTCTTTTTTGAAAGTGATCTATTCTTTAGTTTTGAGATGTCTTCTCATAATGGGATGTTTGTGAGACCATCAGTATGTATATTGAAAAAGTGTTCATGTCTATTAAAAATACAGTCTGAAAAGAAGTTCCAGTATGGAGAGTGCAATTAAAGGAATATAAATAGCACTTTTACATGAAACTAATTAAGGCACTCTTGTACAACACGTTCCATTTCTTAAAATGCATAGAGTGAGATTTAATTACTGAGTTTCTGTGTTCCTGTACTCTTACAGTATTTAAATAAATGTCCCAGTACAAAACAGGATATGACAATATAATTCACTACTGCTGTGTCCTATGTTGAGGGAGTAAATCTGAAGGAGTAAATCTGTTGGTTTACACTTGGCAGTGTTCCCAGGTGCCCGAGAAGCCAATGGCATCCTGGCCTGTTATCAGCACTAGTGCGGCCAGCAGGACCAAGGCAGTGATTGTCCCCCTGTACTCGGCACTGGTGTTGCCACACCTCAAGTGCTGTACCCAGTGCTGGGCCCCTCAGTTTGGAAAGGACATGAATATGTCCAGAGAAGGGCAGCGGAGCTGCTGGAGGGTCTGGAGAACAAGTTTTATAGTGAGCAACTGAGGGAGTTGGGGGCATTTAGACTGGAAAAAAGGAGGCTCAGGGAGGACCTTTTTGCTTTCTAGAACTACCTGAAAACATGTTGTAACCAGGTGGAGGGTGTCAGTCTCTTCTTCCATGCCTTAGGTGAGAGGTAAAGGCCTTATATTGTGCCAGGGGAGGTTGAGATTAGAAAGGAGAAGTCTTTTCACTGAAAGAATGTTCAGGCATTGGAATAAGTTGCCCATGGTGGTGACAGGATCACCGTCTCTGAAAGTGTTCAAGAAGCTTCTGCATGTGGCACATGGGAGGTGATTATGGTGGTGCCAGGTTAATTGTCGGACTAGATGATCTTGAAAGTCTCTTCCAACCTTGATGATTATGTGAAATCCTAATTACACAGAATATTTCCAGTTATTCTGAAGGCATTCACCAGTAGTTCTGTAGTAAAGATTTTCATCAGGATGTCTAGCGTCCCCTCCTATTTTTGGCAGCAGACCCTCCACTTGATTTGCGGTGAAGTTAGCATAGATTTGCAAATCCAAAGCTTCTTGCGAAGATAAAAATTGTCAGTGAGAGACCCTGCAATAGTATTACTAAAACTACAATTTTGAAGTTACTTTGGGGAATGGTTTTTTTTATGCATACAACAAATCATGAGATCTTTCAAACAGTGAAAATTTTTTGAGGTTTAAAAATGTGTTTATGTTTACTTCAGGTTAGTGTATGTAAACAAGTAAGTTGATAGTACTTATTACAGTATATGAGTGGACATTTCTTGTTAATGCTTCTGTGTATTTTCCCTCCTAGACAGTGTAATGGAGAATACAGACGAGTCTGAACCAGAATGTGACATTAAGAGAAAGGTGCGACAAAAAGGTCATTGCAATTCTCATCAATCTGACTTGAGTCTATCCTCTGCTACAAAAAAATGCGTAACTCAGTCCAAGGTACGTTATATTTTAAAAATGTGTAAACTCTTGTTGAACTTTAAAGGTTGTTGCATGTTTTTGCAGCAGACATTCAGGAGTAAAACAGGTTGATGTTTTAAACATCTGTTGAGTTGGGAAGATTTGCATAATTTTTAAAAAGTTACAATGATAGAGAGATTTAAGTGCTAATATTGTTGCAAGCTGTGAAATATTTCTTTTCTGATTTGAACAGACAGAAGGTGCACTGAAAAGAAAAAGCATCTGTGATTTAATTGAATAGCTGACTGATAAACCAGAAAATGAAATAATTTTAATTTGCTGATATAGGGGAGCAGTATTTTGCTCCTTGACTTTTTTTTTCTTCAATGTTGTGATGTTCTGTATTCAAACCAGTACAGATAAAAGTACTGCAAAAGTGCAAGTACTTTTTAATGAGTTGCTCACTTATTCAGTGAGAGTAGTTCCTTAGGTATCCAAATGGCATTCTGTGGTCTACATGCACCCAGCCAGGATGTTTTTGTCAGGAACTTGTTTGAATATCAGATATAAGATAGTTTGGAAATTGCTGTAAGGCTCCCTGTATTTTTTATCAGCTTCCCAGGCTACTGTGGAAGTTTCATAATGCCCACATACCAGTCACACTGTTTGACTTAAAGCAAAAGGCAAAAGTTCCTGTAAGGAGATCTTGGTTAAAAAACAAAACAAAACAAAAGAAAAACAACCAGGGAAAGAAAAAAAAACTAAAAAAAACAACAACAAAAAAAAAAAACCAACAACAAAAAAAACAAACCAAACAGATCTATGATTTTAATATATGCTTAGGTTTTGTTTGAAACTGGTTTAAAATTTTTGGCATATGTTTGAAGTAGAGGGGTGCAATTACTCTATTGAGTACCTCCAGGTACTCTTGGTGCCTTCTCCTGAATATTTTTAATGTCCAATTGAAATTCTTCAATGTGATAAGCAGTATCTTTCTAAGATGTACATCCTCTGACAGCACTGACGCACAATGCTGATTTTCATGTCACTTGCTATCTCATCCCAGAACTCAGATTTTAAGGGTCTGATATATTTTATCCACTTGGGGGTTTTTGCTTCTGTTTCTATATGGTATGTGCAGCTTTGTTAAATTGCAGAAATTTTGTAACAATAATATGTTCTCGTATGATTTTCATCTTGAAATTTGGGGGATTAAATGACTTCCCACACTTGTGGAAGTCCTCTTTTGGAGGCGTGTTCTTGGCTGGGAGTGGGGAGAGGTACAGACTGTGAAAGCTGTATTTTTAAAGTAGATCCTGAAAGTTTCTGGTGGGATCTAGATATTTGTTGCCTTCAGTAGTTCACAGTACAGTAGTTATGCCATTTGAGTTCAGTGCTCCAGGTGACAATAACATGCACTAAATTTTCATCTCTAGGAATGTTCTATATTCACTTTGGTACTTGTTTTGTAGGTTGTATGTTAGTATTGAATCCCTCAGATTTAGATGTCCCAAGTTCTACACTTGTAATACAAAACTAAGTGGGACCTAGTAAATGTGAGAAAAACAGAAGACATCTGTCTTTGCACTGATATATTTTTCCCTTGTAGCCCCTGCTTGCTTCTTGGAAGTTTGGGGAACTTGTATTCCTCAAGTCCTGTTTTCTGTGACATGTGAGACTCTAGAGCAATACGTGTACTTTGCCTTTTCTTCTTCTCTCTTGAGGAGTGAATTTTCCTGCATGCCTTGCCACGCTGTTAGAATATACCTTAGAAGGACAGATAAATTTGACCTACAAGTTTTCTTCAAATCCTCTCCAGCATTTCTCTATGGATCCTTAAGTTACTTTATTTTTGTCCCGTGGAACTGTTTTTACAGAAATGGTGTAACTGGACCATCTTGCTGATGGGTATATGTATCTGCTAATGTAGTGTTGTCAGTCTCCACTGGATATTATAGAAATTTTTTTTCGCCAAAAGGGGTTTTCAAGCATTGGAAGAGGATGCTCAGGGATGTGGTTGAGTCACCATCCCCAGAGATATTTAAAAGGCATGTAGATGTGACTGGCAGCTGGGGATGTGGTCTAGTGATGACTTGGCAGTTCTGTGTTGGACTTGATGATATTAAAGGTCTTTTCCAATCCAAGTGATTGTATGATTCATTCTGAACTGAAATGAAGTGCAAAATCTGGAAATTGTGTCTTTCTACTTAAAATTTGATACTGATTGTGTGTTTGTTTCTCCTTTAGCTTTTGGAACAGATTGATTATTCTACTGAATGCCCAAATTGTGGGAGGGCAAATGAAAATCAGACCAAATGCCGACATTGTGAAAGTGCTTCTCTAAAGGATTTGCAAAGAGTCTCCAGACAAACTGTGACGTTAAGTGAATTTGTGGGACCTTTATCACGTTCTTCAATACATCAGAATTCAGCAGGGCAAAAATCTTCAGGTACAGGGTTCAGCACAAAGAAGTTTTATAGTTCCGCTGTTGGAAAAGGTCCAGCGGATATTCTGCTGAGTAATGAGGTTGTAGGACATTCTATGTTACGACAGAATGGAAAAGTTGGTCTTATAACTGGGACAAAAAATCCTAAAATTACAGGAAGCTTAAGACAGAGGAGTACAAGACCATCTGAACTAAATGATCCAAGTAAGTACCTTTTTATGTGTACAGCCATTAGCTGGAAACCCAGAATATTGTATAGTGAAGGAACTGTTTGTGCAGGTTTACATAACTGATGTTGCCTGGAATTTTCGTGTGTGTGTGTTTTTGGGGAAAAGGGAAAAAACTTTTAATAATTTCCTTTTCATATGCAGAGGTACTCTTTAAGAAAGATGAACATTGGAGAAAACAAAAATTATTTTGTGACTGTTTGTTTGTTTGTTTAAAAATACTTACATTTGGGGTATTGGAAAAAACCAGTATTCTTAGCAGAATTCTATCACTCAGTCTCCCAACAGGAAAGACAGTATTTAATTTTTATTTTGTGTTTTCTCTCCTCTTTCCTTCTGAGCTATTCATTATTTAAATTTCATAATTTGTAAAATGTTAGTTTCTGTGTGTTCTCTGTGTAAACTCAATAAGCAGGAAGAATGGAGTAAAGGGAATTGTGTGTCTGGTTCTGTGCTTAGTTTATTAGAACATTTTGTCCTACTGGTTTGAATTATTTCAGTCATAATTTCTCTTGTTGGTTTCTAGGTTGTATTACTGTCAATTCTTGACTGAACCAAGAAAAGTTCACCTCACTCTAGAGGTGGATTAATGATACCCATTTTTTGTATAGTTCTAAGAAATGAAAGAAGGCAGAGAGTGCTTGCAACCAGATTCTAAGTAAACATTAGTAAAAACATAATATAATGATATATGTGGACTTTTTCTGGCACTGCAGGACAATTACATAAATTACTTAATTACTTGAAAATAAATTTCCATTACAGAAAAATATGGTGGTTGAGAATGTAATATTTTCTGTTTAGTTGTTTTGTCTAGTGATGATGATGAGGACGAGAATAGTGGCAGCACTAGATGCATGGAAAGCATTTCACCTCGTCCTGCAGATTCAGCCCGCTCCTCCCCAGCTCCTTCTACAGGAAAGGTGGAAGCAGCATTAAAGGAGAACAGTTGTGGAATAGAGCAGAGAATAGGTAGTATAACAACAGTGCAGAAATTGCAGTCACACTAGTAAGAAAAGCCAAGACTGAAAAAAGAAATTTCTGTTACAGAAAAATGTAGTGGTTGAGAATGTAATATTTTCTGTTTAGTTGTTTTGTCTAGTGATGATGATGAGGACGAGAATAGTGGCAGCACTAGGAGCATGGAAAGCATTTCACCTCGTCCTGCAGATTCAGCCCGCTCCTCCCCAGCTCCTTCTACAGGAAAGGTGGAAGCAGCATTAAAGGAGAACAGTTGTGGAATAGAACAGAGAATAGGTAGTATAACAACAGATACAGAAATTGCAGTCACACTACCAAGAAAAGCAAGAATGAAAGATCAGGTACTATTTAATGCTTTGTTTAAAGAAAACAGAATGAAATAATAAATGGAATATGTAAAGACCTGTTTTGCATTGTGAGAAGTTGACTATATTTGATTGTTTTTCTTATTCAGCAGCTCATCAGATAGTCTCTCTGCATACTTAATGCTGGAAACATAAGAAAATGTGTTCATTACATTTTTACAGGCATTCATAATTATTTGAATTATGCTGTTAACATAAATGCTTCTATGTTGAATGTTTACTTGTTGAGACTGGACAGGGATTCTCTATGAAGCTCAAGGTCTTAGTTTGCAGCAGAATGTCAGTACCAGCTGTTGCCTGTTGAGACTTCATGAAGTTAAACATGAGAAAAGACAATGGGATCAGTAATGGCTCTTTAAAATTAAAATGCTTTGACAACTGTCCCGATTAATAGCACTTATCGTAGGACTTTTGTGGTGGGGCTTGTGTTTTTTAGCTGAGTGCTGCTGTAAGAATTGGATAAGCAAAGACAAAAAAATACTTCATGAGCACACCTGAAGTGCAGCCAAACGGGACATTTTCATACTGTGTTAAAACCATCTCAGGAGTGAGCCATTAAGAGGAATAAATTCCATGTGGCAATTGGTAGTGGAATAATACTGCTGATGAAAACAATTCTTGAGTCACTTGTCCAGTTTCACTGTTGTGAGTTTGATTCAACAGGAGAATCTGATCAGATTTCCAATTCTTTGTGAGTTAGAACAGTCAAGTACTGATGCCAAAATCTTCTTGCTATGTTGAGATTCAGAAGCCAACATTCTAGTGCTGTAGCTGATGAAATTGTGGATGTTTATACTATGTTGTATAATTAGTCACCACTATCAATGTGAAGCTGTGAACCTCCAGCCTACAATAAAGTTATGAGGCTCAAAGCTTGGATTATAAATAGTTTATGAATTAAGTTATTCTGGCAGTATGTGCTGAATTAATTGAAAGCATTGCATTGTGGAGGCACTGGTGTCTGACTTCTGAAACTCTCCCAAATGTTTTTTGGGTATATCCATATGTTCCTGTTAACTAGTCTTTACAAACTAGTTGTAATACTATATGTTAGATTACTTTATAGTCCGAGCTCACTTTTGAAAACAGAGGAAAAAAATTTTTTTTTTTGTGAAATATAACACAAATTTTGCATTTGATTTAATGAACCTAGCAAGATTTGGAGGTACCACAGCAGTTTTGTTAGATATCACAGAAAAAGCTTTATTCAGCTGTCTTTCTCTCAAAATATTATTTAATTCTTTCCTGAAGAGGCTACTTGAATATAGCATCACTTCAGACTTTGCTGTTCTATTGTTTGTCTGTGATTTGTTTTGATATTTAATGATATTTAGCCAGTCCAGCAGACAAAAAGGGAAAAGCTCTTTTCAACAAGAGGCCTGGGAAAACATTTTAATTGCAGGGATTTAGAATCACTACCTTCTCTGATGTATAAAATGAAGGAAGCATCCAAAAGTGTATTTTGAATTATTGACAAGATAGGCTAGTGATTTGGGACTTTGAAATAACTTTTGAGATTTAGTCTTACTAGAAACACTGAATCCCTTGAAGGTTTTTCTGTGGGAGTTTAATTGCATTTTGTAACCAAAAAGAATGTTTATTCACGGGCAGCTTTATGGAACAATGCAAATACTGAAGAAAAGACTAGTGTACAGAAAATCCTTCAACAAAATAGCAATATAAGCCATACAACAAATATACAACAAATTTATCTCCTATCAGCAGGCTTTATTTAAATTTAATAGTTTTTTTTGTAAGATTGTTCTGTTGGTTAACAGGATACTTCATTGAGATTACAGCTTCAGTCAGCATTTAGAGACTTTTCTTGAACTAAGGCCAAACACCACATGGCCTTCTTTCAATGTTTAGTCTTCTGACCTTGGAATCTATCCTAAAAACATCTTAGTAGTTCTGTGGAGATGCCTTAAGGAATTTTGATTTGTTTTATTTATTTATGTTTCTGTACTCTGCTAATGTGGTGATGCAATGTACTTCAAGGATTAGTCACCAAAAGCTCAGATTAACAAAAAAAATGAAAGAAAAAAAATAAACCACCAGCATTGTGGTGGTTTTACAGCATTAGTGCTTTTTTTATCTTAATAAAATATGTTAAAAATAATTTTGTTCTGCTAGACTGCATAGTGTTTCCAAAAGATAAAATAAATTGCTTTTGGCAATTTAGAAGCATTAATTTGTGATTTGGAAATGTCAGTAAAGTGACTACTAGTGTCAGTTTAGCTTTTATTTTCTACTTGAGTGTAGCAATATTAACATCCTCAGGTGTTATAAAAAGTCTTTTAGGAATTATCTACCTTCTGTATATGTTTCAGGTGGATGCTCTAGTAAGTAATCCTGTTGATCAACAGAAAAGTAGCTGAAAATTTAGTCATTAGTTTTAACAAGCTTGGTTTAGCACTAAACCTTGATGAGACATTCTGAAACCTTGAAAATTGCTTTTCAGTTTGGGAACATTGTGTCTAACACTCCAATCAAACGTCGCAAGGTTATTTCTCAAGAGATGGTAACCGAGGCCGTACCTCTAAATTACCAAAATTCCTGTGAAAGTGTCATTCTGAACTGCCGGAGTATACGGATAGGAATGCTGCGCAGAATGGTAGTGGAGCCTGTGATTGTAAGTGACCGTGTTCTTTCACAGCTCTCTTTTCAGGTTTTAATGGATATTGCATTTTTGTATTTGAGCAACATAATGTTTTGCCTTTGTCTGGGGAAGAGTAAGTTTGTCTTTAATTTCAGAGGCTGTGACTTCCAAAGAACCTCGAATTACTGCTGCATTCTAGCACATTCAGTCTAGCTCTGGGTCTTAATAGAAATATTGTGCTGCAGCACTCTCAAAAAACTTGTTTACTTGCTGGGGGGAGGTCACAAGCTAGCATGCGTTTGTTAAAAAAAAATGAAAATAGCAGCTACAAGAAAGTTGATATTGATAGGTGCGAGGAAGAAGCATTGTCCTAGAGGTGAGTAATTTTACTTCTACAGAATTTTTTTTTAGCCTTGTAAGTTGCATGGAATTTTCAAGGAGACCTTGAATGCTAGTTATATGCAGTCAGCCACGTAAGAAAGCATACTTTTTGCTGGGGTAACCACAGAAACAGCAGAGAGGTGTTATTTGTTCTGTCCACCTCTCTACAAAACACTATTGTTTGATTTGCCTAAATGCTGACAGATGACATTTGCTTTTGCAGAAATAGAATTTGTGTATTTTTCAGAGTATTGTAACTGTTTTTGAAAACTGAGTACTTCAGCGAGATGTAGTTTTAACAGTCAGTATGACTGAAACAGAGTAGCAAAGAATGTGCTTGCCTTGAGTTGTGCTAAAATGTGCATATTTTGTTTTTTCTTAAAACTTGCATTTTAAATATTCATCTTTAAATGTTTATTACTTAAATACTAAGGCCACTGAAATGTGTTCGCTAACAGTTTAAAGGCTTTCAGTCAACTAAAATTTGCAGATGATGTGAAACCTTACAATTGTTGTTTTTCAGTTTTGCCTGGATTATATCAAAATACGTCTAGAGAGTCAAGAAGGTGAGTACATTTTTTGTTTTATGTTAGTACTCAATATATTTATTTTGAATAAAGTAACTCTGTCAAAGGTACTAACAAGTGAATCATAATTAAAAGTTTATTTTCATTTTGTCATTTTATGTAATAAATTATACTGGGTGTCAGTAGTCAGGTAAGAGAAAAGAAAATGGAGAGTACAAGTTTGACCTGAACTGCCTGGTGAATAAAAGTCAAAATGTTTTTGCATTGTTTGTACCTTCTACTGACAGAAAATTCACAATTCGTGACATGGATACGACTGGCTTATTAGTTCTGCCTTATCTAGTCTAATTCTGCTTGATCTAATCATTCATTTGAAGATCTGTTGATAATGTGGTGATGACTGGCAAAGGTTTTCTGCCCTTAAACAAAAAATAAAAAGCAAGAATTACCTTCCTGTAAAACGTTGGCTTTTAAAAACTTTATTAGTTCTTTTGTTTCAGTTGTGTTAAGTAGACAATAAAAAGCACACTGGTGTCTTAGACCTTTCCTGTCTGGATCTCTCTTGATTATTTTGTCTCTAGCCTTAAAGTTGTATATTTCATGTCACCAAAAGAAGTAGTGACATAATTTAGAAAGGATGAGTTACAACTCCCGCTCTATTTGCCCTTTTTTCTTTTGTAGGGTTTTGTTCTGGGCCTGAAAAGCTTTGGCACCTTTTGTTAATGTTAGGTTGCATTCTTAAGGTCCAGTCCTGTTGAATTTTCCTGTTATTAGCAAAAGAGAACTATTGTGTTTTGTAGTTGTTACATCCAGAAAAAGGTCTCACAACCTGTAAAGATAGGTGTAGCCTTTGCTCAGTCACATATTTATGTTGCATCTAAAATACCGATGCATAGAAACTGAGTTTTTTTGTTTTAAATGTATTTTTAAAAATAAAACACTGAAAAGCTTAGTATAATTTGTAGAAAACAGCTATCAAGTTTTAGTTAAAACAGTTGCGTGGTGAAATTGTTTTCACAGGCCCTGATTTGTCAGTAGCATAGAAATGGTGACTCATTAAATGCTGTGTCTGTTGAAGCACTTAGCTGTTATTTTCTTTTTTTCCCCCTTTTTTTTTTTTTTTGAGTTTTGCATCTACATCCACTTCTATATTAAATTTTATAATTCAATAAAACCTATAAAATACCCAACATTGGCACTGGCAGCATCAGAGGAAGTATTAAATTTTAGCATGTTACTGACATTTGGCAAATAAACTAGTAGTCCTTTGTTTCCTCAGGCAATCAGATCATTTCCCTGCATGTGTTTATGCTATTCTTTTTAAAATTCTTTTTCATATGGGAACTTGGTCAAAGATAAATGTGCTAAGAAAATTTTACAAACTTACTGTAAAATGTGTCATAGCAATAGTTGCAAATATAAATCACTGGAAATTGTGGGTTTTTTCCCTGTGGAATGAAAAGTAAAGTTGGTAGGCAGAAAACAGTTTGTTTCTGATTCCTTTCCTGACAGATGACATTGGAATTTAGCCTGTCTTTTAAGATATGATGAAAAGACATCACTTCTTGCATATGTGTTAATTTCAAAGTTCTAAAAACTTAAGAAGCTCAGTGAGCACATAGTGCTTACTTCTTAAAATCAAGGGGGAAATTGTAAAGGAAACTTACAGATTTTTATTATATTTTACTATGTCGTTATTTTCTTTTAGAATCAGAGAGTGATATCAGAGAGATTAACCTGAAAACTTCAGAGCTTACTAAATGTGAATGGTGTAGTGTCCGAAAATTGCCAGTGGTTTTCCTACAAACAGTACCTTCAACCTGTAGCAGTCTGAGAGATCAGCTGAAAATGAGTAAAGATAATGTCTGGTACGAATGTAAAGGAGACAGTAAGTAAAACAATTTTAGTCTACTATTCGCTTCAAATTGTGTTTTCATGTTTTGGGTCATGAATGAGTGCATTAAGACTAAAAGGGTCATCACTGGCTGGGGTAGGTGTAGTGTTTTTTCAGACACTATTACCTTCCCAGGCTGAGAGTACAGTTCAGAGCAGCTGGGCATTCTCTTGGTCCAGAAACATGCTAGTTACAACACTTAGTCAATTTAGTATAACTTTTCACTGATATTTGTACCGAATGAAAACAAGCTGGTTTGGTTAGGTTTGGTATATGAACCTTTACATTTATGTGGCAGCTTTTGTAATACTTCTGTCTTCTGTGCTGTTCTGCTGAGAAGCTTTAGCTTTAGTTGAAACTTTTGTATAGGTTGCCTTGGGGTTTTCTCCCCCAGCATACTTGTCGTGATGTTGTGAGATAGACAAATACCTGCCTGGAGACTGTCGATTATCTTCATATATATTAAAATAAGATTTAATTTCTACATAATTTTCAAGGTCCTAGCATCTTAATATGCACACCTGTTAAATGTAAGATTGAATCCTCTTTTTCTTCAATAGGCTTTTCTTTTGGTTATATTTTGGGGTTATTTATACTTACACACAGTTTTGTACACACATGAATGCATTCAAATGGAGGCAGAGTGCTTTCAACAATCTCAGAATCAAGCGCTCCCATAATACTGTAAAATAGTCTCGTCCATGTCCTGTAAAAAGTATGAGCTGTAAGGAGTCTTATGACGACACAGGTGTTCATGAAAAAGGAAGAAGCTTCCCAAGGTGTCTGTGTGAAGTCCCTCCCTTGCATGGCTCTCAGCAGTGTCCCTGCCCAGCTCTTCTCCCTGAGGCTGTGGCACAGAGGGTTTTACTTCTGTCTGCTTTATTGCATTTGATAGGCAGGAGCAGTTTGTGATAACACAGTTGCTCTCTGCTTTGTAAGCAGTAATGAAATTAATTTAAGCCTGTGTCTAAGCTGTGTAAGCAGTTGTGTATAGATGCTTAGCTCCCAAAATAGGAACACCCAAAAGCCAGTTATACATCTGAGTTCTGTGTGCAGTGAATTGGGAATTATGCTGCTGAAGAATTATTTTTCACAGGAGTTAGCATGCTGGGTTAAGAATGACCAAAGGGAAATAGTTATGCTTTTGTCTGAAGCAGCTTTTACTGAAAAACAGGTCCTGGCAGCTCTGTGTTGGGCAGCGACATGAGACTGGGATCTGCAACCTGAATTCTGTTCCTTTTTCTGGCTGTGTGAAATAATTCCTTTTAGTGCAATTTACTGCTTTTTGATTTTTCAGATCATAAAAGTGGAATATATATAACAGCTGATTGATCTGAGTAATTCTCTCCAATTTCTTCAAAAACAGTGATGTTTTATAGCATAGACTTCTAGGATCAGAGAGGAAATGAAGCTGAATATACAGTTTTTGAAATTGTAGTGAAACAATAGGCTAGGCACTGCAGTAAGGAAAAGTATTGATTACAGAGTCTTACTCTCAGTAAACAAAGATGTTATTTCAAGATATGTTTTGGCTTTGCATTATAGTCAAATAAAAATTTATCAGATGTAATATTTAACATTTCTTGATTAAGGTAGAAGTTGAACGCACAAATGCAGGTAAGAGAGGGTTGGCAGTTAGTCCTTCTGTCTGTCTGCTCACATCTGTATTACTGCTTATATACATTATCAGCAGTGTGTACTTGTGAAATGTTTATAATTCCATGAAATGTTTATAACTGCAACATTTTTTTTATTCAAAAAGGAATAACTTTCTCTCTGGTTTTTTTTGCAGGTCAGGAAGAACAGTACATCATTTTGATTTTTGAAACTGGTCTTGATCCTCATGCAAATTCAATATTTGAAAAAATAATTATGGACATTGGTATTAGAAATAACATTTCTGACTTCTTCGTGAAAATTTCCTTCGAAGAAGCCAATGCCAGACTTGTTGCATTTACTAAGTGCTTGGAGGACAATTCCAAAGGAAGCCCATCTCACAGAGAAAGCAAAATAAAAAATGTAATTGTGTTTTTGGTTTAGAACTAAGTCATTGTATTATGTGGGTTACAAATACACTAAGGGTAGTGTGTTAGTCAGCAAAAAAAAAATTCCAGCAACTTTTGCTGGCTTTTATATGAAAATTCCCGGGCTGGTCCATGGTTGATGATGAAACTATGGGAAATAGTCTGTGCATTCATAGTACTTTTTAGAGTGTTTAGTTGATTGTAAAGTTAACAATGGTCCACAAGTAATGTTATTTAAAAATTATTGAGAGATGAGAAATCTTTACTATAATCAGACAACATATTTTTTCCAACTGATAAAAAATTATGTATTTCAGACATGAAATCAAGTTCCACTGTTGTAGTTACATGAATGCATTCATGAAACAAAGTGCTTCTTAAAGAATTAGAAAGTTTTGTGATTCTGCAAGAAATGAGCAAAGACCTAAGTGTAATAGATGAGATAGGAAAGGAAAAACCCACATATCTGAAGTCCTCAAAAAAACCAGATATTACACTGCTGGACTTCATGAAGTTTTAGTACCATTTCAGTAAAATTGAGCACAGTATGCAAATTAATCTTTACTTTATTCTCTTAAGGTTGCTTCTGAGTCCAAAATGCAGCAGCGAAATAAACAATTACCTTTTTTTGATGATGATGAAGACGTTGGCGAACCACATACGGTATTTATTGGTCCTATAGAAAAGTAAGATATTTATCTTTGCCCTGTAGTTGTTTTCTGAGGGATTTTTGGCATTTCATACTTCTTATTGAATGTATTTTTCTTCTCAGGTTGATAGTTTACCCACCTTCTCCAGCTAAAGGTGGTATTTCTGTGACCAACGAAGACCTCCATTGTCTAAATGAAGGAGAATTTTTAAATGATGTTATTATTGATTTTTATTTAAAGTAAGTTTTATTTCACTTCAATTTTTTAGTTGTCTTTTACCTTTGAAACTTGAAAAGTTCTGACATTAAAAATTCATAGGTCAGTTGATAACACCTGGTCTCCAACTATTTATGGCTGTAAAGGTTCTTTTGTGATCTCGCAAGAAAGTTTGGTTCTTCTCCTGTCCTGCTTGACAGTGACATTGTTCCTACCTGAATAAAGGTTCTTTGAACTTTTTAACATCTCAAGAGCAAATGTAACTTACAAAAAAGAAAAAAAAAGGCAAGCTTTTTTTAAAGTTTGGTTGTTCTTTCCAGAGTATCTGTGTTTCCTGGAATTCCATTTGTTTTGATTAACGTAATACATATGTTAATTTTGTGCTGTCACTGATGCTGCAGATGTTAGAGGTGTATTAAATGTTACGGTCTTCTGGTTTTATGCCATAGGTAAGGTGCATATGTATATTTTTCAGTCAGTTAAAGTGTTTTAGAAGTAAAAATCAAATGAGTGTGTCACTCTTGAGACTGAAGATCTGGTGGCTCAAATACAAAATACAGGTCTCTTAGATAGGTTTTTATATAACAAATTCCTTGAAAATCTGTTTTCCTGCCATGAAACAAAAATAAATAAATAAAATAATAAATAGAAAACAAGAGCAACAGAACAGCTTGTTGATTGAGCAGAGAGCAATAATACCTTGAAATATTTACATAAAATTTGCATTAATTAGTTCCTGTGGATAGTCAGCTCCAAATAGCTATCCTGTGAGAAGCTGCTGCAATTCGGTGGGGAGCACCTGTTAGTAGTCCTTTTTACTCTGGTGCTGAGTACTTTGAGTTAAAACCTCCATTATTTTTTCCTTATTTTCTTTTCTTTTTTTCTTAACTAATTAGGTATTTGGTACTTGAAAAGCTGAAAAAGGAAGATGCTGATAGAATACATGTGTTCAGTTCATTCTTCTATAAACGCCTTAATCAAAGAGAAAGAAGAAATATTCATGAAACTTCAAACCTTTCGTAAGTCTGTTGATAAGTCAGTTTAACATAGAGCTAAGTGCAGTGAAGACTCTTAAAAAACAGATTATTTACAGAGAGAAATATCAACAGAACTCTAGGAAACATCCAGACCTGCAGCAGACATAGAATATCCCTTGAAAACCTTAACAAAGTTAAGGTGAAAATATCTTGAAAATGCTTCCTCAAATAAAATAAGCTACCCTACAAATTGTATCTTGGTTTCTTCTTGCAGAATACAACAAAAGCGACATGGGCGAGTGAAAACGTGGACACGGCATGTTGATATTTTTGAGAAAGATTTCATTTTTGTTCCCCTTAATGAAGCGTAAGTGAACATACCTTGTCATCACATTTGGTAAAGGCTTGAGCTTCCTAATTCTGAAATTGAAAGTTGCTTTACAGTAAGAGTTGAAGTTAAAAATTAAGAGAATAAACATCTTTTTCCAGGTGATAAAAATTAAACAGTTATGTAACATCTTTCAATGTTGTAGTGCAAGAATTGTCAGACAATATGAAGGCAGCAAAACTTAATTTTTCTGAGTCCTTTTTCTAGATTTTTACCTCAGTCTCGCATTCTTTTTTCTAAGCTTTTGACATTGGTAACTTTGATTGGATTTGTATTTTTTGGTCCTTTCTAATGAAATCTCTCTGGTATAGATGGATGTAAATGGATGGATATTTAAATAAATTGATATTGAAAGAAAACCTAATTGGAAATTGCTACTATCTTGAGAACTTTATTCTTTTTCTTTATCTGCCTTTGTCCTGATACTTATTAAGGGTCAGGAAACAGACCATTAGCATTCTAATGGTTGCTAAGGGCTTTTGATGATGATTTCCTTAAGATCACAGCAAGTTGTTGCAAACACATTTCTTTATTTCACAGAAATAATCTAAACAGTTCTTAAGCCAAAATATTTATGAAAGTTCAGGTAGTGTATTTTAAACATATGCAATAAAAACAAAATAAGGACAGATAGACAGGGATTTTCTGACTGATGTCTCATGGGCATACCAGCTGTTATTTCATAAATTATAATTTTTTTTTAATAGAAAGTGATTTATCTAGGTACTGTGCCATAGTACAGTGGGAGGCAAATTTCTGAATCATCTAGCTTTCCTGCCTCCTCTCCAGCTGAATTCTGAAACTAGCAGTATAGAGGCAGTTATGAGATAACTGGCCATACATATATCTGTCCTTTTTTTAAAGTTATATTTCCCCAACAAAGCTGTTCATCAGCCCTAACTTTAGTTTTTGACATACCATGACTTCTGGCAAGACATCCAGATCTAGGGGATTTTATTAACTCAGGTGTAAGGTCCACTGCAGGTCTCTGTCCACTGCCAATTTCATCCTTGCCATCCCTCTCCCATGAAACTTCAAGTACCAAAGCTTTGAATTGACCAACATTTAAATTTTAAGCTGCCTTTGCACTTGTTATGTGGTTCACTTCCCACCATCCTCTTGTGTGTCATTCGCATTTGCACGAGTTATGCATAGAAGAAATGAGTGTGAATTTGAAGTCAACTGAAAAGGAAAACAAATAGTTCTCTGGTTTTCTAGTAATTACTTATGTTGCTAGTAACTTAAAACACAGTAGTTTTCACTGTCTTGTTCATTTACTAGGAGCAAGGAACAAAAGCAATGTCTGTTTCAGCAAGTAGAAAATAACAGTTCATACTGAAGGCATAATGTTCGCACTATGTGTGACTTGTTGATTTTGGGTTAGAGTAGCTTGGTCTCATGGACTCATCCAGTTGTGATTAGAGCATGATAAGTGTACTCCTGGTGTGCATCTGTCAGCTGGATGTAGTCCTGTTCACACTTTTCAGAGCTGTCCCTTCACCATAAGCTGAAGCTTGTCAAGTGGTGATAGTAGGACATTGATTTGCAACAGTGGTTTCCTGGTTGATACAGTAAGAATATTGCAGAGCAGAAAATAAGTAAGTAGCCAGGGAGATGAGAAAGTGGTGGGTTGATGGGGAGTTGCTGGGTTTTGGTGTCTAGTTCCAACAAGTTCTTCCAGATTATCTCATAACCACTGGTTTAGGGAATGTAGACTCATCACCTAACCAGCTGTCAAACTGCAGTAGCTGGAGGTGGGCAGGTTGACTCCAGGGCAGAATGAACTTCAGAACAGTGTGTCTCGATTTAACCATGACTACATCCGTGTTCTTTGGCTTTACAGTCCTTCTGTTCAAATCTCCAGTGAAAAACAGGTTGTTCTATTAAAAGTTACAAGCTATTCTCTTTTTACATCCAAGTTAATATGCTAGTCTGCTGACATAATTGGTACCTAAAATCGCTGTTAATAGGGTACACACATTCCTGGGTTGGGCAGTACTTAATACGTTCATTTATTAGATATGGTGAAACACATTCATTCAAAATAAACCATACCCCACATGCTGCTTCAGTGGTCACTTTAACTGCCATTAAGTTTTGATGGAGTTTAGGCTTCATAACCATCTAATTATTTTTTTAGTATGGCAGTTAGATGTGCATTTTTAGCTGCTGCTTTTTCTTTTGTCTCCTAAAACACACTGAAGTATGACTTCAGTGTAATACATAGCTAGCTTCTGTTTTGTTACTTGCTGTAGACAATCAAAGATCCCTCAGAAAATTTATAATTGGACAATCAAAATCCACTTGTAATGCCTCACTCCCTGAATTTGCTGCTGCTCTAGTTCTGATTGAGTGTCAAGTCAGTGAAGCCTAAAGAAGTAAGGAAATAGGAGGAAACCATTGCAAAACTTACAGGTCATGGGGGATATAACTGATTTGGAAAAATTAGAATATGAGTTCTGTGAAGGGTGAGGAAGACAGCAGAGTCATTGTGCTGGCATTAGAAGCACTATTTTTTTCTCTTTCTTTAACTCACTGTTGACAAGATTTCTTTAAAAATCTGAAGTGTCAAATATAGTTGGAAGATCTCATAGGTGGAAGAGTATGGGCAATTCAGCCATAACATTAGATCTGACTACTTGTGTTGCTTGTGCTGAGCTATTAGAAAACTTCAAACAGCCATAAAACATGAACTCTACAATCTCTAATTCCTGCATTAATGAAGAAAATGTTAAAAATAAATTAGCTTCAATTCAGAGAAAGAAAAAATATATGAAGTGTTAGCAAATTAAAATAAATATTTAAGACAGCACCTGTTTTCAACTAGCTGCATCATATTAATTTGTTGGTGATTACTTGCATGGAGAAATTGTGCTTTTACAGAAGCCTGTGAAGGCTTGAGTAAAACCTGGTCAGAAAAGTGAACAACTAGTATAGTTGATCTTTGAGGAATTATGAGGGCAATAATGTAATTGCAAGTTTTTAATCTATTTTTTTCCTTTGCAGCGCCCACTGGTTTTTGGCCGTTATCTGTTTTCCTGGTTTAGAAAAACCCAAATATGAACCAAATCCCCATTACCATGAAAATGCTGCAATGCCTATGAAATCTTCCTCTTCAGATGGAGAGAGCAGCACACCATCTCCTTTGCCAAATGAATTAG
The DNA here is from genome assembly GCA_013400315.1 of Bombycilla garrulus. Taxonomy (NCBI): domain Eukaryota; kingdom Metazoa; phylum Chordata; class Aves; order Passeriformes; family Bombycillidae; genus Bombycilla; species Bombycilla garrulus. The sequence continues at coordinate 1,685,776 of VXBU01016903.1, forward strand.
ATGCACAAAACTCGCCTTCCAAGTCCGCAGCAAAGAAGACATTTACCAAAAAGTACAGTACAGCTTTAATCGACCCAAACACTGAAACAGAGGACAGCGAATCTTCGTGTTGTAGAAGAAGTCCTTGTAGGGGGAAAAGTGCTTTCAAAAAACTGAATCAAATAGACAGTGATGCGGAAGAACCTAACACTGTGGAATCAGCATGCCATAAACTAGACCATAGAACTCTGGATGAAAATGGTGTACAGGGTGAATTCACAGCTGCTAGCCAATCTATGGGTATGTAATTGTAAAAATATACACACTTTCATGAAATATTGGGAGATTTCAGATCTGTTGCTGCTTCTGCAATGGTGTAAATTTCATGCTTCAAAGGTTTAGTATATGACTTAACTTCAAGTGCTTACAATATAAGTAATTCATAGCCATTGAATTTAAAAAGTTTTTGTGGCTATTGATGTAACTCACATGGCAAAGGGCTGGATAAAACACTGTTTTCCTAAATCAGATTAATTTTTCAGGTCTGTGACCTTTTTCAAACAAAATAATTTTGTAGAGACCACTTTGCATCCCTCAAGACTGCAGTTGTTAAGGAAAGAATAGTAATTGACCTTGGATCCTTATAATATATGTGCAGGGGAAAACTGACCTGAGATTTTTGTGAGCAGCCTTAATATCGATGTCTTTTATCTTTTGATGTTTTGCTTCAACACTGTTAATTTCTTTATTGTCCTGCTAAGAAGGTATATAAAAAGAGTAAGAAGAAAATAATTCTTAAAANGCTTTTACTTTAGTCACCATTAGTATTCCTACTGAGTTAGTTTACACAGTAAGGAATTGTATACTGTGGAGTATAAATTCTGAAAATATTATCAGTCATATGGTTTGATCTGTATACTGCAGGCCATTACAACTTGAATATCTTTGTGGGTATAAACAGTTCTAATTTCTATTCTAAATGTATTCATTTGTGATAACATTGTCACTGTTCCTAGAAGGTCTTGGAGGGGTGCTGGGGGTGTGTGTAGATGTGTTCTTGTTTGAGTCAATTTTTCATTTTATGTGTGATTGTTACCATTTATGATATTGCTGCTGTATGATGTGATCTCATGTCTTGGATGCTGCTACTGTCTGTAATTAGTTGGAATGTGCTTTATGACAGATTTTTGCTAGGATTACATTTCTTGTGGGTTTTTTCTGTCTGCATTGTATTGGCAGCTGATTGTAATTTTCTCCCTAATTGAATGCCCAGACCCTCTTGCTCAACTTTTGAAGATGACACACCCTTTCATTAAAGTGGATGTCCTCAGGGGGCACAGTCCTGATTTAAGGGTGAGATTGACCCTAAGGATATGTTCAGGCAGCTAAATTTAGATGCACTGTATTTAAACTTCCATTTCAACCAGATGGAAGATAGGCATTCTGTCTGAGCAGCCTTCATCTGTTGCTTCAGAAGGGTGTGGATCTTGACTGTGCCAAATCCATCTGTAAGTCCTGGATATCTAAGGATATCTTAAGAGAAAGACCACATGTGCCTCTGGTAGTGTAGTCAGTGAAGTCAAGATACTTCCTTCCCTCATCCTAAAGCAGATCTAGAGTAGCTGTTCAGTTAAGTAGCTCTCTGCTCTGATTATGGCTTCCATAACATGGAGACCCTAGCTGCCAGCTATACATGGGAGCCTAAACTGAGATGGCTTCATCTCAAACTAAATCCTGGTGTTGAACTTGTGAATCTACAGAAATTCATCCCTGAATAACTTTGAAGTCATCCAAAATATATATTTTTTTATTATCTAATAATTTTTTTATTGCTCAGTTTTTGAACAAGATGTGAGTTGTCTCAAAACAAATTTTTATTTTTTAGAACTCTCTCAGCCATAAGCCACATTAGTATATGACCTACTTCTTATGCTAAGGTCTTTTCAAAGGTACTGAGTATGACTAATTCCCAAGTTTGTCCCTGTGGAACTCCACTGGTGACCTCTTTCCAAAGTGTTACCTTAACATCTCTTTCGAAATATTCACAAATGAAGATGTTCTCCCTTTTTTTTCCCACTAGCTACTTCACTGCCCTATTTACTGTTACTACGGAAATCTTGGTTTCCTTTTAATAGATGATACCATCCTCAGTGACACCATCACTAATACTTTTATTTTTATCATTGTTTAGACATATTACATAGCCCCTTTCTAGGAAGATTTCGAGTTTTGCTGGCATCAGTTACTTATTTTTCGTTTATTTCCACAGTTTACTGCTTTTCCATTGAAATCTGTTCTGAAGTCTTGTATGGTAGTAGTAAGACTAGTGAGCTTGTAGCTGTCTGTATTTGCTTCTTGTACAGGTACAGCTAGAACATTCGTAATTTTTTTTCTTCTGATGCTGTTGCCCACTAAATATGTGACTAAATATATAGAGGTCGTTGGGAGTGAATTTACAGATAATCTTTTTATGTAACAAACTGTGAAATATTTCTAAGCTGCTGTTCCCAGGAGAGCTGATCCTTTGTTTTGCCCTCTCCACCAGTGTTCCCAAGCTGCCTTTTCCCTTTTACCAACACGAGTCTTCATATAACTGTACAGTGAACTGATGGAGGAAATTATTCCAGTTAAAAAATAATAAGCTAATGATTGCCTTTTTCAGTGTGATCCACTGTGTGTATGGATGTATTTGGTGTTATGAAAGGAGCCAGCTAGGGACAGGAATAGATGGTAATTTTAGAGAGCATATCAGAGTGCCCCTTTTGGTAGCAAGTACCAATTTAGACTGTTAATAAAGGCTCCATGGTACTATGGGGAAATTTCATAGTGAGTTTTAGTCTAGGTGTTCCATATTTTTTGTAGGCATTTCATATAATAAGAAATAGTTTCTGTTGTGCTACTTAGAAGAAGCTTTTCACTTTTGTTCATATGCATGAGTAAATGATTATATGTTAACTGTATCACAGTTACTGTGAGCAGTCCTGAGGAAATGTGAGGTATTTCAGATGAGTTTGGTCTCAGTGGTGATTTAATATTTGATGTTTAAATATCCCGCTGTCTGTGATTGATACAGATGGATTGCACAAAATCAGACTAAACTATAGTGAAGACTCAGCTGATGGCAGCAAACTAAATGAAGATGAGCTTATAGATTTTTCTGAAGACCAAGATAACCAGGTAAAGAATTTAGCAATTTTATTTAGGAAATGTGAACTGTTGTGTTGTATTTGGAATGGACAGCTTAAAAGTGGTGTACAGATTGTGAATGCACATTTTCTAAAGCTACTTAGCTCTACAAGTGTCAAGTCCAAAGCACTGGTTACCTACAAAAATCTTCAGGTTAGCTGACAGAGAGGATTATACATTTGTTCATTTAATTCATTAACTTCATTAGAGAACTGCTGTACTTATTCTGCATTTAATTTTGTGAATCTTTTGTGTAATGACAGTATTAGACAGTGATTTAAGTGGAAACACTGAAAGTCAATACATTTCTATTTTTTGTCTCCCCCACTCCATATTCATCTACTAAACCCAAGAACATGTAACTTTCAGCTACATTTCCTGGATATAACCAGACACATTTATAAGTATGTGCTACTCTATTGTTTTGTTTCATTAGTGCTTCTCCCAATCAGATTTACACAGCGTGGTAAATCAAATACATGGTAATCAAGTACTGTTGTTATTCATAGTGGAAAACATGAAGATTTTAAAGCTGTGGAAAGACTGAGTATTAAAATGCCCCTGACTGACTCAGTGCTGGGTATGAGGACATTATTCCATAGCTCTGTTGCTTTTACAAGTGTAAGCTCAGTGTGAGCAGGCCAGAAGTTACGTATTTGCTCTTAATTGGCCTTCCTGCTCATATTCCAGGTGTATTACCTTTTCTGGACCTTTGAGTCCAGAACAAACTATTATTTTTCAGTCTGCAGCTATCTGCAATGACTTCCAACTAGCTATGTATATGTGTACACACATATAAAAGCTCCAGTTAATGTTGAAACCTAAATGTGTTTTCAGCTGGACTTAGCCCACCTCTCCTCTCAAGGCTGTGCAAACATTCTGAGTTTTGCCTGATTGAACTGCCTGTCTGTGAGTTTCCAGAAGATGGACAATAAGTAGTACAGTATTTCCAGTTTGAAATACATGGCATGAAGGCAGGGAAACAAGCACATGGCCAGCTGTGTTCCTTGAGAAAAGGAACAAATTCCAAGCTCTTTAGTTGCTTTGTAGCTTAGAACTTGATTCGGCTGAAGCTGTCACTCATATTTTCTAGAATGCACAAAGCAGGTGTAGAAATGACCATGACAAGCTTTTCATCTGCCAAAAAAGGAGTTGAGGCTGCAACCAAAACAAGTGTATGAGGAGCTAGGTGGTAGTTTCTACTAGGATAAAATGTTCATGGCATAGCTTGAGGATTTCAGTACTGGGATCCTGTGTGATAATGAAATGTACACAATGCACACAAAAATGTTAATAAATCATGCTGGTACAGGGATTCCCATTTTTGGAAAGCATCTCTTTCCCTGCATAATGCAGGTAGTAATATTGAACTCAGTGGAAGGGTAAGAAACTATGGATCACTGGGATTCTTTTAGCTACAGCAACTCAGTGCTTTTATTCATAAAACTTGCATATCATTCATAGCAATCAATATTGAAATCAAAAGGTTAGAGGTTATTTCCAGGCTTGGGATATGACTGTTTTTGCAATCCATAATCTTGTTTTCTTTGGTTTAATTTTCCTTGCCCTAAGAATCAAGTTGTTGCGTTTTGGAGCAAAATAGAGTTTTATTTCTGAGCTTGTTGCAGATCTTGTCTCATTTCATCTAGAAGAACACACACATGAAACCACCAAGCAAGTTTCTAGTATTCTCTGGCAAGGAAAAGTATTGATAATTTGGATTGTAACCAAGTAATGGAGATTTACCTCTTTTAAGCCAGCAGTGTTTTGAAAATGTTGGTTGCATTTTTCTAGTTTCACAGTCCTTAAATAGTAGCATTCAGTCCATGTCATTCTAGCATGAATTTCAGGAACCGTGTGACTAAAAGTTGGTCAACTTAACAAACAGTGAATCATTTGAGATTAAAGCTATCATTTCTTTATTAAACTTAGTTATTGGTCTTGAATGAAAATGGTAAGTGTAACAATAATTTCCTTTGCATCTGTTTGAAGAACAGTATTAGCTTTTAAACACCTGTAACCACATTCCTTCTGTAGGAAGACAGTAGTGATGATGGTGGCCTTGTAGATGATAACTGTAATTCAGAAATGGGACAATGGTACCTGAAGCCAACTATCTGCAAACAGTAAGTATTAAAACAGTTAAAATGGAAATGTAATAGAACTTTATGAAGTATAAAAGACAGTAATTTTGAGAAATAGTCATACATGAATCTTCAAATACTTTAATCAGCATGCTGTTAGGATTTTAGAGAGAAGTTTATATTAAAATCTTCAGTGAGCAGAAAATTTATTGAATGAAACTACTAGTGAAATAATAGCTTTTTTTTGATTTCTGTTAAGCCTGTGTGCTGCATCAGGCAAATGAAGATTGTTTCTTCCAATAAGGCTGTTCTTTGGTATTTTGTACTTGGATTCAAAAACAAGGTGCAGAAGCACATTCAAATGTAACCTATACTAAAAAGCAGATTAATGTTTTTTAAATTAATAGTGAAGAAAACTTTTATCACTATTCAAAATAGTAAAGGAGAATGGGAGTAATTTTAACTGCCTCCTTATCAAAATATGTAGCTGTTCCTCTTTATTGTCTCCTTCTGTTATTTTTGTCTAATAAAAGTGTTCCACACTTAAAAAAAAAAAATCTGTTCTGGATTTGAAAACTTTTCTTTTTTAATATTTGATAGCCAGAAATAATTTCCTGGTAAATATTGACTGCAGTTCTTTGCGTTATGGTGTGACAGATGCATCATTCGCAATCCAGAAAGATTGTTACTAGTGTTGCTGCCTTGACAGTTTCCTTAGGATTTTTTTCATAATTTATCTGTTTTTGTATTTCCTTTCTTGTGAATACAGGATTTACTAAAAAGGTGAAGACTTTCACAGTACATTTTTAGGAGGCAGAATAGAATTACAGATTTATAGATGTTATGGAATATATGACTTGATACATTTTCAAGGAAAAATCCATCTGTGCTGTGTATTTTAAGAATATTTATGAGCTTCTGATTATAGCAAGGCTATAATTTGTCCCATTTTGATGACAGATTATCTATACATAATACTTCCCAGCAGACAATATTTTAGTCCAATGTGAAATTTCTTAACATCTTTGATGCTTGAGTATCAAAAGTCATTAAGGGCACTGAAATGCTTTACTATTAGCATATTTTAAAATTACTTCTATATGAAATAGAAAATTACCTTGAAAAGGTTGTCACTTCTTCCCCCTGCAAAGTACATTTTTAGAAGAGCCTTTTTAAGAGCATTAATGCTTTTTTAAAGAGCAGTACTTATATAAATACTTTTATCAGAAATTAAAACAAGTACAAGTGATTATATGCTTATGCCTAAAAAATTGCATTTGTGTAAATTAATTTATAAATGCAAACACGCATACATAAATGCATGCAGATATTTTGTCTGAATTTAATAGTTTGAAATGTGTTATCGTTAGATAAGAAAAAACAGATTTGTGAAAAGTAATTGCATTTATTTATCCCTCAAAATACATACTACATATAATGTTGAAATTCTGAACTCTGGTATGAGTTAACTTTGATGTATAAATCCAACTTGCATATAGGTGGCTGATAAGATTGCTGTGGTTGTAGCTCCTGAAAAGGTAGTGAGCTTTAGATCGAGTGACAGGATACCAGCATCTCTAGTGTGCAGGAGAGGACTTGAGCAGACTTGGTTCTCTAGAAAATAGTTGGTTATAGATACATTATTTTTTAAAGTCTTCCAAATAGAGTTGGTGGGTGTTTTGTGTATAACTACCAGCTAGATCTCAGATTCATGCTGGGATCACTTCTTGAACATGCTTTCCTAATGTCTTCTAGTGTGCTGTGGAGCGTCCCATCTATCCTCCAGCTGCTACTCCAGCAGGATGTTTGTGGGCTCTGTGCCTTACTTTCTCTTCCCAGTGTCCCAGATTCCTTGTGCACCTAACAGAGCATTAGACACTTGAAGGTGTTCTAGGCAACTGTAGCAAATTGTCTGACAGTACTGTATTTTCTAAGTAGGTTCCTAAGTGTACTTAGTGTACAGTTAAATATAGTGTAACCTGCCATTTAGCTATCCCAGTTAAAGTGCTGGCAGAACTTCGGAGAATTGATCTAGTTTTGTTAGGGCCACCCTGCAAACTATTTCTATGTAAGGTTGTGCTATTCAAGCTGCTGTAAAATACTGTGTACTTAAAACTTATGTTCTCTGTTAGGCCCTGCATTTTGCTTATGGACTCACTGAGAGGCCCTTCCCGGTCAAATGTTGTGAAAACACTAAGGGAGTAAGTTTCCTATCTGATGCTTTGGGGCTTTTTTAGTTTAGTTTGGTTTGGTTTGGGGTTGGGGTTTTCTGGTTTTGGTTTTGTTTGTTTTGTTTGTTTTCAAAATTCTTCAAGGAATAAAAAATATTTTAATTTGCATGATGTTTTATTGTAGATATTTAGAGGTGGAATGGGAAGTCAGGAAAGGCAGCAAAAGAAGCTTTTCCAAAGATGTCATGAAAGGTTCAAACCCAAAAGTGCCACAGCAGAACAACTTCAGTGATTGTGGAGTGTATATCCTCCAGTATGTGGAGAGCTTTTTTGAGGTATGTATGTTCTTGAAGCTATTTTTGATTCCTGCAGCAATCAAATATAAGCTGTGAAAAGGGTTATGATTATAAAAAGCTCCTAGTGTAGCTCCATATCTATTAATGAGATGATGTGTTATAAACTAATTTATAAACACAGAGTAACTTTTTTGAAAATAAACTAATTATCCTTTTTTTAGTTGTATGTACCTAAAAGAAATCGTAAGCCATGAAACTTTCTTAGAGAATCTAAAGAAAACACATTTAGAATTTTCCTTTCTGTTCTTTTGCTGTGTACCCTTTAAAATCATCCAGTAAGAACTTGAGTTCAGAGTCTAAACTACAAATGCACTACAAAAAACTTGATCATTTTCCCCTGAGAACAGTGACTGAATAAATTCAGAAATGTGACACAGATAGGTTTATGTTTATTTTGTAGGTATTCTTAATCTGTAAGAAAACATGTAAGTGAAATCATTACAGTTAAATGCCAGATCTTGTTTCCATTGAAGGAATTGTTGGAATGCTTACTTGCAAGGTGACTTGGTCTTCAAGTTACAGCTCCTTTCACAAGAGGAGGCATTAGCTTCTGGTCTAGATTGGGGGCGGGAGGGGGAGAAATGATGGTCGAGTGAGATGCTGCCTGCATGGGGCAGTAACTCTTTCGAATCCCTGGTGCTTTAGAGCATTGTTCTAAACTCTACTGTAGCTAACCCTTTCCTGGGAAAGCTGGCAGCTTATCCATTCCTCAGCCTTCCCTCCATTCATACATTACACAAGAGCAGTAAAGCTGTGGCAGAAATGCATTCATGCAAGTGGAAGGCAAAAGCTTTGCTTTACCAACGAGTTCCTGAGAGCTTAGAACCATAACAAGTGCTTCCTGTTTTGTTCATTGCGGGTATGAGGAGCGACCAAGTTTTATTAATCTCAGCCCATTCCTTTTTTTGAAGTGATTGCTGGATTATGTCAGGCTGAATCCCTTGTCCTGCCTGATCCAGCAGTGTGCGTTTTGTCTGCCAGCGAATAAGCACGACACGTACATGTGCCAGAGAGCAAATCATGGGATATTCTCAGAAGTAGCTCCAGTGGGGAGAGAAAACCTGAGCTGGCTGCACAGTACTAGACTATCTTGAAGCTACTCAGCGAACAACTTCAGCTGCTTTGTATTTGCAAAATTGCCCACAATCTCATTTTGCACCAGCTCTACAAATTGATGGGGCGAGTATGTGGCAGCAGGTGCTTGATCCGATGTGAGTGAACTGTTCAGGCACATCTTGTTGTTTGTGGATTTATTTTGAGCGCTAAAATCACGGCGTGTGTCTTTTGAAAGCGAGGCTGGCTCGTGGGGAGGGGGTGAGCAGTGAGGACCCCGGCGGGAGTCGCGGCGGGGCCGCTCCGCGCTCCGAGCCGGCTTTGCCCCCGGGGGCCGGCAGGGGCCGCTGCGGGAGGGGCAGCGCGGGCTCTCCAGAGCTGCGGGGCCAAGGGCAGCGAGGGCAGCGCCGCACGGCTGGCCTCTGTCCGCGGCACTGCTTGTCCTCCCCGCACCGAACCGACGCAAAAAATGTGTAGTGCGACATGAAGCGCTGACATGTTCCTGTGCAGAATGTCACTAGGTTTTTTTCACAAGCAGCCTTAGTGATCTTACTTCACTGATGAATGTAATTCACTCTGAAAGAGCCCTGACGATGTAAATTGGAGTACAGAAAGGGAGGAATTTCTTTAAGAGATAGCACTGTTCCCCAAATTGTCATTTGGTTAGGGCGGAATTGTTGTACAGTATCACTGAAGAGAAGTAGATAATGCTTGTAATAATAATTATCGTAATTATTTGGATGAAAGGTACCTAGCAAGAAAGCAGAATGTAATTATAAAAAGCATTGGTGGTAGGCAGGGGCTTTGTTTTCTAGGGTGAAATCTAAATCTGTCTTGCCTGGTTGTTCATGATCCTGAAAGTCATTTATTAAAAGAGGAATGTTTTGGATTCCTGATCAGCTCTAGATTTTGATGCTTGTGATTCTTAAAAAATTTCCTGTATCTTTACAGTAGTTTTCTCTCTCACCCACTTTTTTTTTTTTTTTTTTTTTATTAAAAGTTTTTCTCCTCCCCCCTTTTTTTTTTTTTTTTTTTTTAATTAGAAGTTTTACTCATTCATGCAGACAAATGCATAGTCTAAAAGATGTAGCAAACACAGTAGATTGTTCAGGTATTCTTACTGTGGTCTGGATGGATTTTATTCTGTAACTTACTGAAGCTTGATTGATTTTACCATAATTATACATGTACAAAACACAGAAATTGTAGAAATTTGTTCTGTGCTCATGGAATGAATTGATGAAGAATGTAGTTTTCCTCACTATAGCTTTCTTCGGTCACTTAGGTTATAACTCTTTACTGTAATATCCAAATGACCTTCTTTTTCAGAATCCCATTTTGAGTTTTGAACTACCAATGAACTTAACAGACTGGTTTCCACGCCCAAGAATGAAAACCAAAAGAGAAGAAATACGAAAAATAATCCTGACACTCCAGGAACAGCAGAACAAGGACAAGAAGGGACAGAAAGACCCAAATTCAATTTTGCAGGAAAAGACAGAACAACTTACCAACAACAGCTCAGACTGAATGTTGTATCTGTTGCATGTTAGCTCCACAATCAAAACTGAAACCTACATTTTTGTCTGCCCAGACTAAAGATTTGGCGTGTTCTCTGCTCAAAGTTACTTGGGAATGTTTAATGCCTGTATAAATGTGTGTCATAAAATGGTTTAATTCCCACAAAGATGTGTATTAAGTGAGTCTGTACATATGTTAATGAGGCCAACTTTTTCAGCATTTGTAATTACTTTTTTTCCACTTGATAGGGAGCTTTTGTTATGTATTTCTGTTAATAGAACTTAAATAGCGACTTCTAAACATAAAGGAAATAAAGAAACTATAGGATGAAATGGTTACCTTTTCCTTTTTCAGTTAAGTTTTAATGTTACATGCTTAAGTAACACATAGGGAATGATTTGGTAGTGAGGTAATGAATTCATATTTTGGCCCTGTTTAGTTGCCCTTTACAAGATTATTCTGCTTGCGCTACAGACAATACTATGGGTAAGTGTCTCAATGTACCATGGCCTCTGAGGGGGTGATTCCCGTCCTCCCAGTATCTAAGTGTAGGCAGTGTCATAATTCATAGGACCGCTTCAGATTTGGGAGTTTAGAAGATAACGCATTGCAATTCCAATTCCACCCTTGCTTTTGTGGGACAGGCTAGGGAAAGGGGGAGAGTGCTCTTTGACCAGAGGTAACTCTTCAAACAGTATTATAAAAGTGGTTTCAATGAAGTGATCTTGAGTGGCTCTATTAAATCATATTTTGTGGATCCCAGTTGTTGTACAGGTGTATTTTGAGACTTTCTTCATTATAAAATTGTATTTTGGTAAGTGTACTTGGAATAGCAGATTGCCCACATTACATTTTCTATGTTACAATTCTGAATGTTACATTCATATGTGCTTTATCTAAGTAATGAACATTTAAAAAGAAAAAAAAAGTGTATGATTACTATTTTTTCTAATACCCATGCAAAAAACCAAAATACCAGTGTTCATTGCTTGCTTGTTTGTTCTTGGCTTTACGTAGCATCAGACTAATGTAGGGACTTGCTTGGATATTTCCAGTGTATTTTGGTTTTACAACAATCTGAAATGTCATTGTTGCTTAAACTGCAATGTAGCCTTTTGTCCCTGTTCTAGAAAGGCTTTGGCATTGAAGTGAAAAAAGTAAGAAAAGATTTGTGCGAGGATATCTATCTCAATTTTTCTGCTAATACAGATATCTTTGAAGGGAACCAGAAAATGTCACTTTCCAGGAAGGAATTTGTGGGAGTAGAGAGGAATCTTCTGTGTCTCCTTGCAGATATTTTTCTCTCCCGATTTTTCTACTGGGAGTGTCATTTACCATTCCCTTCTCCCAAAGAGAAGCAGCAGAGAGTTCATTAGCTGAACTCTGGGCCCCTTGAGATTTTATTTTTGTACACAACATCAAGTCTAACCCAGTGCTTCGTGGCCTCCATGAGTTTTCATTCTCACTTAACCCTGAAAATACAGCTGCTAATGATATTACTTCCAGGGCATTCCTGCACAGAGGACTCTCTGTGACACCCTCTGTTTACAGGGGGTTTCTCTCACCAAGGCAGAGTGGTTGCACATAGAGCAATACAACTGTGGGCTGCTAATCTTTTGTACAGGTAACCTGTGGGATTTAGGGGAGTTGTTCATTCCCTGGTTTCTCTCGCATAAACCCTGGGCCCCATGGAGATTATGTAAGCACCACATATATGTGTTCTGTTAGAGATGACTCCTGCAGTTTTCTTGTTGAAAGAATGTGGGGGCAATTTCCTGGACTACAAATTAAATACGTCATGTGCACACCTCTGAGTTGTTTCCTCCTTCAAATTTTTATCCAATATTTTTGCCACTGGTCGGGAAAAATAGGGATAAAATAGTTCCAGATTGTGGAAATGCAGGGTCTTGTGTATCTGGCTTTAGTGCAACTGACATATTGGAACAGTAGTTTATACAAGAGAGTCAAGGAAAATAATTGCTTTTGAATTAGAAGAGAGACAACTGCAGATAGAATGTATTCCTTCCTAGTCTAGGCTTTCCCAGTGGTATGTTTTAATTATATGGAATATATCCACATTTCATCGATATAGTAGTTTTTCTAATATTTGTGATGCAGGTTCATATTTTGATGCTGTAGAACTGTTTGGTTCTTTTACTGGGAATGGCCTGGTGCTTCCTCCTTTTCTTTTTTCTTTCCTGTCCTCCCCTTCATCCTCCCTCCCTTTTACCCTTTTTTCAAAGCTGTGAAGAAAGTGTTGGGTTTACTATCATTCATTGTTAAAGGTTTCAAGATCTTCAGTCACATACAGCAAGCTAATATACATGTTAAATATAGGAAACTTATTTTTTTAATAAAATGTGACGTTAATAGAAAAGAAACCTACAGAATTAAGAATGAGTTATTTAAGACCTTCCTGATTTGGTTTAACAAGCTCACTTAATGCATGTGCTTGGTAAGTGTTTTTTATTAACATAATGGTGGACATTGCTGCAATGTTTTGCAATCTTAACAAGTTTTACCAGTGCCTTTTCTGAATCAGATTTATTCAGTGGAATCTAGTAGGGTGGGGACTAGATAAGTGTATTTAATAATTACATGACAACACATGCACTCTATGGAAAGTATATGTTGTATATTTCTTTAGACTATTCAGGATTACAAGTGCTTCAAGAGTAGCCTGACTGTGGAGTGTAAGGGATCAGATGACCACCTAATTAAATGTATCTGTCTGTATTGTTTTTCAGGTTGGGTAGAATAACAGTTAAGAATTCTTATTAAGGTTTTAGATTACTTAGCATAAAAAATGGATGTACTTGTGGTGCACATTTGCAGGATAGCTGCAAAAGCAGAAGTGACATCTAAGTAGTCCCTTGTGACATTTCTATTTTTCCTGCTGAGAAACTGAGCACACTCTTTAAAGACCAGAGATGTTGAACAGAATTGATTTTTGAGGTTGCACTACATTCTTGTCTTGAAAGAATCTGAGTTCCAAGACATTCAGTAAAAAGAGTGAAAAAACAAGCAAGCTTTACAGCAAAATGAGGAAACTATGCTGTTGATTTTCATTTTTTTCATGTCTTTCATAGCAAATGAGGAAAGCAGAACATAAATGATTTTTAATTCATATTAATATAGTATCTCTGGAAACTGAAATACTAGACTTCTCTTACAAACAAGCAGCAGTGGTTTCCTTAATTTAGTAATTCATTTTTTTCCCCTCGATTTTTAATAGAACGTATTTTTGGTCACTAGTTAAAGCTTTACATTGATAACATGACACTTGTATTTTAGCATATAAACAGAAGTAGGTGTAAAGATGTTTGCTCTTTTCAATCCTGATTCTTGGGAATGATGAGAGGTACTAGAGTCTGAGTAAAGATTTTATTTTTATTTTGGTACAACATGTTTTATAACAGTCTTTCTTCACTGCTGCATATTCAGTACCCCTAAAGAGCCTCTGTGCAGTGAGCTGGGTTCACAAAGGTACTTCTCCCAGTTTTTTGACTCACCCCATCTATTTCTGGAAATCAAAGGGAAGCTGATGTTACAAACCACAGCTTTGAAACAGTAAGAGTGAGGCAATAGCCATTTTACTTACCTTTCACCACCATATTTTTGAAGTAAATCCTTTTTACTTAACTCAATAATGCCTGCTGAAAGATGTCTGTTTTCAGGCTCCAGTCTGGGTAAGGGAGGTTGTAGTCCGGAAGGTGATTGTTCATTCATTTGTGATCTTGGTTTTGCTTGTTTTTAACAAATTTGCATTTGGAGTTGTGCAGCTCTGTAGTTACAAAAGGAAACTGGGTAATGTACACCATTCCTTAGGGAATCCTTATTCAGTTTTGAGAGTAATTGCTAGCCACAACCTAGATTCCAACAGCCAGCCTGTTTCTTTGCTAGTTTATCTTTTCCCGTTTGTTTTTTCCTTTTTTTTTTCTGTGAGACTCATAGTTGATGTACTTGGGGGAGAGTAAGCAGTGCTATTTGCAATGCATGATGCTTAAAAAGATAGATAAACTGCATTCATACATGAATATATATGAACAGAAGATTATCTGGATTTTAAAGTATCTGATTTCTAGTAAATGAGACAAACTTGACTTACTTGTCTTTTTCTATTTTTTGTCTTCTTTCTCTGTTAATGCTTATTAGTCATTATGTAACTCTCTAGAGTTCTTTGGGGTGTGACTTTACCCAAACAATCATCAGGTAAGTAATACAGCAGTGGCAGGAAAGAAAACAGTTGCAATTTTAAAAAGAAAATATTCTTGTATATCTGTATCAGTAGGGCTGAATGTACTGTATAAATAGATGGTTTCTTTTAATAGAATAGTCAAATCCACATTGTATATCTGTACATTTGCAGAGTGTCAGTTTTTTAGGTGATACTTAAAAGTTCCATTTTCAGGACCAGAATCTCCTCTACGTAAGCTACCTGGATAAGGGTAATGGGAACCAGACTAGTTTGCTTCAGCTGAGTATGTATTCCCCAAAAGCTGTGAGGATTCACGTAGAGGAAAAGCATTGTGCTCCAGCCAGTCTGAGCTTTCTGCCTGCAGAGTCTGTGTGGACTCTGTCGAAACACCAGAGATTAAAACATGCTAGATTTCCTCAGTGGTGTACCTTAGGGAAATTTATCAACTATTTATACAAAAGTGTATCTGTTTAAACATATTTCTAAGTTTAGGAACTTAGTTTACTTTTGCACATGCACTGATGTCAACTAAATATACTATAACTAAAGATACCGATCCCATCTCACAGCAGTAGTTTGCAAACTGTTAGCAAACCTCTACCCCATGGTCCTGCAGATGTAACTGTTTAAAACAAGCTCTGTGACAGTGCCTGTTTACATCAGGCTTCTCCTTCCTAACTTAAATTTTGCAAAACTAGCCTGTTTCCCATATCTTTATATGTATGTAAGAAATGCAGTTGTAGCCTGGACAGGGACATTATTATACATCGGACCAAACTTACAACTAGGAACTCTCAGGAGATACTTTGTTTGGAATTTTAGGTTTCTAGGATCTAAAAATTTAGGGTCGAAGAATGGTTTGGGCTGGAAGGCACCTTAAAGATCATCTAGTTCCAACCCAGCTGCTGTGAATAAGGACACCTCCCACTAGACCAGCCAGCTCAGGGAATCATCCAACCTTGCCTTGATGAATGCACTATTGATGTAGCAGACTGAAAATAGTAATTATTTTAGTTCTAGAGAACTTCATATTTGCATCTTCAGGCCAGGGAATTTATTTCATGCTATACATCATAATATGCCAGATAGTGCGTCAATACTGTAATACAAAAAAGTCAGACAGGCTAGCCCCAAAAGAGCACTGTTACAAGACAGCACGTTTCTCACAGAGAATGACACTAAATAGGTCATAAATTGTACTGGAATGCAAACAAATGGAGTATGTTTTTTATTTAAATGTTCCTCAGTCCTGAAACTTAAACTGCTTTGTAAACAATATTGTAATAATATCTCCTTGTCACAAAAGGGCATTAAAAGGCCATGAGAAGTTGCACAGCTTCCTCCCATCCTATAAAACCACTGAAATTTCTAGATTTCAAACAAAATTTCCACTGCAAATGAATGTTTAGGTTCCAGAATCAAGAAGACATTTTAAGCAAATGTCTGTAACAATGTTGAATGTGTTTGGATGGACAGCTTATGATGCAATATTTTATTAAAAAGTCATACAGCTTTTAAATTTTTTTAAGTTGCTTCTGTGGAAGCCAGGTCTTTGTTTTGTAAGGACAGTGTTCTGTGGATGAATTTATTAGCTTATTTTTGGCTTTGCACCTTACTGTACATTCTTTTTGTGAGTTTTTCATTCTGCTCTCTGTTATTCTCCATCTTTCATACATAATGAACTTAAATGCAGTGTAGTTAGCCTGATTTTTAACTTGCTTTCTCACTTGCATCCCTGTGTCTTCGTTGTCTGTGTAAAGCAAGTAAGTTTGTGGACTCAGTGGAATTTCCCTATTTTATAGAGGCATTGTTGAATTCAAATAGTTTCTTGAATTTTTTTTCAGGCCAGTTAGATGCTAGGTGGAGTGAACTTGGCTTCATTCTTATTTTGTCCAGTCAGAGTTGCTCCATATCATTATCTCCATATTGCAAGTTGAGTGCTGGAGTTCAGAGAAAGATGTTAAAAGCATTTTAGTTTAACTAAGCCAAACTACTCTAAACTGCTGAAATTCATGCTTCAGCTACTCTCACTTGTGAGCATTGGAAAGTAAGCTTAAAAAGACGCTTGCTGTTTATTTAGCTACTTAGCTACTTGAGAGAAACCAGTTTTGTGGTTAGGAGAACTGTTTGCCTAGACTGAAATTCTATTGACCTGAGATTTATCCAAAGCCAGCACTGAAGTGAGTGTTTAATTCTGTCTTCCAATGTCTTGCTCTGTTCTTTACACAATGAAACGCTTTCAACTGCACTTGTGTAGAGCTGTTGTTTGAGTGCTTCTGGGTTTGGAAACTCTGGTAAATCTGACCCCAAACATCTCAAATTGGGCACCTGAAAATAAGAATGTAGCTAATGACAGCTTGAAAATTTGTGTAAATAACTTGCCAAATGCATAATTTTCCTGTAGCAATAGGTCATGTGCTCATGTTTGAAAAACATTATTTAGATTATTTTAAAAATCATACATTTTTTCATTACATTCTCATGAAGAATACGAATCATGTAGTTTGTGGTTGTCTTTACTGTGAAATTTCAAGTTTCCTAAACACTGACTTTGCATCTGTTGCAAGAAGTGGTATCTGAAGAAAGAGTGATCACATAGAAGTATGTACATGCAAATGGACTAAATTAAGACTTCTTATACAATTTCAAAAATTTTGGATGCTTCCTGCCTTCTTAGTGCTTATGTTTGTCTTGCTTAAGGTGTGTTTTGCATTGTGCACACTTTGGTTTTTCTGACTTCCATTGTCTGTATACGATGGTCACTCCTAGAACTAATGCCAGTTCTCGTTTTTGTTACTCCATAAGTGGTCACAGTGTGTCGTCATTTTCTTGCTTACCTAGATGAAAACGTGAGGGGAGAACTACTTCTGGTGGTTTTTACAGATTTTACCTAAGCATCACTTGACCTTTGCCATTTTCCCTCCTTCCAAACCCCTGATGACATCCCTTGTGTACCGGTTCTTCTCTCAGTCTCTCTTGGCTCTTATATCCATTAATCATTTATCATGTCTCTAAGCTCAGTTCTTCAATCTACTCCAGAAAAATGGTCACTGCTATCTCTTTCCCTCTATGATCCTGTGTTTCCAACTTCATCAGCAGAGAAGCTGAGGAAATATGGGCTGGATAAGCAGACAGTGAGATTTATTAAGAGCTGAATATCTGAACCTGGAGGTGATAATCCATGGTGCAGTATCTAGTTGGAAGCAGGTAACAAACTGACCAGAGGCAATGGACACAAACTGAAACAGAAGAGGTTTTATCTGAGCATCAGGAAACACTTTTTTACTGTGAAGGTGACCAAGTACTGGGGCTGCCCCAAGAAGCCCTGGAATCTTCATCCTTGGAGATCCTCAGAAGCTGTCTGGACATGGTCCTGCGCAGCTGGCTTTACGGGTCCCTGCTTGAGCAGGGGGATGTACCAGATAACCCCCAGAGGTCTCTTCTGGCCTCAGCCACTCTGGGATTCTGTGAGTTTGCTCAGAGTTCTGTACTTGGAGTGACAAACCTGGCTGATGCTGCAGAGGAAAACTGGGCAGTGCTGCAGCGGGAGAGCTGCAGTTCCAGGTGTGCTGTTCTGAGAATGAAGCTACAGGGGTCAAGGTCAGCCCACATCTGATGCTCCTCTGAAGTTCACAGCTTCACTAAATGTGGTTGCATTTCAAAGCTGTTGGCAAAAGGCACAGCTCTGGCATAAAACACAACTTGCTTGCCAAATTTAAAACTATGTCTCTGGGCAACTTTATTAGAAAGTATAATCCATGTTACTATTCTTTAACAATGTGAGCAGAAGCACTTTAGCTAGCATTCAATTTGCAGCAAATACCTAATTTGGAAAACTTTAAACTGAGCAGACAAAAATTAGTGAAGGTATTATAAGCAAATGAAAGCAAAATGCAGCAGTTTTTGATACCTGCTATTTTTCTGGAATAATTTCAGTAGTAGTGCAATTCCTAAAACTGTTTATGAGCAGCTAGGTGATTCAGATTATTAGCACATTTAGTAACTGAGTCAGAACTGGACAGTTTGGCACTCTCTGGGACAAACAAGCATACCAGGAGAGAATATCATGCTACAGTGAATGTTTAACTTCTTAGTGAAGTTTGCCTTTTCTTGCACTTAAAATCCTACCACAAGCTGGTGGTAGAATTTAAGTGTGGGTGGAAAGCCCGGCTCAAGGGCTGCTCACTAGCAGGAAAGCACTCAGGATGAGGTTTAAGATAATCTAGTTATCCCACATATGGGAAGGGTATGAGGAAGCAACTTGAGTCTGTCTGTGCTTTTGGTAGCATTCAAGTGCATGTGTAACTGCACTGCAAAGGAATAGAGAGAGCTGGAACAATGTGCAGCTTTGGCAGCCTGTTTTTATTGCAAAAGAGTATTATTCCTTCATACAGTAATCAGTGGTCCCCCAACAAGCTCGTTAAGTGGCTTGCCCAGATGGACAGCAACAACAGAGTTCACATCTTTGAGAGTGGATTTATTCAAGGAGCAATGTAAATTAAACTCTCTCTGTTCTGTATAATAACCCCACAGTGATAAGTGAAGGCGAGACAGGAGGGAGGTGCCTGCAAGAGCTTTGCATTACTACCTTAGCAGCATTAGCAATCTTCCTTTTCAGAGTTTTCTCACGTATAATTTCGAGGGGATTACTTATACCTCTTAAACCTTTCTTTCACAAGACTAGCTCAAAAACTAAAGCTAAAAATGCCTAAAATGAACAGTCTTAAATGGGATGGAAAAAAGGTCCTCAAGGTATATTTAACAGGACATAATTGTTCACGAACTCACTAAATGAACAGTGGCTTTTACAGAAAGATTACAAATTAGTTAATAACCCTTTGCTAAGAAGTGTGAGAAACTCTCAGTACCATACTAAAGTTCATTTAACTGCAGGTGAGTAGCCCCTGCTCCATGAAGGAAGGACAGCCCTATTCCTGACATCTGCATGTTACCTATTTACTGCAGGCTACTTTTGTTTTTCAGATGAGCCTGTGGATATTTTATTGGCAACTGGTGTTCATCACCGAAAAGGAATTCCATGTAGGTGATCACAGAGTGCATTAAGGGGGAGTGGGGGCAGGAAGCTAAAATTAAAAAAAGTCAACTCTGTGGTAATTGCTATTATGTGTTATCTGTGTGGCTTTTCCTGGGTTCTCTTTCCTACACTAGAGCTCCTCCCTATCCTCCAGATGATGTATCTAAACTAGTGGGGCCCTTTCTCCTTTTAAATATGCATGAGAGTGGGCCCATGATATCTTTGCCAAAGAGAAGCTTCGGCAGAAACAAAAGAAAATTCTTTCCCCAGAGACATGGGGCGTGTTCTACCAGGAATGGAATCCATCTGTCTTCAAATACTGGGATGGCTCCAGGAATATCTTCCAGCTACCCTGGGGTACTGTAATCTCATTTTCCTGGCCTCACCAATTGTGGTTGTAGAATGAATTTGCTCACAAAAGTAAAACATAAAGCAGTGGACTTCAGAAGGATTGCAAGTTTACAAGTCAGGGATTCCCCTTAACTCCTTTCAGTGCTATTACTTATGCAAGCCTCATTCTCTGGAGCTACCCACAATTCAGAATAATCTATTTGCTTAATGGAATTATCCTTTAAGGAGAGGAAATTGAAAAATGGGGCCAGTCCAAGAGACTTACTCTCAGTCAAAAAAAAGCTTCAGAAACCAGTCACACATTGCTAGGAATAAAAATGCAAAACCATCAATCTTCCTAAACTAACGCTGTCAAAGAAAGCAACTACTCACAAATTGAAATGAAACAGGAAGACTTTAAATAGGAACTCTTACCTTAAAACATAATGTCCAAATTTTTTTGTAACTTGTATGAAGCTGTTGAAATACAGAAGGCCTGTGGAAAAGTTGGAATATTAAAAAAAAAATCAAGGGTAGTCAAAATAGACGTTCATGTAAACTCTGTAGGAAAGAGAGAAAAAAAGGATCATTTCACTACTGTCAAAATTGGAGAATTATGTATGTGCACATAGCATTAAGTAAAAGGAAGCAGATAAAATAAGACTTACACATTTATTTCCAGTAAATAATTTACATGATAAGGAAATGAATGGTGCTTATCTAGAGTAAGCCTGCTAAGAAAGAAACCAAAGATTGATCCTGGAAGGAACGTCATCTATTACTGCTAAAATCCCAGCAAATTTTCTTGTTCTTTCTCTGAACATAAGCTGCTCAACCTTGAGCCAAGTCAGAAAGGTTCTTTTGCAAGCATATGAGCAAGCTATTCTTTATCCAGATAAATAATAGATAAATTGTGCTGGCAGCTTCAACAGCCACATTTGCAAACTCTGCATGGGTAATTCCAAAACTGTTCTATAACCAATGGCTTCAGTTTTTATTAGAAACCAATTGTAAAACTATAAAATAATTTTTGGGGGAGTATCTAAGTGCTAAACCAGAATCCTCAGCTGTTAGGAAATGCCAAGAGTTGCTGCTGGCAAACTGTGAGGTATTTTATCCTGACCATATTACACAGATACAGTGTCATTACAACACACTCATATACACTTAGAGTATGCCAACAAAACAGTGTAAAGCAAATGAACTTCTGGCCCCACATTAAGTCATCACCTGTGACTTTAGTCAGTGCCCATGGACATTTTTACAGGCACAACTTTACCCATTACATGTGATGTGTAAAATAGTTGTAGCTACTTATGATCCAGAGGGAAAGCCAGCTAATATCAACATGATTGAAACACAAGCATTCCACCTGGAGAGATACATACAGTAAAGGCTTGACATCAGTGTCAAACCAGATTTTTGCATTTAATTTTTCATCATAAAACACGGGGAGAGAAACTGAGTAGTCATGATAATAAATGCTTAAGAACAACCATCTCAGGAGTGAAATTTTTAATGCAAGTATGAGAGCCTTCACCTTTTCCTATTTCTATTGAATAGTCTGAAGTTTGAACCCCTGAGTTATACACAATAATTCACTTTCACTGAAATTTTAGTGGGACATTGTATGATATTCTTTGAAATGAAAACATATGTAATATCCTCTCAGGGTTTTCTGAGAAATCACCTGGAGTCCTTCACGTGCCCATCCTTTCAAACTACCATTCATCAAGACCAGGCTGGATGGGGCTTTGTGCAACCTGGTCAAGCAGGTGTCTCTGCCCATGGCAGTGGGGCTGGAACTAGATGATATTTAAGGTTCCTTTGAACCCAAACCATTCTGTTATTCTGTGAACAAAACCAGAATATCCTCTCAGGGTTTTCTGAGAAATCACCTAGGGTCCTTCACTTGCTCATTCTTCCAAATTACCATTCAACAGCTCTGACAAAATATGGTGGTTCCTACAATAACACATCTTTTAAAAAAAATACATGGCAACTTTAATGACAAAAGATGTTTACTATCCATAAGAACCTGGATTCATACTAAAATGTTCAATTTTGATATCTGGGTGAATGAAGACACCTTGGATATCTGGAGTATTGTCAGTTGTTTGCAGCAGGGCTACAAGAGGTGCACTTGCATGTCAAATGTCAAAATGTCATGCTGCCTTGTACCGTTGATCTTTCTGCCTTTGGAATGCTTGTGGAATTCCCGGTAGGCCATCCAGAACACAGAGTTTGCACATTTAAGATGGTGCAATTACAGCTCTGGCTCCTCACCAGAGACCCTCTTGCTATGGTGTGTGCTGCCCTGAGTTCCAGCAGCACAGACACGCCACCTCTGTGTTTGCCACTTGTGAGTGGAGGCTTCTGCATTGCTGTTTGCCCTGACTGGTGCACCGAGGCATGGGAGCAAGAGTGGTGCTAAAGGCACTCTGCCCTCCCTCCCAGCCTCAAACTGCATCTGCTCCTCACACAGCTATTAAACAAATACTGCTTGGCAGCTCCAACACATCCGCAATGTGTTCTGAAAAGTCTTGGTTAGGCTGAAATTACAGAGGTTCATCCAATTTTCCTAGGAATGAAACTGGAAATGCTCCTTACATACAGGCAATGGGTAGAGTAAAACATATTTTGCCTTGTTTTCTCTTTCTGCTTTCCTCCCCTCTTTCCTTAGATTGAAGTTCTTGCACTCCAATTTCACTTGTGAGTCTTCCTGTATTTTCCCTGAAGATTCACAGAACAGATGTTGCTGTGTCTTGGGTTATTTTTAAATTTCCCAGGGAGAAAAGAGGGGAGAAAGTAGAGACATGCTTCTTCCAATGAGGGAGAGGCACATCAGAGGGTGAGATAGCTCAGCACTGCTTGGATTGTTTACACTGAAAGTATTTTGTTGTGATCATTTCCTGACATTATATCCTGTTTTGCTAACAGAGGTGGTTTTAGCCAGTCACCAAATTTAAATTTTCATTTATTTGTCCATTCCCTTTTTGTTCGCAGGTAACAATTATCTTTATCTCCCTTTTACAAATAAAAGAAAGGCTGACTGTACAAAGCACTGAAAGGTAATGCCAAAGGCAAGCTTCCATGCTCTAGAATTATGCAATGTTTTGATTGTCCAAATTGTTAAACATTCTAAATAATGTCAAGTGAAGATAAAACCATCAAATTCCCCTTGCCACCTTGCAGCCATATGGAATGTTTTAAAAACCAAAACAAGTTGACAGCACATTTCAGGAGTTGTAGGAATGTTAATCTGGACACAGGATTGAACTCCACCCGTGCTCTGCCCAGGATGCAGGATTACTCATGCAGCTAATGTACTGCCATTTTACTTCCATGTGTACATCCACTCTGATCCCTGACAGAACTCCCTGAGTTTCTCTAGATTCCCCCTAGACAAGCACCTGGGATTTCTCTTTGTCCTCTAAAAGAGGCCAAGGCATTGTTATGACTATCATATCTACATGGACAGCTGTGGCTTGAAGAAATTTATGTAAATTATTTATTAGCTAGTGGCTGTACCCACAATGTCCCTGGTGAGGTCCAAACATTCAAAAAGGATGCAGTGAAACACATCCTGCTTTAAAGAAAGGTAGCTAGGGCTGCAAAATCAAGAAAAACACAAGATTTTGACGTATGAACTGGTTTGTTTCCCTTTGTCAGTAAAATACTTGTGAACGAACCATCGGATGGAGAACAAGGAGGCCTTGCACTTACAGTCGGGATTACTGTGCTGCTCACGAAGTATTGTGTGGAGAGAAGCACAGTGCTATTGGGAAAGCTAACAAACCAGCTGGAGACACCAGGAAGGAATCGTGGTAAAGCCAAGGGACAGGGAGGCGACGCAAAGCTGCACCAGCGCTGTGACACCCTGGCTGGGCATGATGCAACACCAGTTGGCCAGCTGGGCCACTCTCCCCAGGTCACAGCAGCCACCAGCACAGAGGTAATGGCCAGCTGTAGGCACATGCCAGGGAAATCCCGCAGAGCCGAGGCGGGCCCTGGGCTGCCTGCCCGAGGTACAGGGGGCACAGGCTGGGGCAGGCGATACTTTTCTGCCGTTCAGCAGCGGGTACGACCACTGCTGCTCCCACCCGTGTAACCTCCGCCAAGGCAGGACCTGGGGACACGGCCGGGACAGCACAGGGCCAGAGGAGCCTGGGAGTGGAACCGACCTGAAACAGCCTCTGACTTCCAGGGTCTGTGCAGCAGGAGAGCCGCCACCTGCTCGGCACCTTTCTTTATGGGGCGATGGTCAGTAAAGACAAAGAACAGCTCCCAAAATGACCCTTTATGTAACTGCGTGGGTAAAAAATAAAGGAAGCGACCCGACTCACACGAAGTACCCAAGGGCCAGCCTCTCAGCACCACCTCGGCCGCGGGGACCGGGCTCCCTGTCAGGCACCTTCCTCCCCCCCGTCAGCGCGGAGAGAAGGCCGGGCCGCGCTCCCCGGCCGCCCCC